>OY856188.1:189525896-189634013 GCA_963693315.1 Diogma glabrata | reverse complement strand
TCGATGAGGATCATCACATCACAACATCAATTTTAGAGGAGCTGGATATAGACATGGTTAAACAGTTTCCCCTTGATTACCTTCATGTGGTTTGTCTCGGTGTCATGAAAAAATTATTAAAAATGTGGGTTAGTGGTAGGCCGCCAAATGTTTTACCCAACCGAGACATAAAGCAGATTTTCCACAAAGCTTCTTCAAATTTCATCATTCCAATCGTGTGAATTTCAAAGGAAAATAAGAGATCTTTCTGACTTGCATTTTTATAAGGGGACTGAATTTAGAACATTTTTATTATATTCAGGGCCCTATTCCCGAACACATAAATGTCATCACAATATTGTAAGTTCACACAATATTGTGATTTTCGTATTATGTAACACCAATTTGGTGAAAATTCAACACAATATTGTGAATCTGACAAGAACAATATAGCTACTGTCAAAATCACAATTTTGCTCTATGTTTTTTGTGTTGACTTTTTTATACAAATTTCATTGATTGGCGTAAAAATTAATTTATAACGCAAATTAAGTCTTTAATAATATTAGATAATCATATTTTTATATAAATATCATTAAAACATATTTATGTATTAAATATATTTTTATTTTATTTTGCATCTTTTAGATTAAAAAAAGTTAGTTGTCAAAAGTACGAATCTAGTACAAAAATCTGTTATAATTTTGTAAAAATTTGTTATAATTTGTTTGACACAAATATGAGTTACAGAATACCATTTTTAAACAAAGTTGTTAAGAATTTTGGTGAAATTGACAATATTGTCGATTGACAAATATGTGTTCGGGAATAGGGCCCTGGACCGTTTGTATTGAAAAATATTTTGTCACCTGAGAAATATTCAAACTTTCTCCTATTGCATACGTCCTATATTAATACTAATGTATAAGACTCTTTCTAAAAACAAAAAATGATGTGGCTAAATCAATGCTAAAAGCATTTGTAGATAGGTTTGGTATGATTTATGGAAACGATCATATTGTATATAATGTACATTCATTGATACATTTACCAGATGATGTAAAAATATATGGAACTTTAGACAACTACAGCGCATTTCCATTCGAAAGTTATATGACAGTTATAAAGCGACTTCTGCGGAAACACAACCAACCACTCGCTCAGTTAAGCAACCGAATTTCTGAAATCAACAATATAAATTGTCTAAAATTAAAAGAAGATGTTGTTTCCTTTCCAATATTAATGAAACAAAAACTAATAGGTGAACAGGAAGAGAAAAAAAACAGTCTACTTAACGGTCATTATGGAAAACTTCAAAATCAAAGATGATAAAAAAAATAAATGGCTCTTGACCAACAACGAAAATATTATTGCGTTTCAATATTTAGAAAAAATTGACAATGAATTCTACGTGTATGGTTCGGAAACAATAGGAAAGGAAAACTTTTATGACATACCAGTAGCATCAAGCAATTTCAAAATTTTCAAAACCAGCATGACTGAAAATAGACCGGCTTATTGGAAACTTAGTGATATCACACAAAAAGTATTTTTGCATGGAGTGCTATGAAGATAACGGATATAGAGTTTTTTTTTCCGTTACTACATAGCAAAGACATGTAAGCCATTTATTTCTTAGTATTTTTTCCTATTTAATTGTATGCAGTACCAATTAGTTAGAACTATCTCTTCTTCTCTTTGTCTATTATTTGCTTACTTAATTTTTTACTAATCATTACTTAGGATATTTTTCCAATTTTGAATTAACCTATACTGTGGTATTTCATTTGCCAAATTACAACAACAATCAAATTTATCCAGTTCAAATTTGGAATTGGTTGAATTCCAACTGAGTCGATGGTATTGCAATTCCATTTCCAATTTGTAGCTAGTGTGCTAGTCAACAGATGTCTTTAACGACTTGCAAAGCGCTCTGTTTCTTGTTTTTTGATGTTAATTCAATATTATCAGTCATAATATTTACATTACCACTAATTTGTATTGATAAATTTATTAAAAATTCTTATTTTTTCAAATAAGAATTTTTAATAAATTTATTATTTATTATTTTAATTACAATTCCAAATCCAATTCCTTATCAAATGAAATACTACTTATTTTATATTAATCTATTTTTCCAGTTTTATATAATCTCTTTTTTATTTAGGTAGAATAATGTACTGCATTGTGAAAACAACAAAGCCTAACGGTATATCAGAATGTGTTGCAGTGTGCACAAAATGGCTAGTAAATAATTATTTAATGTGGCCAAAAAATTATACTAAATCATTTAAAAACAACGACGAAGTTGCTCCGGATTGGGCAGCATATAGCTATAAAATGCTAAAAAATAACATTCGTAAGTGTTGTGTCTAGTACAGATATATATCATATCCTTATTTTGTATAATTATAATTCAGAAACTACACATGAAGCAATTAAGGCTGAAGAAGTATACATGCAGTATACGAATTCCGAATCGGAGAAAACTGCAGTAAATAAAACTAAACCTAATAATTTCGATTTTAATAAGTTAATGGCGAATGACCAAGAGAACGTGGCTCCTCCCAACAACGCAACCACCCTTACCAAAAAAATAATAATAGAGGATCAACAATTTGAGCCGTTGAGCGAAATTAGTATTTTAACAGGTAAATTAACAATAAAATATAGTGTATTATATATAAAAATTTATAACATTAGTTTGTGTTTTTAGGAAATTTGACGACATTTGAAGAAGGAACACCAGTTTATAGATGTAATGCCGAATTACATCCAAATGAAAGTAACTAAATTTTTATTCAGCTTAATTAACTTTATTTTACACAAAAAATTTATTCACGTCTATTATAGAACCATTCGGGTTCTATAATCGACCTGATTATATCTTATTTGTCCAATCGTCTTACTATCTAGAAATTGTTATCCTACAATCCGTTTTGCAATGGTCTTCAAAACATATTATATTTCTTATATAGGTATTTTTATCAATTTCTCTTTCCGTCATAAATCTAGATTTCACTGTAATACGGTTGTAATCTATTATTTCGTAGTACGTTAACCTCATAAAATCGGTTAAACATACGTTTAATCCATTCTAATATATTAATATTTCTTCCAAATGCGTTGTAAATAACTTATTTCGTGAAATTAACTTGCAGTTTTACGTATTACAAAATAACAACCAGTATTGGTTTTAAAACGGAAAATGTACTAACATTACTCTGTAGATTTCCCCTTCAAAAAACTTTGTAGCTCAATTTTCGATATTAAATAACTATATAAGAAACAAAAATATCTCGTTTTCTCTCTGTTAGTCAATGTTTCCGATTCTCATCTGATGAGACAGCTGTTTGTTTTTTTTTACGTTTACGATAATTTATTTGTGGTGTGTTAATTTTGCTGTGAATTTTAAAATAAATCAAACAAAACTAAAGGAAGATAATTTCGAGAGGCAAACCCAAATTATGGAGATAAACAAAAACTTAACATTACGATAGCCAAAGGTAATATTAATTTATTTATGTTGATCTGTTACACTGAAACAAAATCCTAACTGTGTATATAAAACGTTAGTTGATTAGTTTACCTAATAGCCGGTGATATTCTGTTTAACAGTAAAATAAACCATACTGATATTTGTCAATAAAAGAAATAGTCAAGATTCTGTGATAGCCAAACCAAACTGTGTACCGATTTAATGTTAATTTTTTATGAAGAAAATAATAGTTTAAGTTCAGTGTAAAAATGTTGTTTAATTCATATCTGTAATTTAAAAAAAAACAAAGTCCTGTGATAAACTGTATACCGATTAAATGTCAATTATATATGAAGCAAACAATAGTTTAAGTTCTGTGTAAAAATGTTAATTAAATCATAACTGTAATTGAATAGTTGAAAAAGAAAAATCTGTGATACCTTAGGTTGCTAAAAGCTGTGATAAACTGTTAACCAATAAAAACAAAAATTTATAAATCTCAATTCCATATATAATGGAGAATCATGGGGTGAGTGAATTTTGTTTATTTTATTTACTTTTTCTAACGTAGAAGTGTGAATGAGCGTGAAAGGGGGTACAAACGAATGGGAATGAATGAATGGGGGCTTGCTTGTCGTTGCGTGTGTGTGAGAGCTGGCGGTGCGTGTAAGCGAGACACGTTCAGTCTAAATTGGAGATGACTCTAATTGAAATATTTTTGTTCCGAGGTAAGATTTAGTTGTCCAACTACATTTTTTTTATTTTAAATTTTATTACCTAAATTTATTAATTTATATTTTACGTAATCAAAAATCAATCCCAAATAATATGAAAATCATACAAAAAAAAACAAATTCTTTTCGTGTTTAATCTTTATTAACCATATTACACATTAAACCAACTATAAACTACATATATTTAATTATATTGGTTTCGAAATGTTTAGTTAACTTACAAAGAAATTATAACTTCTTTTTTGGAGCTGTAAATAACTTTTTTTTGGTAATTTATGGTGATTGCGTATGGTTTTATAAATTTTGGAAATGTTTTTAATAAAAAAAAAAGAAATAAATAATGAAGACTTTCAATATAGCGGTGACGTTCTCCCGTGCTCTAAGATTTGATTCTCGGTTTACCAGCAATGGCAGTAGTTTACGAACTGTATCATATTGATCAGATGGCAGCAATACAACTTATTTTTAATTACTACCATCTACGGTACTTGCTGTGGGTCTTTGAGCTTCACTGCTTCGCTGTCTGAGTGTGTGGGTGGACGTGAGCGTGTATGCAGCGTGAGTGTGTGGGCGTATGGGAATGATTATGGGGGTTGGACGTGCTGATCGCGGTTCTTTCGCAAAAGGGGTCGCCAGAGTCTCATTTTTTCATTCGTATTGTTTCCATTTCCGTTTATACACGTAATCTGCATACATTTCTGTATTTGTGTTGAAGCAGCAGGTACCATTCTATCAAATCCACGATGACTGAGCTTTAGTCGTTACGGCGTTAATAATCTCTAGGTACGGCTATGCCGCTTCATTGGTTCGCCAATGGAGAAGCTCTTCATTACACTTCTTTGTAAATTTGATATATTTTAAAGTAAGGTTAGAGCTATATATAAAAAAAAAAGTTAAAATTTAATTGATTTTAAAATTTTTTGTTAATTCGAAAAATTTGAATTTCAGTCGTACTAAAAATTTTTAAAATTAAATATCTCAAGAACAAAAATTAACGCCTCTGAGTTAATTTGATATATTTTAGAGTAAGGATAGAACTATTTTCAGAACAAAAATTAATTAAATTCCAATTGATCTTCGACCCTAGCGCCATCTTTAAAAAAGTTTTTCAATATTTTTATTTAAAAATTAATTATAAAAACAATTAATTAATTTTTTTTCAAAGGACTAACTAATCATCTATCAAACAAAAAAAAGTTTGATGAAATCGGTATAGCCGTTCTTGAGCAATTTAATTTCAAAGTTACATCGGATTGGCAGAATTTTCATTTTTCATGCATGTTGGGGTCCCCTATGCTCAAACTAAGCACTTTAAAAAAATTTTTAAAATAAGTTGTATTTTTTATTTTGTCCATACTACTTCCATGTCAAGTTTCATTAAAATCAAATATGGTCAAGTTCAAATTTCGACTTTTTCACCTGCGTAGATCACGTTTTTCATCATATGTTGTATCTAAAAAACAAATATCACAAACCATGGAATTTATGGTACGTTATTTTTTAGCACAATTCTGAAAAAAGCAGAGGCTCAAAAAACCATATTAATAACAATGCAAAAATAAATAATTTAATTTTAAGATTGGCTACAACTAGGGTTTGTCAAGCCGGTTAACAGAAACAGAAAAACAGCTGTTTTTTTTCAACAAATCAAGAACAGAAAACAACGGTTTTTTCTTTTCTGTTTTTTCTGTTTTTATTTATTTTTTTGTGAAAATCACTGAAAAAAGGATTCACCGAAAAAAGAAGTTTAGGTATGAAGAATATTTATTATTTTATTTCTTGACCACCATGACCACCATGACCGCCATGACCAACATGACCATAATGACCACCATGACCACCGTGACCACCATAACCACCATGACCACCTTGACCACCATGACCACCATGACCATAATGACCACCGTGAACACCATGACCACCATGACCACCATAACCACCATAACCACTATGACCACTATGACCACCATGTTTACCATGACCACAACGAACACCATGACCACTATGACCACCGTGACCACCATGACCACCATGACCACCGTGATCACCGTGATCACCATTACCACTATGACCACCATGACCACCATGACTTCTGGAAACGCCATTGCGTTCCCGTAGATCCTAAAATTATGTTTTAAAAGAATATTGTTTGTATCAATATATGATTTAACTTAACTTTATTCCGGTCATTATATAATTTTCAGTCTTCTATTTTAACTGTATATATCTTCATAAACTCGATCAGCAACAACATGGAATGATAGAAATAAGAATATAATATTAAATGGATATTAATAATTAAATATGTACATTGTTTACCTTTCGAACAAACTCTTCTGTCAAAACAACTTATTATTCTTTCCGGTAAAATTCTGTCAAAACAACTTTTATTGCTTTCGGTAAAAACATCAAATTTGATGTAAGCGGATATTTCATAATCTAACTAAAGTACTGGCAACGACCACTGTTCATAATTGGGCGTGTTGGTGTCGATGTTTGACAGAGGAATATATATATATATATATATATATATATATATATATATATATATATATATATATATATATATATATATATATATATATATATATATATATATATATATATATATATATATATATATATATATATATATCTATATATATATATATATATATATATATATATATATATATATATATATATATATATATATATATATATATATACATATATATATATACCAGTGTTGCAAAACGAAAAAAAAAATCGTAACGTTATGCGTTTCGTTTTTATAACAGTATATTTATTTTTTCGGTACGTTATTTCGTTATGAAACAGAAAAATATTATATTTTATTATGTTATAACGTTATAATTACGTTATTTTAAAATTAAATGTAATGTTTTACAGATTAGTTTTAAACATTACAATTTAATTTTAAAATAACGTAACTATAAAATTTGACTCATTTCAAATTCTTTAATTTTAATAACGACACCTTTTATTATTCACTATTGTTAAAAAAACAATAATTTTACAACTTTTAAGTATATATATTTTTTATAATTCACACTACTATAGTTTTGATCTCGTGGAGATCATCGACGGGCGTAGATATGTAACTGACGTAATTAAAATTAAAGAATTATACAATGGATTATTCACGTAACTCCGACGAATATTTTCAAATCATTTCATATTAAAAATAATTAATTTTTACCAAAACTAGCAATCTTATCAGGAGTTTTCACAAATCTGATAGTTTGTTTATAACTATTAGAGTTGCTTTTAATAGATCTTCAGATTGATTTCTCGGCCAGCATAAAAATATTCTTTCTTAAAATTATTCAAAACACCTGTGATGCAAAACGGCTACTACAGACTTAAAATTATTTAAAATAAACTTAAAATTGTACAACATTTTATGCCCGATTTATAGTCGGTAACTTTAACTTAACGTAAAGTACAAAGGTATGAAAATGAACTAGAGCATTTATAGTCGTTAACGCAAACTTAACGTTAACTTAACGTAAAGTTCATTTCATTCTATCTTAAAGATTTTGTTAAGGATTTTTTGACGTTTGGTATAAAAACTGAAGAAAAGTAATATTTAATTGCAAGTGTCCATAAAAATAAAATTTTATTTTTTAAAAAATGCAAAGGATATAAAAAGAGCGACTTTAAAGCCAAATATTAGCAGAAAATTAATATGAAAATAAATTTTTTTATTTTTAAATTTTTTATCAAATGTATGTTTCGAATTTATTTATTTTAAATTTTGATTTTAAAATCAGTTTATTACTTTTAAAGAATTGATTGATTTGTAACATTGATTACAAAACCATAATTAATATCAGATCAAACGTCAATGAATACGTAATTTCTTACCGACTATAAATCAAAATTTTTAGATGTCTTAAGTTACGGTTAAGTTAAAGTTAACGTTAAGTTAACGTTACCGACTGTAAATCGGGCATTAGAACTACCAAAATCTGTAGTTAAAGCGTCCGCAAAAATTGATAAAGAGCAGATAAGTTGGATTTTATTCAACCGGTTTTTGCGTCTTGATTTTCATATACATAATTATAAAAAAAGTCACCCGAAAAACGAAATAAAATATTGAGTTATCGTTACGTTTTACGTTATTGTAACGTAGTTTAATTTTTAAAACGTTATGAACGTAATTATTACTAATAACGCTATTTCATTTCGTTATTTCGTTTTTGCGTTACGTTACGAGTAACGTTTTGCAACACTGATATATACATATATATATATATATATATATATATATATATATATATATATATATATATATATATATATATATATATATATATATATATATATATATATATATATATATATATATATATATATATATATATATATATATATATATATATATATATATATATATATATATATATATATATATATATATATATATATATATATATATATATATATATATATATATATATATATATATATATATATATATATATATATATATATATATATATATATATATATATATATATATATATTGTTACGATTGCAGAAAAATCTAGACGATTACAGAAAGATCTAAACGATTACGGTCACTTCCAGGAAAATAAAATCAACAAAACACAACCGAAAGTGAATGAAATAGTGTTGTTGTTGTTGTACATGTTCTTAGAATTAAGGTCTATTTGTTTTATGATTTTATAAATCAAATCAACGTAACGTAAAATAATCGAATATTCTAATATTTTCTCAAGGTTTCTAAAAAGTTACCTAGAAATTTCTAGAGATTAAGCAGAAGGTATATAAGAAAATTAATTCTTGTAGTTTTTAATTAGTTTATTTTAAACCTGCGATTGTGAAGTTAAAATTATAAAAGTGATTTAAATTAGTTTTTGTTTAAAGTTATAAGTGTAATAAAGTTAAAAGTGTTATTAAGTAGAAATAATTTGTGTATTATTTTGAACGTTGAATTACTGGAAATTTCTACAATAAACCGTTGGAGTTTCTGAAGCTGTTAAAAGAATATTCTAGTTAAGAATATTGTTTGCTGCCTTGTTTTCCTGTTGTTGTAGAACAGTCAAGGTGTTGAATACTTAATAAAACCTGGTGTGTTTGCTTACTAATCAGTGATCGAACTCAGGAAGAGATTGGGAATTACGTTTATCGAATTGAGAGTAAGGCCAATTCGAAGGAAGTTTAGAAAAACGTAACATTGGTGACAGCGGCGGATTAGTTAGCTGTTAATAATGGTTTTATTAAGTGATTTGAAGGTTCTTGAGTTAAAGAAAGAACTAGAACAACGTGGATTGGCAACAACCGGCAACAAAACTGAATTGACTATACGGCTTCGAGAAGCTATGGAAGCTAGTGGAGTAGTTGTGGAAAGTTACCAGTTTGGAGTGATTAGTACAAATGCTGATTCAGTAGCAGTTGATGAAGAGAAAAGTTTTGTTGCAGAAACAACATCTTCATTGCCACCTGCAAATTGTGATTTTACGCAGTTAATGGCTATGATGCAACAAATGAATTTAAACATGAATCAGATGAATGCTAATATGGTTGCCAATAAAGACGAACTCAATCAAAAATTTGATCAACAAAGCAGCAACATCAATCAACAAATGGCTGCTACTAAGGAAGAAATTAGTTGGAACATCAATCAACAGCTGGAAACAGTCAACAATAACATGGCTGTTAATAAGGAAGAGATTACTGCAACACTTGCTGCAAATAAAGAGGAGATGAACCAGCAAATAAATGAGTTGAAAACTGGAATACATCAACATTTGGATGAGAAACTATTACAAATGTCAACTGCATTCGATGTAAAAGTCGAGAAAATTGAAACAGAAATTCAGGAATTTGAACATAAAATGTTGACGAAAGTTGATGATTTTGAAAAGAGGTTGCAGGACGTTGAAACGACTAAAGTTATTTCCCAGGTGGTACATCAAGTAGCAAATATCAAACTAAAACCACCATCATACGATGGAACAACATCGTTCGGCATCTTCAAGTTCCAGTTTGAGACAGCAGCAGACCAAAATGTTTGGAACGCCGAAAATCGTCTTGCTGCATTGATAGTTGCGCTTAAAGGTGAAGCAGCTGAAGCATTACAGGCAGTACCAGAAAACGATCGCAAAAGTTATGCTGAAGTGATGAATGCGTTGGAACGAAAATATGGCAGCGACCACAAAAAGGAGCTATACCGGATCGAGTTAAAGGGTCGCTTGCAACGGAATGGAGAAAGCATTCAGGACTATTCTTCGGCAGTAGAACGCCTTGTACATTTAGCACACTCGAATACTCCACCGAATTTTATGGAGAAAATGAAGATCGAGGCGTTTACTGATGGTATTCGTGATCCAGAAACACGAAAAGCAGTAATGTTGTCGCCAAAAGCAACATTCGCAGAAACTATTGCTTATGCCTTAACAAATGAAACTGCACAAGCAATTATAAAACCATCAATCAAAATACGTCGGGTGGAGTTGGCTGACGACAACGGTTATAAACCAAGACTACGAGAGAGTGTCAGAAGTGATAGAATCCGATGCTGGTTATGTGGCAAGTTGGGTCATATTTCGAGGGAATGCAGAGATGTGAGAAGGAAACGAGCAAGATCAGCATCGCCTATGCAGCGACGTCAAGCAGAAGAACGGGTGCAGCAAGCTAGGGAAGACGATAGAGCAGCACCGCATCAGTTAAACTACAACGAGTCAGCCTAAAGGGGCGTAAGCTGGCTCCCACAACCGATTGCCCCATAACCTTCATCTTCATCCATGTTTCGAGATTGACAAGGGGAGGTGACAGCCTGACTGTTAGGGCTAATATTGATGGAAAAAGTTGTGTCATCACGTTAGATACGGGAGCAACAAATACAATTGTCCGCACTGATATTGTGAAAGGGAAACTAAAACCAGCAGGGAGATACCGGATGCAGACAGCTACTGGCGAAAGTGCAAGTATTAAAGGAAAGAAAGTGGTCAACTTTGAAATAGGGAATACTCACTTTCAACATGAAGTGGTGGTAGCTGACATTGTGGATGAAGTCATCCTGGGCATGGACTTCATGAGGCCAAATGGATTCGTTATTGATGCTGGCAAAGGAGTACTCACTTACGGAAATGTTGAGTTGCCACTCCAATTTAATGGTGAAGATTCAAATTGTGTTCGTCGAATAATATTAGATCACAGGGAAAAGCTGCCACCCCAATCAGAAACAATCATTTGGGGAAAATTGGAAGGAGGTTCTGGGTCACCCAGGTTGTGGGTTGTAGAAGCCAACAAAGAACATGAAAATTTTAAAGAAGTCGTTATAGGGAAAACTTTAGTTAGATCAGATGCTGATTACAAAATACCAGTAAGAGTTTTAAATCTGTCAGATACGCAGAAAACAATGAAAAAAGGATCAATCATAGGACAATGTGAAGAGGTAGCTAAAATAATAAAGTGCGAGCAGAAAAACATCAATTGCTCGGTCAACACAAAACAACAAAAGGCAGAAATGGAGCAACTTGTGCAGAAATGGACAGAAGGGCTTTCAGAAGAACAGAAGAAAGCAGCACGTCAATTGTTGGAGCGGCACAAGTCTGTATTCTGTAGTACACCTGAAGGGAATGGCAGAACCAATATGGTAAAACATCGTATTGACACCGGAGCAGAAAGGCCGATACGCCAAGCACCAAGACGATTACCATTGGCTAAAAGAGAGGAAGCAGATAAAATGGTAAGAGACATGAAAGAAGCTGGTGTAATTGAGCCTTCAGACAGTCCCTGGAGCTCACCTGTGGTGTTAGTTGGCAAGAAAGATGGAAGCTTGAGATTTTGTGTTGACTACAGGAAACTAAACATAGTTACGAAGAAGGATAGCTACCCATTGCCTAGGATTGATGATACACTGGATACATTATCGGGTTCAAGATTGTTTTCAACACTGGATCTGCAGAGTGGTTACTGGCAGGTGGAAGTTGCGGAGGAAGATCGGGAGAAAACGGCGTTCAGTGTAGGTAATGGACTATGGCAATTTAATGTCATGCCATTTGGGTTATGCAACGCGCCCGCAACTTTCGAGAGATTAATGGAACGGGTACTAAAAGGCTTGCATTGGAAAACATGCCTTGTATATTTGGATGACATCATCGTCATGGGAAAAGACTTTGATGACCACTTGAGGAACTTGGCGGAGGTACTGGAAAGGTTGCAAGCAGCCGGTTTAAAGTTAAGTCCCAAAAAGTGTTCACTTTTCAAGGAAGAAGTAAAATATTTGGGACACAAGGTTACGGCAATGGGAATTCATACAGATTCTGACAAGATTGCAGCAGTTATGAACTGGCCAAGACCAAAGAACCTACATGAACTACGAAGCTTCCTTGGATTGTGCACATACTACAGACGGTTTGTGCCAGGATTCGCCAACGTTGCCAAAAGTCTGCATGAGTTAACCAGAAAAGATAAGGCATTTGAATGGAATGAACCTCAAGAACAAGCATTTGTGGAGCTCCGAAAGAGATTATGTACGGCTCCAATTCTGTCCTATCCTATACCAAATGTTCAGTTTATTTTGGATACTGATGCCAGTAATGAAGGTATAGGAGGAGTCTTGTCGCAGAATATAGATGGTCAGGAAAAGGTGATAGCTTATTTCTCGAAAATGTTATCAAAGCCGGAGCGAAATTATTGTGTTACCCGGAAGGAGTTATTGGCCATTATGGAATGCGTCAAACATTTTCATAAATACTTGTATGGTCAGAAATTTCATCTTAGAACTGACCATGGTGCGTTAAGATGGCTACTCCAGTTCAAAAATCCAGAGGGACAAGTAGCACGCTGGATCGAACGGTTGCAGGCGTACGATTTAGACATTGAACATCGAAAGGGTACTGCACATGGGAACGCTGATGCATTATCGAGACGACCCTGTCCAGTTGAATGCAAGCATTGCAGTCGTCAAGAAAATAAGGAGAACATCATCGATGTACGATTACTACAAGTGCTACCTGACGATGAATGGACTGCTGAAGCCATAAGAAAAGATCAATTAGAAGATCCGGATCTTGCACCCATCATCGAGTTCAAGGAAAAGGGCTGCAAACCAGTATGGGGAGAAATTTCTGATAAAACTCCAACTTTGAAGGCGTACTGGGCGCAATGGGACAGTCTCCAGTTAGAGGATGGATGTTTAAAGAGAGTATGGGAAAGCTCAGATGGCAAGATAAAGCAATCCCTTACAGTGGTACCAAAAGCGAAAATAGAAGCAGTACTTAAGGAGTATCACGAAGGAACGAGTGGAGGTCATCTTGGGATCAACAAAACTCTTGCAAAAATACGACAACGGTTTTACTGGTCGGGGACTCGGCAATCAATTGTGGAGTGGTGTCAAAAATGCGATAGATGTGCGGCAGTGAAAGGACCCGCACGAAGAAGTCATGGGAAAATGAAGCAATACAATGTAGGTGCTCCATTTGAAAGGATCGCAATGGATGTAGCGGGACCATTTCCAACAACGGATAGTCAGAATAAATATGTGCTTGTGATCATGGACTACTTCAGTAAGTGGCCGGAAGTGTGTGCGATTCCCAACCAGGAAGCAACCACCATCGCTGAAGCTGTGATAAATAATTGGATTAGCCGCTATGGAGTTCCTATGGAGATCCACACCGATCAGGGACGGAACTTCGAGTCAGCTGTATTCCAGGAAATTTGTCAGATGCTGGGGATTAACAAAACCAGGACGACAGCTTCACACCCACAGTCAGATGGGATGGTTGAGAGATTCAATGCTACTTTGGAGGAATTTCTAGCTAAAGTGGTCAGTAAGAATCAACGTAACTGGGATCAACACATTCCTTTATTTTTGATGGCATACAGATCAGCAGCTCATGACACCACGACCATGACACCAGCTCAAACTATTTTTGGAAGTGATTTAAGACTTCCTGGTGACCTCAAATTTGGAGCGGTACCATCAACATCATTGTCTGCGCAAGAATACGTCAACCGAATCAGGAAGAACCTTGAGGATATTCACAATCTTGTTCGGCAGAAGATACAACTGACCAGTGATAAAATGAAAGCCCGATATGATATACGATCTAATAATAAAGGTTTCGAAGAAGGACAATTAGTATGGCTACACAACCCACAACGAAAACGAGGGTTATCACCAAAACTGCAAGCTGCATGGGAAGGACCTTACAACATTATAACGAAGTTAAATGACGTAGTTTATAGAATTAAGAAAGGCCATCGAGGCAAAGCGAAAGTAGTACATTTGGAAAGATTGGCCTTATACAAAGGAGAGCTAGATCCTGTTCGGGACGAACAGGCTTAAGTGGAGGGTATTGTTACGATTGCAGAAAAATCTAGACGATTACAGAAAGATCTAAACGATTACGGTCACTTCCAGGAAAATAAAATCAACAAAACACAACCGAAAGTGAATGAAATAGTGTTGTTGTTGTTGTACATGTTCTTAGAATTAAGGTCTATTTGTTTTATGATTTTATAAATCAAATCAACGTAACGTAAAATAATCGAATATTCTAATATTTTCTCAAGGTTTCTAAAAAGTTACCTAGAAATTTCTAGAGATTAAGCAGAAGGTATATAAGAAAATTAATTCTTGTAGTTTTTAATTAGTTTATTTTAAACCTGCGATTGTGAAGTTAAAATTATAAAAGTGATTTAAATTAGTTTTTGTGTAAAGTTATAAGTGTAATAAAGTTAAAAGTGTTATTAAGTAGAAATAATTTGTGTATTATTTTGAACGTTGAATTACTGGAAATTTCTACAATAAACCGTTGGAGTTTCTGAAGCTGTTAAAAGAATATTCTAGTTAAGAATATTGTTTGCTGCCTTGTTTTCCTGTTGTTGTAGAACAGTCAAGGTGTTGAATACTTAATAAAACCTGGTGTGTTTGCTTACTAATCAGTGATCGAACTCAGGAAGAGATTGGGAATTACGTTTATCGAATTGAGAGTAAGGCCAATTCGAAGGAAGTTTAGAAAAACGTAACAATATATATATATATATATATATATTTATAAATGCATGAATATATATATATGTATATATATATATATATATATATATATATATATATATATATATATATATATATATATATATATATATATATATATATATATATATATATATATATATATATATATATATATATATATATATATTCATGCATTTCTTAGTTTAGATCTCTTTTCAAATCACCTGTTTGGGTGAAAATTAGTGATTAAAATATTAAATTAAAATAATAATAAAATAAAAATATATGTGTTTTCTTGCAGTAATGCACTGAGGCTGAGAAATTAAAGTCGTTGTCATTCATATCTTTGTTTCAACAGGTGTATTCGAGTCTGTGTACGTGACAACGACGCCATTTTTGATGCATAAGTTTATATCTTCGTAGTCTGTCTGTTAGGCAATAATTAAGTGTTAATCATCGAATGCCTAACCTGCTAGACAATACATAATATTGCAAGAAGTCACGTTCAAGAATCTAATCCTGTTGTAAGGCAATAGTTAATTGTAATTCGTCAAGATTGTGAGTCGTCATCGATGCCTGTTTGCTAGTCAATAATTAAGGCAATAGTTAATTGTAATTCGTCAAGATTGTGAGTCGTCATCGATGCCTGTTTGTTAGTCAATAATTAAGGCAATAGTTAATTGTAATACATCAAGATTATTGTGAGTCGTCATCGAGTCCTGTTTGATAGTCAATAATTAAGGCAATAGTTAATTGTAGTTCGTCAAGATTGTGAGTCGTCATCGATGCCTGTTTGTTAGTCAATAATTAAGGCAATAGTTAATTGTAATACATCAAGATTATTATTTTGCGTCGTCATCGAGGCCTGTTTGCTAGGCAATAATTAAAGTGAATCATCGAATGCCTAACCTGTTGGGCAATACATGCTGCTGCTAATACCCAAGTTCATCAACCAGGCTGTTTGTTAGACAATAATTAATTGTGACTTGCAAATTACCAGTTTAATACATCAAGATTTGATTCATCATCGAAGCCTGGTTGTCAGTAAATAATTGAATGTGAATTTCCAACAATAAATATATAATTATATTATAAACATCACATCAAAAATTCATCAGCTTGTTTCAACTCCAGTAATTTATCATCGATCATCCAACAATCCAAGAATACAGTCCACTATTTACTGGAGGCTGTAACAACTACCATGACCACAATGAACACCATCACCACCATGACCACCGTGAACACAATTACCACCGTGACCAGTGACCACCATAACCACCATGACCACTATGACTACCATGACCATTATGACCACCTTGACCACCTTGACCACCATGATCACCATGACCGCCATGACCAACATGACCAACATGACCATCATGACCACCATGACCCCCGCGACCACCATGACCACCATAACCACCATGACCACTATGACCACCATGACCACCATGACCACCATGACTACCATGACCACAATGAACACCATGACCACCGTGGCCACCATGACCACCATGACCACCATAACCACCGCGAACACCGTGATCACCATTACCACTATGACCACCAAGACCACTATGACCACTATTACCACCATGACTACCATGACCCCCATGACCACCATGACCACAACGGCCACCATGACCACCATCTCCAATCGACACATCCAACTCATATAACATTTAGTACGAGACTGCATAGGTGAATAAAAAATATAATAACAAATGAACAAATGAATGACTTGACCATACAAACCAAAAAGATCCACCAAACATGCTTCATTCCTGAACCAGTTATTCGATTTTGCTCAAATTTCAAAACGGTGCTTTTTGTCATCTTATATTTCATTATATATGCCATTTACCAAGATTTGCGACAACCTTTAACGACCTGCGACCTTTAAAAAAGCCAGATATACTGCCATTTTTATTAATTTACGAGTCTGAGCATCCATTGTAATCAAAAATGGAGCAGACATATAATATTTTGAAAACTGATATTAAATTAAATTAAAATACTCCAAAAATTCGGATTGAAAATCATTAAATTTAATTCAAAATTATTTTTTTTTTAATTGAATTTCTGTTAAATTTTTAAGCATCGAAAAATATGAACTATTTCTATAATGCACCAAAAACCAGTGAATATTTAAAATATGTATGTCATAATCGAATTGTATCGTATATTTGCCGAATATTATATTCGTTTTTTATACTTTCGTTGCAAAATTCTCATAACGCGCCTAAAGAAGTTTTACTTCAAAAATATTTTTTGAAGATATTATACAATAATAATTTCTTTTAAATTTAAATAATCTTGAATTTTCATATATAATATCACGAGTCGTCAAATAATAGTCGATTATTTTTCATAATCATTATTACGAATGTCATTTGAGGTTTTTAACCTCAAATGGCATGAGTGGTAATGTTGAAAAATAATCGACTAATAATTTGGTGACGAGTTGTATTTAGCAGACAGTTTAACGAACAGAAATAGTAACATTATTTCATACAACATAATCATACATAATAAAATATAATTTCATCTTAGTAGGCGCATAAATGTTATAAATTTGTAATTTATTTTTGACAAATAAACATAAACATGCAATCATTTATGAATGAAAACGGACATTTTTACTATTTGCAAATTGCATTTTCACATAATTTTGTATGTGAATTTTTGTTTTAAATTAATATATTAAGTAGGCCGAAAATATTCGCTGTTCCTTCCCACCAGAGAAAAATAATCGAAACAATTCGTTTTGATTTGTTAAAAAATAGTAAATGAAGCGTTTTTATTGGACCTCATCGAAACTTTATTTAGTGAGTTGAATTGTCTAAAATATTTTTATTAATTCTAGGTTAAAACCATGTTTTTAGTATGGAATTATGCTACAAAACGAATGAATCCTGTCACACAAGAAATTTATGCGATTTGTCTTCGTTGCAATAATACTATTAAGTGCTCAGGAGGTTCAACAACAACTTTGAAAAGTCACTTGAAAAGTAAACATGGCATTGATTGCACCGCAGCTCCAAGTAGAGAAATTGAAAAGCAAGCTATTGAAGAAAAGAAAGCTAAGACTATGCCGGATTTTTTTAATCGTAAAAGTCTTAAGGAACTCATCTCAGATATGACAACAGACGGAATTTCAATCAGAGCGATTACTAGAAATAAGTACATTCAGGACTCAATCAAAAGAGATGGATTTAAACTGCCGAAAAACGCAACCCAGGAAATGAAGTTGATTCACGTAGATTTTAAAGAAAAACAAAATGGTTGAAGAGATCAAGTCAAAAACTGAGAAAGGCACAAAGTTAAGCATGACAGTAGATGAATATACTACAGTTCAACGCAGAAGATATTTTGGATTTAATTTACATGATGGCGAAGATAATAAGACCTACAAGATAGGTTTAGTTCGTATTTTTGGATCATGCAATGCAGAAACAATGGCGTTAAAAGTTAAAGCTCATTTGGAAGAATTTGGTATAAATTATGTACAGGTCATAGTTGGTTCTACGCAAGATGGGGCAGCAATTAATTACAAGTGTATGAAAATTATGAAGGTGATTGACCAGTATTGCCTCAATCATGCTATTCATTTGGGTATCTGCGATTCATTGTATAAAAATAATAGTGTTTTTCAATTAGTTGTTGAAGTGGATTCCAATGTTTCAGATGAAAGTGATAATTTTGATGATGCTTTTGATGTTGAAGTGATTCAAGAAGAAAATCTTGATCATATCGATTTCAATGAAAAGTTACAAAATGCACGCAATATAGTGAAGTTCATTAGAAATTCTACAGTTCGAAATCAAATTTTCCAGTCTAAAGTAATCACTGAATTTAACAATGAAATCGAGCTTCATTTGGCTGTGAAACACCGCTGGAATTCTATTCCAATTATGATTGCCCCATTGATAAAGGCAAAACGCTGTCTCTTTAAAGCTTTCTCTGAACTCAATTCACAATTTGTGACCACGATCATTCCAAAGCAATGATCTAATTTAATAAGAATTTCACTATTGAACGATGCTAAGAATCTGGAATCTTTCTCATTAATTTTTAACAGGTTTTTAAAGAATTTTTAATTAACGGGTTGCGTTTTTACTAATTTCCAATGTAAAGATATATTTCATATTTATTGGTTTAATTTTTGATAAATCCGAATGAAAACAAAAACAAAAAAATTGTGAAGAATATTTTATTTTGCTTAATTTTTTTTTTAAGAAAGTTTTATATAAACGTTAAAACACTTATCGAAAATTAAAAGTAACCCCAAAATTTTATGTTAACCTCATGATTAATATGTAAAAACAAATATATATGTATAACAAATATAAACATAATACAATTAAATCAATAGTGAAAATTAAGAAGTTGCACAGAAATTTCTTTAAAATTTTTCTTTTGCGTGAGTTACATCCGCAGACTGCAACATAACATCAATAATTATGTCATTTGTATTTCTGTCATATGCATCTGTCAATGTCATATGACACAACTCTAGATAGTTATGTTAGTTATATTAGTTATACCATAATGCATGTTTCTTTATCAATAATTTTATTAATAAGTTTTCCAATTATTAAACAACAAGATTCTCAGACATATTTTATTTAAAAAACATTTAAATATTTGAATTCCAGTAAATGATTAAATAACGAAAGATAATTTTTTTTTACAAACTGTAGACAGTAAATTCTTATAAATTTATTAAGTTCAAAATATAATAAAATAAAACAAAATTTATCTTATCGAAATGCACTTTTGCATTTCTCATATTATTCTTTAAGTTACTAAAGAAAAATTGTTTTGAGCATCAAACAAACAAAATTATTTTTTATCGTGATGCACATTATTGCATCACCCAAATAATTATTGAAAGATATATTTTAGAAATAAGATTTCAGATTTATTGTGGCTTTTGAAGTGTTAACTGCTTTCTTGAATTTAATTAAATAAAATAAATTTTTTGAATTAGAATTAAAATAAAATAATTGTTTTTTTTTAATAAATTTATTAGAGTAGAATCTAATTCGTGCAATAAACGATTAATTATTTTTAAGGATTTTATTTCTTAACTTTTAAAATGTGGTTTCATAGAAATCATTTCCAAACAAATCCATCATTAATTTATGTTGTCTCATTGTTAATTAACTTTTTTCTTGGTTTTCGAATATCTTTAAATATTAAATATTATAATAATGAATTGTTAACTACAGTTAATTGTTAAACTAAAATGACAGATTTATTCAAAAATATGTTTCTTTTATCTTTCATTTGCTTATTAGTCCAGTCATTATAGGTTTTAACTGCGGAAAAATTCAATAGGTGAGCTGAATTTTTGTTTACACCTTTATAATGGCATTTTAATGAATATGTGAAAAATCGACATTGATATCGTGCCGGCTAAAAAAGTTATGAAGGTCAAAAGGTCGCGAAAATCAGTTTTCCGCGAATATCTTGCGACCTATTTATTGGTCAGAGGCAACAGAGGTCGTAGCAAAAATTGTTCATCATGAAATTATCTACAAAAAATGATTGGTGCTTTTTTCTGTAAGATCAACCGTTTTGAGCAGAGCGCTGAAAAAGCGACTACATTATGATTTTGCACTCGTTTCCGCACCACCCTCGAGGTAGAATGCAAGGCGCGTTTTTTTTACATGGTTTACCCAGTAGGCATAATCCATGGATATGTAATAAAAGGATTTTTTATTTAAAAACTGAAAAATACAACAAAAAATAAACTTATTACTAACTTATACTAAAATATATATACATATATACATAATTCTTATTCACCCATTGTCGATATCATCAGTTTCTATATCAATAAATATCAATAAAGTTAGCAGACAAAACATCAAGTGGACTTATTGCTTTACCTAAGTTGACATCTTCTTCGTCTTCATCAACAGTTGATTAAGCATGACTGGCGTTTAAGCATGACTGGCCACGGCAATGTTCACAAACTTTTGAGCATCTCAAACCAATTTTTTTGCATCCACATTTGCCGCCACAACCTTTTGTACAATTAGAAAGGATTGTGTTTAGTAGTTCATCGGGTGCTGGTTTTAATAAAGATGTTACTGGTTGCAGTATGTTATCTTTCAACTCCCAACCCCACTGTTCTGGATCAATTTCTCTTCCTAGCCAGGTTTGTATTTGATAATACACCCGAAAAATATACTGTTGAGCTGCTGAAGAAGTAGGTGGCAATAACGGATATTTCACAGCTGTGTTTTGTCTTGTTAGCTTAGCATAGCTACAATATCTGTCATTATTTATCGAATGTTCTGATTTTGGAGCACCGTACATTGCTAGTAGAATCTGCATTCCAGCATCGATAACGATTTCTCGAGCGCAATTTTCTTGGAGAAATATTTCTGCAGAATTGTTTAAATCGGGTTTTTTTTCAAACATCTTCATGACTTTAATTTTTCCTTTCCCAAAAAATGTTGAAGTTGTATCACATCCAGTCATGGCATGTAGCAACAGAATGTTTTTCTTACAACTTGGATACTTGTTGAGGCTAGTGGTCGAGTATATTTTTGTTTCAACATTGTTTTTACCTGGTTTTTTTAAAAAAAAAAGTCCGAGCGGCAGGTATATCCGCTAGAAATAGGTAGATTTCGGGATCAGACAGTTATGTGTGCAATTAGAATCGGATTTATCAGATTACTTTAAAAAAAACTAACATTAGATACAAATAAAACTAACAATTCATTTTAAAAAACATATTGTGAATTAATGGAAATGAATGTAAAATTAATTAAAATAGATATAAAATTAACTAAAATTATGCGAAATCTACCTAAAAAAATTTAATTACCGCCACTGAGGTAGAGTACAAGATTTTTTTTTTTGTTGTTTTTCGTAGGAAGTTGGAAATTTTCACCGAAAACATTTGAAACACGACTTTAGCATTAAATAATTATATATCAAATAATTAAAATAATTATTCTTATTTTGTTGACTTATAATTTTTGTTGCAACTAACACTTCTAACAGTCTAGTTTAAACTATTTAGAAACGATTATAAGGTGATAATTACCATTGCATAATTTCAACGGTTTTTTAAACCATTTTTTGCTTCTAATATGATTACAACTATCCATACGCATACATCACATATATAGGTGCATACAACTACAACAACGCAAAACATTTTTTCCAACCAATATTTTCAACAAGTTAAGAACAATTTCCATACACACATTGTTTTAATTATCATTTCCATTTGCAGATCTATTATCTCTCTATTTCACGTATTTTACTAACATTTTCTTACATAAAAGTAAATACCTCATTAAATATATGCAATCTTCTAAAAACCGCTTGGAAATTTAGTTTAACCCAAAATGCAATTCATTTTGGTAAATAGAAAATGTAATTTTTCTATGAAATCTACCTATAAAAAAATCTAGCTAAAAAAATATTAGAAAAACATTATCAATCTCATAATATTCAAATGTTGTTTTTTTTAAACAATTCGAAAACAAAACAAATACCTATAAACAAAAACCAATACTTAACTCCTTCTTTTCATTTTCCCACAATTTTTGTTTTTTTTTTAAATAGACAAAGAAAAAAACTTTAATTTGATTTTAGGGGTGATGTATGTAGTTTTATCTATCTACAATAAATTTATTTTAAGGTTGTTTGGGATTACGGTTATTTTGTTTAATGTTTATAAGTTTAACACTTATCTGTAATTATTTAGTCTAATTGATTGGTAAAAATACGTTTCATATACTTAATTTTTTAAGCGCCCATTGTATGCATGAATTTAGATATGATTTGTTTTGTGTTTTTATTTATTTATTTTTCAATTTTTTTCGGTTTTTATAATTTTCTTAGTGGTATTCACTGGCTTTAGATTTTTCACACAATAGGTGTAGTATAATGCTTATAAAATTGGAACCTATTTTGTTAGAATGTTGAAAATCTCTGACGTTATAAATGAAAAATGTATCTAAGAGAAAATAGGAGTTTAAACAACATAAACTCAAAAATAATGAAAGCATAGCCGTTTGCGTTTGTATTGGTTTCAACAAACTTAGCGGCTCAACCTCTGGACTTGGATCATTTTTTTTTTAAATTCTGGAAAGATTTATATTTGAAGTACGTGAAAAAAAGTTTTCAAATATGAGCTTGGCCATTTCAGCTAGATCAAGGGCAGCAAAGTTTAGTAAATTTTTAAAACAGCTGATTTTTGAAGAACCTGAAACGCCAAAGTTGTCATCTGGATAAAAATGATAGAAAAAGGTTCAAATATTCAATATTTTTAAATTTTATTAAAATATTATTATTAAAACGGAAGTTATAGCGCCCTAGATTATTCGACTTTTTAGGCTCTAGCCGCTTAACCGGTACCCGGATATGGCCAGTTCACGAACTTGTCCAAGACATTATTTGCCGAAACATACACAGAAAATTATTTTGGTGTAGGTCGAAAAATGCGACCGTGAGAGTGCCGCTAAATTCCGTTATACCTCATATCGTTATATATATATATATATATATATATATATATATATATATATATATATATATATATATATATATATATATATATATATATATATAATTTTTTTTTTTTTTTTGTTTTTCCATCTCCGCTTATCACATATAGTCGTTTGGCATCAAAATTTTTCCGAAATTCCGAGATGAAGCCCATTGCAATAGGTAGATTTTTATATGAAATCTACCTAAAAATTGATGTTGTAGGTAGATCAAGTATTTGTGTGCATGCTATGAGAAGTACTAACAGATCTATGTCTTCGCCAACGATAATTGTAGTATTATTCACTGATTTTTCAATCGCTGTTTCAACTATTAAGACGTCAGCATCATCACGTGATTGTCTTGTAGCAATTCCAACTTCTTTGAACTTCTGAATAAGCATTTTAATTAATTTTCTTTTGTTCAATCGATTAGATAAAAAATTTTCTTGACTTATAGGAACTTCCATCGATTCATTGAAGTGCACTTCGCAAGAAGTAGAAACGGCTGCGGTGCGTCTTAGTTGTTCCATGGCTTTGATATTTTTACTGGTATCAGAGTAACTATCAAAAATGACAATAGTATTTTTACCGGAATTGTTCGTTAAATAATTAATATATTTGTTAATGATAATATTAACTGTATCATTTTTTTGCCATACGACACGATGCATAAGAAATCCACCATCAATTATGTATGTTGCATTATCACAAACTACTTGATAATTAATTGACTCGAAGTAGACATATATTTTTGATTTTTGAGTTTTTCTCATACCAATATTATCAAATAGGGCTGTTGGATATGGACTTAGTTCATATTGTAAATATTCACAAAGGTTTTCCTCCAATTTTTTATTTAAACTAATTCGTTGGAACAGCAATAAAGGGTCAATGGTTACCTGGCAGTTGTGAACCATGATAGACGTGTTTACTGATGATAACGAAAGAACTCTGTCAGAGAGTTTTAATGTAATATTATTGAATGTTACTCCTATAATTTTTTTAATTGACTGCAGACCAATTTCGTTGGCATTATAACAGTTGATTTTATTATTGCCAACAATTCCTGTTGATACAGAAACTATTTGATTGGAAGTTGGAAAAGGATTATGTAAAACAAACCACTCAACAAGTTTTTTAATGTCAGTATTATCTCTTTCAATGCATGAGTCTCTTGAGTCGACAGGTTGATCTGCGGTATCAAATGAAAAGTCGCAAAATATTTCAATTTCTTCACATATATCCACTTATATAAGACACTTTCATGAGTACTTCTTCCTCGAGAAACCCCTCCTTCAGTTTTCATCGACTTCATCAAACTTTGTTCAATAGTCATGTCTGTCCAGGTTCCACAGTTGAACTTTTCTGTACGTCTTACTGCAAATGTTTTTGTGAAGTTTATGTAATCTTGCATATCCATTTTATCTTTTAAATTTATCATGTCCTGCAGGTATAAATGTGCAGATTTTGCATAAAGGAAATGACCAGATGCATGAAAATAAGGAAGCATTCGCTGAACACTTGTAAGATGATCATTCCATAACCCTAGTCTCTCAGCACGAATGATATCATTAGCTATTGATATCATATGAATATATTGTAGCCATAACTGAGCAGTAGGACCACCGCTTTTCAAATCAGCTAGTTCGTCATCAAATAACTGTATTAATCCGTTAAAAATATCTTCAGATTCTTCAATATTATTATAAGACATCGTCCCTCTCATAATATCTATGATGTAATCATCCAAAAATTTCTGCAGATTTTGATCGATTCTTAATTTTTCATAAATAAGCTTCAATAGTTCAACTCTAACAAGCCCATGTCCTCTTAAACTTCTTGCAAAAGCATGACCATCTAACATCTTGTCAACTGAATTTGGAGCATAAATAACACTAAGAGGGAGTGTGTCAGACAGTGAAGTGAACAGTTGTGTTAAAAATGATTGTTTCAAATTAATTAATATTTTTTTATTACTAAATTCATTTCACAAATATTTTTCTTTACAATTAAACTTAGTTATACACATTTACTAATAGTGTATAAATTTCTACTTTTAAATAGATGGAGGTTATACAATAATACATAAAGTTGTATACGCTGGATGGGCGTCATCCGCCATCTTTAACAAACACCACAATTTCTAAGGAGATTTACCAACATTCCTGCTAATTTCAAGTACTCGAAGAATTAATATGAATAGTGTATTCTTCAACAAAACAGAAATTTTTTTCTATTGAGTGAAATAGGATTAGCGAAAAATTGTGAGGCATCATCTGCCATCTTGCCTTGACAGATATTTTATACACGCTGTTTGGGCTTTGCCTGTTTTTCATCATACTTGGTCTTGGAGTCCACATATAATTCTTGTCTTTGGATGGGCGTCACCCGACATTTTAAGAAATACTACTATCTTCATTTTAACATACAATTTATCTGAATTTGTTCTACTGATCTACATTGGATTTATAAATAATTGTTAGGCGAAATATTCCTGCAACCTTTTTAAGAATATAAAGAATTATAAATGAAAAATTTATACTACAGTACTAGGATTTTGTTCGATTGAATTATATTTAATTGAATTACTATCTTCATTTTAACATACAATTTATCTGAATTTACTCTACTGATCTACATTGGATTTACTAATAATTGTTAGACGAAATATTCCTGCAGCCTTTTTAAGAATATAAAGAATTATAAATGAAAAATTTATACTACAGTACTAGGATTTTGTTCGATTGAATTATATTTAATTGAATTACTATCTTCATTTTAACATACAATTTATCTGAATTTACTCTACTGATCTACATTGGATTTACTAATAATTGTTAGACGAAATATTCCTGCAGCCTTTTTAAGAATATAAAGAATTATAAATGAAAAATTTATACTACAGTACTAGGAATTTGTTCGATTGAATTATATTGAATTACTATCTTCTCATCACTAATACCGAATCAATTGCATTATTATAAATTCTTTGAACTTTTGGATTTTTAAAATTAACATCAATATCCTGTATAACAAACATCACTTCATCAATTGGGTTCATTTAAAGACTTTACATTAGTCTAGCTGAATTATTAATATCTTCATATGGAATAAACGCATTACATTCCAAATCACTTTTCATCATTAACTAGTTTCGGAATTCTTCAAGATTTTTCAATATTTTCATAACACTTATAAAACATCTAATATTATACACTGAGGAACACATATTATTGAACTCTACAAAGATCCTTCACCAGGTGACATCTTAATTAATTACTTTTAATATCACTATATTATAATATTCTGTATTACATTATATAATTTACAAAATTTAAATCTAAAGTCGTACTGCCACTTTAAAAATTTATGATTCATGGTCATATATTTGCTCCAACAGATCACAGTACATCTCCTCTTTATCAGCTGAGTATTTTACCCTACTTTAGACATCGAGTTGTTACAATCAAGTTTCTGTTGACACTTCTCCTCCTTTCTTTCTCTTATCTAAAGGGGTTCTAGAAGTCGACGGTCCTTTTATTACGTTTAGTCTAACTACTATCTTTTCTTCTCAAGATACATAGTTAATTCTCCTGTAATTAATTGAGAATAGTCTCTTTTCGATTGTATTAACTCTTTATATTTATTCTTCCTGTTTCATCATGCCAAATAAAAGTAGGAAAAGCAAATCAAAGCAAGAAGGCAAAATTGTTAAAAAGAAACCGAAATATTTGACTCCAAACATTGATATTGAAGTAATTGATAAATTCTTAGATGAGGATATTGAGGATCGATGCTTAAACTCTTACATGGATGCTCCTTCGATAATTTCGGATTGTTCCGAAACCTCTTTCACCTCCGATAATTTTGAGAACGTCACCTTTGATGGTATTCGTCCCGTTTTAACATGTCCAAATTCTTCTACTGATATGAATCGTGAAGTTAATGATACTAATAGTGAACCTCCTATTCCCAAAGATCTGAATGATGGTTCTTCGATTCGATATAGTCCAGGAGACTCAGGTCCCTACTCTTTTATTATCGAAGGTGATGTCATCAACGACTTATCGATTACCACCTATTTAAGAAGGTTAAACTTAGGGTTCGTTTTAGAGGTATTCCAATTAAACAAAAACAAAGTTAGGGTCATAGCTGACAATTTTAAAACTGCCAACTCAATAGTCACCCACCTCTCTTCTAACAAATTATACAAAGCATATATTCCCAGATTCTTTACTGAATCTAGAGGAATAATAAGATTCATCTCACTGGACATAGACATCAGTGAACTCATTAAGGACGTAAATCCGTTTGACAAAATCATCAATTTTAAGAGACTTACGAAGTGGAATACCCTTTTGAATAAAGCGGAAGACACCACTTCGCTGATTGTCACTTTCAGATGCTCTTCTCTCCCTGAATACATTGTCATCGCTGGTGTTAAAAGAACGGTTTCTTCTTTTTTATTGAGACCCTTGCTGTGTTCTAACTGCCTCATCTACGGTCATTCTTCGGTTCATTGCAGAGGAAACAGTAGATGTTTTAATTGCTCCAGTTCTGATCACCTCACTATCAACTGCGCTAACGTATCCAACTGCTTCTGTTGGACACTGAAAACAATTAATCCAAAGGCATATTACTGCCAAAAGTAATTGCTGTTTCTATCAATATTTTTGTATCAACTATCATCGTAACATATTAAGATTTAAATAAATATACTGGAACTGTAATAATTTGCTGATATAAATTTATAAACAATAAAACAAAAATGAAATAGATTAAATTCAAATTAGGCTTAATTAGGTATATAAAATAAGAAAAAAAATAATTTTTTTTATTTTTGGATTGTATAAATTTTTAATAATTTGTTAGTCAGTTGAGGAAAACCCTTGAAGAGGTTTAAACATAAAAAAATCAAAGAAATTGTAACAAAGTGAAAATAAATAATTAAATTAGTTGTGGAAAAGTTTATTTTCATTTGTTTTATTTAATTACATATGTGGTTGGTTCTGGGCAATAAATTTACAAGATAAAGTCCAGTAAAATACATGGTCCTTCGAACTGGATTTGATAAAAAGCAAAGTCGAGGAAAGGAATATAATTCACGTTGCGGAAATTTATTTTGGAGCGGACATTTTGGCTTGGATATTTTCACCACATGGTTCCAGATAAGTAGAACAATTTTGTACAAAGAAAATTTAATTTAACTAATATTAAATAAAGACAATATTTAAAAATTGAATTATATTTTATGAATTAAAAAACTTTTATCTTGATATTAACATAATTTTTATAAGACTTTTTATGAAGTATGTATTCATATAAACTATAGTTAACAATCAATAAACTTTTAATAGCAATTAAAATTAAAAGTAAATAAGTGAGTTAAGTGAAATTGTGAAAATGGACGCCGAATTAAAATTAAAAGCTCTTAAGAGTACACGTGCGTCAATTAAAGGTCAAATGACCAAATTGCATAATCATGCAATTGCTCCAGCTGATGTAACCGATATTGATGGTTTCCATTCCAAGCTTGCCCGTGCAAGAACGTTACTGGGACAATATGAAGAAATCGAGAAAAGTATGTTCGAGATTGATCCGAATAGTGACACTGGTATGATCGAGTTTACTGAGCAGTATTATGTTGTAGAATCGAAGCTCAATCGATACATACGTCAGTACACTGTGGAGAATCCGGAAGAGTTACAAAATCCTGCAAACACTAGTATAAATGCAAGCATGACACAACCAGCGGATGTAAGACTTCCAAAAATTAACATTCAGCCGTTTTCTGGTCAGTACACCGAGTGGCAATCATTTTATGATCTGTATGTCAAAACCATTCATGAAAATGCTAGTTTATCACCAGCTCAAAAATTCCAGTATTTGAAAGGATTTTTAAAAGGGGATGCTTATAACTTGTTAAAGCACATGTCGATTACTGAGACCAATTACTTTGAAGCATTTAGAAAACTTTGCGTTCGCTATGATAGAAAGAAGCACACAATTAAGGCGTTCATAAGAAGTCTAATGGATCAACCAACAATTCATCAAGCTAATGCTACTAATATACGAAAGCTATTAGATATATCTGATGAAGTTGTAAGAGGGTTGAAAGCTCTTGGAAATGATGCTGAATCCAGAGATGTGTAGATAATTTACATTTTAGAGGATAAATTGGACATTGAAACAAGAGCGTTGTGGGCGCAGAAGACATGTGAAGAAGATTTCCCAACAATGGAAGATTTTTTCAAATTTTTACTGAATCGCTCAGATGCACTGGAGTCAGTAAAACCTTCAACTACAAAACGTGTGTTAAATCAAAAATTATCAAAGGTATTTATGTCAACTGAAACCAATAGTTGTCCTGTTTGTAAAGAAGATCATTCTATAATTGAATGCGAAAAATTTAAGCAGTTTTCAGTTTTGGAGCGAAGACAATGTATCAAGGCAGATAACCGTTGTTTCAATTGTTTGAAAATAAATCATCCAGTATTTAGATGTTTGGCAAAAACCAGATGTGAGGATTGTGGAAAGAAACATAACACACTTCTGCATTTAGGTGAGCAAAAAGAATATAGTAACAATAGAATTCCACCTGAACAAAATATAATCAATGCGCATGCGAGGATTTCAACATCAAATATTTTACCAACAGCACTGGTAAAAGTAGTGGATAACAATGGAGTAGAACATGAACGCAGAGCACTGCTAGATTCTGGTTCAATGTCCACATTTATTAGTGAACGGCTTAGTAATATTCTAAGACTACCGAAGAAAAAGCATCGCACTGTCGTTACCGGTATTAGCGGATCAGGAAGCCAGGTTTCAAAGGGTATGGTTACTCTTACGATAAAATCTCGATTCCAAAATCATAATCAAATTAAAGCCGATGCCCTGATTTTAACAAAACTTTGTTCGAGGTTGCCAGTCCAATCGTTTGAATCAATTATTATTGATCGGGAGCTAACGTTAGCCGATCCTAATTATAATACGTCTCAGGATATTGATATCATTTTGGGGGTTCAGCACGTATTCAACATAGTTCTCGGTGGGCGTATTAAACATCACAACAACGTAGTTGCAATAGAAACCATTTTTGGGTGGATCCTAGGTGGTGAAATAGAAGTATCGAACAGTTTAATCAGTAATGTAGGCCAAATCGATACAGAACAAAAAAGAGTTGATAATATGCTCAAGCAATTTTGGGAAATTGAAGATATTCCAAATAAAAGTAGATTAACCAAACAAGAAGAACTTTGTGAAAAAATATTTGCTGAAACTACTCGCCGATCTGCCGAAGGCAGATTTATTGTTGAATTACCACTAAAGCTAGACACAGAATCACTCGGTAAATCATTAAATGTAGCAATTAGCCGCCAACGAGCGATGGAACGCAAATTTCTAAAGGACTACCAATTTAAGAATTTCTACTCAAAATTTATGGAAGACTATTTACAGCTTGGTCATATGGTGGAAGTAAGGGGCCGTGCAACAGAGATGCTTAATTATTTACCACATCATGGAATACAAAAATCTGATGCATCAAAATTTAGAGTTGTCTTTGATGCTTCCGCTAAAACTTCAAATGGGTTTTCGCTAAATGATGTTCTCATGGTTGGTCCACAAGTACAATCGTCGTTATATGCAACTATCCTTCGCTTTCGCTTACACAAGATAGCAATCAGTGCAGATGTTGAAAAGATGTATCGCCAGATTTTGGTCACAGAGAAACATTTGAAATTTCAAACCATAGTGTGGCGGTCGGATGATAAACAGCCAATACAATACTTTGAGCTAAAGACGCTAACTTATGGTACATCAGCTGCCCCTTATCTAGCAACAAGAGTACTAAAAGAAATAGCCACTACTCATCTTCTTCGTTTTCCTGCAGCATCTAAGGCATTGAGCACATGCACATATGTTGATGATATAATGACTGGTGCAAATACTGTTGAGGAAGCAACAGAATTAAGAAATGGTCTGATTACTATGCTTGCTGATGCTGGCATGAAACTTCGAAAATGGATATCTAATTCGGATGAGTTCTTGCTTACGACACCTGAAGCAGACAGAGCCGAATGTGTTAAGGATTTTACCCAAGAAGGCATGACGGTGAAAGTTTTAGGGTTGCGCTGGGATCCAAAACTAGACGTATTTTTATATCGTGTAAACATGAGCCATCCAGTATTAACCAAAAGAAAGTTGTTGTCCGAATATAGCCAGATTTTTGATCCGTTGGGCTGGCTGTCTCCGGTAATAATTAAAATAAAAATACTATTTCAGTCTTTATGGTTGATCGCATTAGATTGGGACGATGAGTTGCCGCAGACAGCCCAACAAAAATGGATGAGCATACAAGAGCAGCTGCACCATTTAGAAGATATACGAATACCGAGAAGGTTGCAAACTTCAAGTGACGTAATTGAACTTCATGGATTTTGCGACGCAAGCGAACGGGCGTACGCAGCCGTGTTATATTTGCGACGAGCGACGAATAAAGGAAGTTTTCATTGTGATTTAATAGCAGCAAAATCTAAGGTTGCTCCAGTAAAAAAAGTTTCAGTAGCCAGACTAGAGCTCTGCGCTGCACTTCTTTTAACAAAATTAGTAGAATCTATTACTGAAATTTTAAATATACCGATATCTAGTACAACTTGCTGGACAGATTCTACTATTGTATTGGATTGGCTATCAGATGTGCCAATGCGTTGGCAAACATTTGTAGGAAACAGAACTTCTCAGATTCTAGATCGAATCAAAAGAGATAGTTGGCGCCATGTTCCTACTAGGGATGGAAAAGTCGATTCCGATTCTACTCGAGAATCGACTTTTCTGTTAAAATAATCGGTTATAAAGAATCGATTTTTAATTTTCAAAGTCGATCAAGAATCGATTCTTAGTATTCGATTTTTTTATCTTTAGAAGCCTTTAAAGGATATTCTATTGCTACGCTTCTCGACTCCCGATGTAAAAAACTAGGATTTCAAAATAATTGTAACTCCGCGAGTGCTGTGACTATTGTCGGTATGTGTTCATCACAAGGAATCTTTAAGTTTAAAGAAACATTTCTTTGTCAGGGTTTTTCAATTAATTTGTTCATTTTATCTATATACGTGATTGCTTGAAAAAAGAAATTCAACTAACAACAAGTGTTGCGGTTGATCATGAAAGTGAATACACTGCAGATCATCAACGATCTTCAAATGATAATGGTATTTGGGATTTTTTAGATGACAGTATGCAACGAAACCATCAAAGTAATGACAAAGATGAAGTAGGCGGGTTACTGATTGAATTAAGAGAATTCATTAATCAGCCAACAGTCGAGAGAAAAAGTAATTTGAATTCGATTATCACATGAAAAACACTCGAAAATGAACATTCAAATTTATCAATAATATAGCAAAAAAATATTAAAAATACATAGTAAGATCAACACCATGTGAGCGTTTATTTTCACACAATGGTCTGATGGCAAATCAGATTCGAAGTCGATTAACGCCTGATCATTTGAATATGCTACGTTTCTTAAGATCAGTTGCAGAAAATATGTGGTTTTCATAAGTTGATTGTCTAAAATTTTTTTTTGAATAAATGTATATCACTGAAATATAAATTTAAATTTTTTTCATCTAAAGCTAGATTTTTTAACATAGGAATCGATCAAACTCGAAAGAATCGACTCTGGCAGCCGGAGAATCGATTCTAGGAATCGAAATGTATAAAATCGAAGTAGGAATCGAGAATCGACTTTTCTATAAATCTTTCCATCCCTAGTTCCTACTAAGGATAATCCAGCAGATTGCGCTTCACGTGGTATTCTTCCTTCAGATATAGTTAACCATCATTCATGGTGGAGTGCACCAAACTGGTTGTGGCATACACACGAAAATTGGCCAGAACAAAAAACAGCTTATGACACTACAGAAGAAGAGCGCACAAGTTTTAACATGAGCTTCATAACTGAATGTCAAAACAAATCATTTTTATCTGAACTAATTAATCGACTTTCTTCTTTCAGAAAATTAATTAAAGTAATAGCGATTGTGCAGCGCTTTGCAAACAACATACATAAAGGTGCAATAAAGCGTAAAGGACCACTTACAGTAGCAGAACTAGAAGCTGCAATCAATTTATGCTGTCAAAGCGTCCAAAACGAAAAGATGATAGAAGATATTGCAGTCATTAAACACAAGAACGAAAGTGTTAAGAGTTCCTTAAAATTCTTAAATCCATTTATGGCTGATGATGGTCTAATACGCGTTGGTGGACGAATACAAAATTCCAACTTACCATACGGAATGAGGCATCCTATCATTATTCCAACATCCAAATTATCAAAATTAATAATAGAAGACTATCATAACCGATATTACCATGCGGGTCCTCAGTTATTGCTAGCGATATTGAGGCAGAAGTTTTGGATTGTAAGGGCTAAACAAGAAATACGTCAAGTAATCCGAAAATGTATTCCGTGTTTCAAAGCTAGGCCAACGCACATGTCGCAGGAGATGGGAAATTTGCCAAAATGTAGAGTTCAGCACATTCGAGCATTCCTACAAGTAGGGACAGATTTTGCAGGACCAATACAGGTATTTCACAAAAGAGGTAGAGGTCAGAAGCCTGTAAAAGCATACATTTGCTTGTTTGTTTGTACTAGCACTCGGGCAGTACACATTGAAGTGACCACTGATCTAACAACTAACACGTTTCTGGCAGCATTAAAAAGATTCATAGCAAGAAGAGGCTTATGCACCGACATCTATAGCGATTGTGGTTCGAATTATATTGGTGCTGATAAACACTTACGAGAAATGTTTGTATTTTTAATAATAATGAAATTTATAATTATCTATTAGGCGAATCTATTAATTGGCATTTTAACCCTCCAAACGCTCTACATTTTGGAGGGCTGTGGGAAGCAGCCGTAAAATCGATGAAACACCATTTTAAGCGAGTTGTTGGCGAAAATATACTCACAATGGAAGAGCTCCAAACGCTATTGGCCGAGATAGAAGCAATTCTAAATTCACGTCCTATTTGTGCTTTGCATACTGATGCTGATCCAGACATTTTAACACCGGCACACTTCATCATTGGTCATCCTTTAGTTCTCATTCCAGAGAAAAACATCATGGTAGAAAAGACTTCCAAGCTAAATAGATGGGAAATGCTGCAACAAATGAGACAACATATCTGGCAGAGGTGGCATGTAGAATATCTGACATCAATGCAGGCGAGGTCGAAGTGGACTGATGCAAAACCCAATTTGAACGTTAATGATGTTGTGTTAGTCATTGATAGAAATTTACCACCTACAAAATGGTTACTCGGTCGCATAGAAATGATATTTACTGGGAGTGATGGAATGGTTAGAGTAGCATCAGTAAAAACTAAAAATGGAATATTTCGTCGAGCTATTCATGCTTTATGCAAGGTTCCGGTTGATTCGGATGATTCAAGGTCGGGGAAGATGTTGGACACTGAAAACAATTAATCCAAAGGCATATTACTGCCAAAAGTAATTGCTGTTTCTATCAATATTTTTGTATCAACTATCATCGTAACATATTAAGATTTAAATAAATATACTGGAACTGTAATAATTTGCTGATATAAATTTATAAACAATAAAACAAAAATGAAATAGATTAAATTCAAATTAGGCTTAATTAGGTATATAAAATAAGAAAAAAAATAATTTTTTTTATTTTTGGATTGTATAAATTTTTAATAATTTGTTAGTCAGTTGAGGAAAACCCTTGAAGAGGTTTAAACATAAAAAAATCAAAGAAATTGTAACAAAGTGAAAATAAATAATTAAATTAGTTGTGGAAAAGTTTATTTTCATTTGTTTTATTTAATTACATATGTGGTTGGTTCTGGGCAATAAATTTACAAGATAAAGTCCAGTAAAATACAGCTTCTACTGCGGTAAACAAAATAAAACTAATCATGTAGACTGTATAAAGAATATCTTTCTCAAAAAGATATAAAATTTTTAATGACCTCCAAAAGAATTTCTTTTAGAGAAGCAAAAGACTTAATCACTCCTTCGGATTATAATTATAACCCAGATAACTTTCCGAAACTTCCAGACAACTCTTTTAAAAAAAAAACCTCTGATTCTTTAAAAACTAATTCTGACCAGGCCAAACAACAAAAATTTCTTCTCCTCTCAGTGTTGAGGGAAAATGACAAACTAAGATATATCAATAACTCTTTGTCCAAGAATCTAGAAGAATTTAACGAGATGCGATCCGAATGGAAAGCATTCCAAGAATTCAGTCAAAAAGAAAATGCAAAATTGAGACAAGACATTGACGAAATCAAAAATAATCAGGTACAAATCTTGTCAATTGTCAAAGAAACAATAGTCTTGGGAGAAACTATTGTTGAAATGGAAGAAAACGGCACTAATAAAGGTTTTCTCATACAAAACCCTATCAGTAATCTTAGAAAAATGCAGAATATGCTTACATTACATACTAAAGGAACCATAGATCAAATAGTAGGGGATGCTTCAGGATCATCCGACCCCATCTCGATTTTCATGGACCCTAGTTCTCCTTGACTCTTCAAGACTAATTACATATTTTTGTAACCCTGGGCTTTTCTTTATGTCCTCCCCAGTCTCTTACATTTATTTGCTCTTAAATTTATACTCTTAAATATGTTTGAAATTAATATTACATTTGAATTGATAGGTTATAACTTCTTAATAGGCTATATTTTGAATTTTTCTCCTCCTCCTAGGGACATCACTTCTACTAATGAAATTCACAAGGCTGAACTTATTAAATTTATACTCTCAATAAGGATTGAAATTAATATTACATATATCTGTATATCAATAGGTTATAACTTTTTACTGAATTTCTTTCATTCTAAAGATGATATCTTTACTTGATTACTTATTATTAAATCTCACAATGTTGAACTTAATAAACATTTCAGGAATATTGAATTTCTTTTCCTCTACTCTCATGAAATTTAAAATCTTTTATACTCTCTCTGGCAAAGTACATTCATTGAAAAAACCCTCAGCAAGGGATTGACTCACGCCGCCAATATTAATCATCAGGGTGCCCCTCAATTTTTTGTTATTTTGTGATGTGAGTGCATTTTGACGAGCGATTGTAGAAAAACTACTGAATCGATTTTCATAAATGATATGTCGTTGAATAGGTATTAAAACAAAGTTTTTAAAAATGTACACTGTTAATTTTTTGAAATAATTTTCAACGGTGTAATATAAGAAAAAAAACGGTGTAATTGAAAACAAAATGGCATAGCCTTTTTTTTTTTTAAACTAAATTGAAGCTTATTTTATATCTAACCACTTGTGAAAGTTTAGGACACGCGTTATTTTTTGTTTTAAAGATAAAATTCTTTGTGCAAATGACTGTCGGGAATCAGTTTTTTTGTTCTGAAGGAAAATTATAAAAATGGCGTTATAAACTAAGAGATTTTTTTTTTATGTTAAATATCAAATATTTTATTATTAGATGAAGTTTTTAAAATATTATAAAAATTATATATGTAGTACAATAAATAAAATAAATGCAATTGTTAAAAATGATTGACTTATTTTACAAACAGAAGTTTCTTTTGAATAGGAAAACACTACTGCCATTATTTTCTTTGTATTAGATGGCATAAAAAAATGAATTTGTTTATTTGAAAATGTTTATTTATCACTTTTAGTAATCACTTGTCACTCTTATAAAAAATAATTTGACAGTCTCGACTGCAAACAAAAAAGCCGTATAAATAACTAAATCTATTTAGGAACTTTTGACTGGAGAAGTATTATGTTCGTATTATGTTATTATGGAATCATAAAGTAAAAGATTGTATTTTAACATTAAATTACAAATATTTTATTATTGAATAAACTTTTTAAAATATCATACAAATTATATATGTACGTTAAAGAAAATAAATATAGTTATTAAAAATTATTTACTTATTTTACATTCAAAAGTTTCTTTTGAGTTGGAAAACATTTTTACAATTATTGTCTTAGTATTTAATGGTACAAAAGAATGAAATTTTTGAGTTCCACTTATAGTAATCGCATTTTTATATCGTTTTTGTAATTTTTTTTTGTTAATTGATATTCATTTTTATCGGCGTATCCAAAGTTCATGGTAGATTCCCATTTTAAAGCCCATTCGAAATGCCCATTTTTTGGTGTATCAATAATATCTCTGCTCCCCATACTATAACGGTGTGCAGCACGCTTCAGTGTACCACCAATTCCATCACAAGGTCCCTTTCCATGGCTGGTAGCATGAAAATGCCATTCTGCATCAACATTAAAGTCTTTTTTATGGTGGCATAAGCTAATTAGGTTATGTTTATTTTTGTATCAGTCAGTGTTATAAATTATTTTCGTAATATTAGAATTTATATGCGTTTTGATGAATTCAATAAGTTTTGTAATGAAAAGATGGACTGTAGTACTGTTGTGATCGTTTATATCCGAAATAAGTATAAAACTTCGGTGCTGTATATATTCACTTGCGGCACTTTTAAAATAAATGACAAATGGATGAATAGTAGCTTCTGATTTATTATAATAATAGCCTTGAACCGCATCCTGAATTATGAAGCCGTAGTTTTCAGAAAAATCCCCTTGAACGAAGCACTCTCCTGCTTCTAATTTTTTTTTTCCTCAATGCATGTAAATTGCTGTTTTGCTATAAAGGTATCAAAATTTGTAAACGGTAAATAAATTTTTTCATAAATTCTTCTACAGTTTCTATTAAAGTATCCAAATTGCATCGATGGTATGGATGGTGGTATTCCATTGTTGATATTTGACTTGAAGGATTCCTTTAACGTCAAAATCATTTAGTAATTTTTCTTCCAGTTGTTGAAGTTTTTTTGAACATTCATTGCACTTCAAAGTATGACAATCTTTTGTTAATTCACCACATGAAACAAAGTCAATTAATGTTTTATAATTCTGGAAAGCAGCATCAGTAATTCAAGACATTTTAGAGTGTTGAATCATTAGTTTTATATTTTGATGTATGGTACACACGCACACATTATGAACTCCTTGGGATAATTTTATACATTCTTGTGGTTGAAGGGACGGGAATTTAGTAAATCCTATTTTCACATCACGAAACTTATTTTTAAACTCCACATCAGCTTCATTCAATGTACATAGCAATAAGCGCTTTTGTGTTTTTATACCATAATCTCCTTTTTTAAAAGATATTGCATCTCGTTTGCCTGGCAATAATCTACTGATTTCATCACTTTTATAGAACTGCTCCACAACATTTATATCTGTTGTGGATACACCTCTTTTACCAGATGAATGCTGAAAATTATTTTCATGTAGAGTTTTACTTTTTTCAACCAAATGACGCAAAATTTCGCAAAATTTGACTAAAATTGCTTTTTAAAAAGTCCATTTAATAATAAAATATTTGATATTTAACATAAAAAAAAATCTGAATCTAAAAATCGCCATTTTTATAATTTTCCTTCAGAACAAAAAAAACTTATTCCCGACAGTTATATGCAACGAATTTTATCTTTAAAACAAAAAATAACGCGTGTCCTTAACTTTCACAAGTGGTTAGATATAAAATAAGCTTCAATTTAGTTTAAAAAAAAAAAAAGGCTATGCCATCTTTTTTTCAATTACACCGTTTTTTTCGTATGTTACACCGTTAAAAATTATTTCAAAAAATTAACAGTGTACATTTTTAAAAACTTTGTTTCAATACCTATTCAAAGACATATCATTTACGAAAATCGATTGAGTAGTTTTTCTACAATCGCTCGTCAAAATGCACTCACATCACAAAATAACAAAAAATTGAGGGGCACCCTGTGAAGACCCTTGGTCGGAAAAAAAAATTCTAAGAGAACTTGTATTTTTTATTTATGAAAGACTATCTATAAACAAAAAATAATCAAAATTAAAAGGGGTCAAGTCAAAATTTCCCAAAAATTTGCTGAGCTTGCTTGAAATTGCTCATGTACAATAATTAAATTACATCATTTAAATTTATATAGAATCTCTAATATAAAATTAATTAATTCTTGTCCAGCCAAGTCGTTAAAAGGGTTTTGTCACACCGATCAAAAATTTTCCTAACCAATATATGTATATCAATTATGTTAACCATCGTCAAGGAAGACAATTTTTTGGTCACTTTTCGTGACTGGTTAGATGTATTGACACAGCCCCGTCTAATTTTCGGGTGTCTGCTTGTCAATCTTCTAATCACCCATGGAAATATGACACTAAATTGTTCTCCTTGACTTTTGCTTAATCAAACCAATTAGATTTGGTGATGTAGGCTCACGCCTGAACCAATAAAAATAAAACATAAAAAAAAACACTGAGAGCTTCTTTGAGTCCACTTCCTTCCATTATATATCCTATAGACCCAAGAAACGACATAAGCATATGAAAACCACCTAATCTTACAATAACTTTGGATATATCAGATTGAATTTCAGCACCAGCTACAATTTCACGAGCTTTATAGTAAAGAGGCTGATCAAAAGTAATGATGCAAAAATGCTGTCCATGTGATTTGCCACTACTACGTACGGCACAATCTAATGTGGTGTAAATTGTATCTTTATTACTTGCAGGATGATGAATAAAGGGTAAGAACATCACGGTAGATGTTGAAAAGTCTTTTTATTTTTTGTTAGCTTCTCCAAAAATCCTTTCCATCCTGGCAGACCGTTGACTTCTCTCCACTTCCCGTATGCTCACAATAAGTCAACCTTACCACAAATTTCTTATTTATCTGTGTGGGATAGAGAAAAAAAGGAAAGAAAAGAAATAAAGATTGAATTGTATAAATCTATTTGGCTGTTGTTATTGGTTGGATGGATTGTGGATTACAGATTGTCGGACCTGGGATTCCGGATAACTAATAAGTGAGTGCTAGTTACATAGTTTGTTTTTATACAATGCTGTCGTTGACCGTGTAATGGACCGAGTGAAAAGAGTGGAGATGGGCATGTATCAAAGGTGGTGGGTGTTTCTTATGAATACGCATTACACAACTACCGGTGCAAATGCACTAGGATTAAAGTAGTTTGAGAACATGGCGAATGGAGCATTAAGGTAAGTAGGGACGACTGTCTTTACCTTCAGTTTAATTAATGTTCTAACCGCTCCTTACCAGAACTACCTGGTTGCCGGATAAAACCTACGACCCCAAATGACTAAACGATGTCGAGAGCGGTATCCGGATCCACAGTCAGGTGGACAATTCTTTAGCGTTGGCTAGTGTAATCATTTCTCATATTTGGGGAACTAGGTTGCACGGCTAAAAGTTACAAACTATGAAAAAAAAATACTACAATTAAAAAAAAACAATTATTACAAATAATACAATTTTATATTATTTCGTCCAATGAACTACTAACACTAGTTTACAAGAAAAATCTCCCGAAATAAAACTCAACTTTTCTTATGGATTTGGACCTCCTGAACACGAATATCATATTCATTTTTTTTGGTTAGCTCTTGTTTTTGAGATATTCACGAAAAACCAAATTTTTTGGTGGTCAAAAATGTTGTTTCGGTTTTTGGGTCTCATATTTTACAAAACAAACAAATTAAATATATTAATAAAACAAGTAACAAACATTTTGAGTTATATTTTGTAAAAATCCGTTAAGGATTCTGGAAGTTACAGTCGAAAAAAGTTGAAAAAATACGAAAAATTCACGTTTTTTTTAAATTTTTCCATTTTCAACACCATAAATTTTGAACAAATAAGGACACTAATTTTTTTTAATTTCTTGGAGCCTATAGTAGTTTCAATTTTCTTTCTTTTAAGGTAAAAGATACGAATATTGGTGCAGTTTGCACCAAGTTATTCAAATTTTTCCAAAAAAAGTCAAAACTCAAAATTTGGAAAAAATAGTTTTTTACTTAATTTATTGTGCCATAAATAATAATTTTAAATGTTCAGTTGTTCTCAAACATCAGTAAAGAATTATTTTAAAATAGTAAAGTATAATTTCCATTTTTGTTTTCGAAGTTGGGAATTGGATCGATATGAGACGTATATAGAAAAATATAAACAAAAGATAATGAATTGTGAGAAGAGGCAAAACATCATAACATCAGAACTATTTAAGTTAGTTCAAGCACCATAAAGTTAAGCCCCTATTTATGTCTATTAATACCTGTAAGGTTTGTTTCTTTTCTGTTTTTGGTTTTCTGATAATGTAAATTTTTTTCTATCACCGCCCACCTTGTGTTTCTCCTTACGTTTATGATCATTTTAAGTTTAATTTAAGAAAGCAATTACTTCTCCTTTTTAATAGTTTATCGGTTTTGCCAACTTTTGTTTAATTATAGTGGAGTCAAATTAGCATTTTATATTGATGTAAGAGCAAGGTTGAATTTTTTTTTTGTTTTATGTTAAGGACATAAAAGTTAGTGGGCATGTAATTATTTAGCAAATTTGGAGGTCCGGAAGTGCCTCAAAAATGGCAAAAAATGGTTTTTTGGTGTTTTTTGAGTAGGTCGCTTCACTATTTTTGAAATATTTCGGGCTCTAATGATCATAAAGAAAAAACAAAAAATGCAAAATGTTTGTGATTAAATTTCAAATCCATCTAGGAGGGTGTGATACTTTAAAAGTGTAACCTAACCTCAAAAAACCGAATCGCGTGACTTCTTTTTTTTTTTTACTAAATTTATGATAAGGGGCGGAAAAATCTTCGAATTTTCATGAAAATTTCAGGAAACATGTTATTAGTTTAATTACTATTAGTTTAATTTCTTTTTAAGTAGATATTTGGCGTATGATTAGTTGCAAATATAATCTCTCTGAGGATAAATTTCATTCCAAACATTCAAGTGAAAATATTAATTATAAACGAAAAAATATTACAAATATAAATTTTAAATAGTGTATTGTTTTTAAAAATCAATAAATCAATAGTGATAGGCAGCTATAAGCAAAGCAACATAAATTGTTAGTAAAGTGTAAGGTCAAGTTTATTTAAATGGCGTCGTCAAGAAGTTTCAAGTGTAAAAATTAGCCCAAATTCATTTTGTTTTATTTGTGGAAGTAACATAATACATACTGCTAAAAGAATCACCCCATTTATAAGAACTGCCTATCTTCATTACTAACTGATATTTTCCAACTCCTAAAATAAATCCGAGGTGGGAGGAGCTAGATCATGTCAAAAAACTTCACAAAAAAATCTCAATCTCGAGAAAAACTATATAAAAATAAAATACATCTTTTGTCCAAAAAAGACATTTCATAATCAACTAACTGATATTTGTCAACTCCTAAAATAAGTTCGAGGTGTGAGGAGCTAGATCATGTTAAAAAACTTCACAAAAAAAATCTCAATTTCGAGAAAAATCATATGAAAATAAAATACAACTTTTGTAAAAAAAAGACATTTCATAATCAACTAACTGATATTTTCCAACTCCTACAATAAGTCCGAGGGTGGAAGGAGCTAGATCATGTCAAAAAATTTCACAAAAAAAATCTCAATTTTGAGAAAAATCACATACAAATAAAACACAACTTTTGTCAAAAAAAGACATTTCATAATCAACTAACTGATATTTTCCAACTCCTTAAATAATCCCGAAGTAGGAGGAGCTAGATCTAATACGAAAACAACTTATATATAAATCAATTATGTTGCAGAGTTTAAATTATTCTTATAGTTAAATTTTTTTTCCAAATTTTGAGTTTTGACTTTCTTTGGGAAAACTTAAATAACTTGGTTTACCTTAAAAGAAAGAAAATTAAAACTACTATAGGCTCCAAGAAATTAAAAAAAATTAGTGTCTTTATTTGTTCAAAGTTTATGGTGTTGAAAATGGAAAAATTTAAAAAAAACGTGAATTTTTCGTATTTTTTCAACTTTTTTCGACTGTAACTTCCAGAATCCTTAACGGATTTTTACAAAATATAACTCAAAATGTTTGTTAGCATATTTACTATGCACTTGTTTTATTAATATATATATATAATTTGTTTGTTTTGTAAAATATGAGATCCAAAAACCGAAACAACATTTTTGATCACCGAAAAAATTGGTTTTTCGTGAATATCTCAAAAACAAGAGCTAACAAAAAAAAATGAATATGATATTCGTGTTCAGAAGGTCCAAATCCATAAGAAAAGTTGGGTTTTATTCAGGGAGACAAAAAAAGTTCAAAATTTGTAAACTAGTGTAATCATATTATTTTTCATGAAAATTATAACTAAATTTTTATTTGTTATAGAATACCAGTACCAGCAGCCCACAGCAAACCAATGCACAGCAACCCAATGTTCAAATTAGTTCCAGATTACCAACACATTATGAAAGAAGAAGGAAAACCAAAAACCGTGATTCACCACGCGATTCATCTCTTTAACAATACAAAAAAAGTCCAAGCGGCACGTATATCCGCTAGAAATAGGTAGATTTCGAGATCAGACAGTTTTGTGTGCCAGTAGAATCTGATGTATCAGATTAGTTTAAACAAAACAAACTAATTACAAACAGATATCTAACAAATTTTTAAAAAAATAGCTACATATAAGCAAAACTATATCTATCAAATTTTGCACCAAAAAAATATCAAAAATACCACAGAACATACGTGTGACCATTTATGACACAAACCTGCTCTATATCATATGTCGTGCAATTACTGCAAAATATCAAAATAGTTTATTTCTAAAAAAAAAAAATTGATTTCTTCTAGTCTCATCTTTTTATTTTTTTTTCATTGACTGTTATAAGGTTTTTGGAAATTGTAGTTTGGGATTGTTGCAAACTTTTTTGTTGAAGCCAACAAGTCAAAAACCTCTAACTGCAGAAGTTTATATGTATAAGAAACGAAATAAAATGTTACAGATTCTAAATTTATGAAGTTTTTAAAAATATTAGTATCCAAACGGCCGTTATAACGGATTAAAAAAACCAATTTTTTTTCGAACTTGTCCAAGATATTAATAAAACACAAATTTTTAAGAAAGGTTTTTTGATCTGGCTCCACAAATGCGACCGTGAGAGTGCCGGTTGATTCAAACGCATTTTATGTTTTACAAGCTTTTTTGTTGGAGCCACTCACTCAGAATCCTCCAACTGCAGAGGTCCATTTTTTGAACGAAATTGATTAAAAAGGTTTCAAAGATTCTAAATTTATGAAGTTTTTAGAAATATTAATATTCAAACGGCCGTTATAACGGATCTAAAAACAGACTTTTTTTCTAGTATAAAGCCTCTAGTTTCTTAAACATATGTCGGATTTAGCTGATTTGTCCTGACTTGTCCAAGATATTAATAAAACACAATTTTAGAAAAGGTTTTTTGATTTGGTTTTCAAATGCGACCGTGAGAGTGCCGGTTGTTTCAAAAAAAATTTTTTTGCAAACTTTTTTGTTGGATCCGCTCACTCAGGAACCTCTGACTGCAGAGGTCTATTTTTAAAACAAAAATGGAAAAAAAAATTCCAAAAATTTTAAATTTGTTAATTTTTTAAAATATTAGTATCCAAAAGGCCGTTGTAACGGTTTTAAAATATCAATTTTTTTTTAGAAAAAAACCTCTAATTTCTTAACCATGTGTCGGATTTTGCTGATTCACGAACTTGTCTAAGATATTAATAGAACACACATGCACAGAAATTTTTTTTGATCTACCTCAACAAATACGACCGTGAGAGTGCCGGTCGTTTTCGTTATATCTCATGTCGTTTATATATATACATATATAATATATATACAATTTATTTTGTCTTTTCGTCTCCGCTTATCATATTTAGTCGTTTGACACAAACATTTTTCCGAAATTCCGAGATGAGGCACATTACAATGGGTAGATTTTTATATGAAATCTACCTTAAACTTTGATTTTAACATGCAACGCCTTTGAACTTATATAAAATTCGATTAGTTTGTATTTTCAAAGTTTATTTCGTATTTTAATTGTGTCAAATATATTAAATAATAATATAAATCAATATTAATTATTAATAAATCTTAAATTAATATAAATCAAAAACAGTTTATTAATTTTAATAAATCGAAGTAATAAAAAAAAGTCCAAGCGGCACGTATATCCGCTAGAAATTGGTAGATTTCGAGATCAGACAGTTTTGTGTGCCAGTAGAATCTGATGTATCAGATTAGTTTAAACAACACAAACTAATTTAAAACAGATATCTAACAAATTTTAAAAAGAAAATTAGCTACCTATAAGCAAAAATCCAGTTTTGCAACAAACAGATATCAAATCTACCACAGAACATATGTGTGACAATTTATGACACAAACCTACGCTATATCATATGTCGTCCAATTACTGCAAAATATCAAAATAGTTTATTTCTAAGAAAAAAAATTAATTTTTTCTATTCAAACCTTTTTATTTTTTTTTTCATTGAGTGTTATAAGTTTGTTGGATATTGTTGTTATGGATTGTTGCAAACTTTTTGTTGAAGCCAACAAGTCAAAAACCTCTAACTGCAGAGGTTTATATTTATAAGAAACGGATTAAAATGTTTCCACAGACTCTAAATTTATGAAGTTTTTAAAAATATTAGTATCCAAACGGCCGTTATAACAGATTAAAAAAACGAATTTTTTTCTAGTATAAAGCCTCTAGTTAATTAACCATGTGTCAGATTTTTCTGATTTACGAAATTGTCCAAGATATTAACAAAACACACATGTTTACGGAAGGTTTTTTGATCTGGCTCCACAAATGCGATCGTGAGAGTGCCGGTTGATTCAAACGCATTTTGTGTTTTACAAGCTTTTTTGTTGGAGTCGCTCACTCAAAAACCTCCAACTGCAGAGGTCTTCTTTTGTTTTTAAAAACTGATTAAAAAGGTTTCAAAGATTCTAAATTTATGAAGTTTTTAAAAATATTAGAATCTAAACGGCCGTTATAACGGATCTAAAAACAGAGTTTTTTTCTAGTATAAAGCCTCTAGTTTCTTAACCATGTGTCGGATTTGGCTGATTTACAAACTTGTCCAAGATATTAATAAAACGCACATTTTTAGAAAGGTTTTTGATCTGGCTTTACAAATGCGACCGTGAGAATGCCGGTTGTTTCAAAAAAAAATTTTTTTTTGCAAACTTTTTTGTTGGAGCCGCTGACTCAGGAACCTCTAACTGCAGAGCTCTATTTTTAAAACAAATTGATAAAAAAGATTTCAAAAATTTTATATTTGTTAACTTTTTTAGAATATTAGTATCCTAACGGCCGTTATAACGGTGTTAAAAAATCAATTTTTTTTAGAAAAAAGGTTCTAGTTACTTAGCCACGTGTCGGATTTTGCTGATTCACGAGCTCGTCCGAGATATTAATAGAACACACATGCACATAAAGTTTTTTGATCTACCTCAACAAATGCGACCGTGAGAGTGCCGGTCGTTTTTGTTATATCTCATATCGTTTATATATATACGTTTATTATATATATATATATATATATATATATATATATATATATATATATATATATATATATATATATATATATATATATATATATATATATATATATATATATATATATATATATATATATATATATATATATATATATATATATATATATATATATATATATATATATATATATATATATATATATATATATATATATATATATATATATATATATATATATATATATATATATATATATATATATATATATATATATATATATATATATATATATATATATATATATTCATATATATACATTTTTTTTTGTTTTTTCGTCTTCGCTTATCATATATAGTCGTTTGGCACAAAAATTTTTCCGAAATTCCGAGATGAAGCCCATTGCAATAGGTAGATTTTTATATGAAATCTACCTAAATATTAAGTGATAGGCTTCTTTATGCCTATATATACTAAAGATAAGTGTTATAAGTGTTGCTTAAGTTTTTTAAGTTATTATTATTATTAATAATACTTTTACAAAATTTTTGGGGTATATATGTAATTTAGGGGAACCACTATAATATAATGAACCAAATTATTTCTGATATTCTTAACGGCGAAATTTATATTGATGGACAGCTTGTAGATAGCAGTAGGGTAGCTTGGAGATAGCAGTAGGGACAGCAAAAGGTGGATGCTTACAAGATCCTAGCACATGTTATGAAACAGTTAATGAAACAAGTAGCTCTAATACGGTTGAATATTTACAAACTGGTTCTTCAGCAATTGATTTGGATGACGACCGCCAGCTACAAAACCTTCTAACACAGTTTAGCTTATTAGAGGTTTTACCGAATCTTCAAGGTAAGAGTCTGCATTTTTTAATCGGCATTTTTTAATTTATAATATTATAGAGCAGAAGTAAAAAGACGTATCTGGACGAAGAGACAAAAGCTTTTATAGCAGCATATGCAGCTAAAAAAAGAGGTCAACCATCCTCGCAAAAAAAAGATGGTATGTAAAATGTTCTTGAGGATTTAATAGCCCAAAACGTTTTGGTAAGTTTATTTCTAAAGTTATAACTTCGTTTTCAATAATAATTTTCTTTACTATTTTAGTTAGTACCAACGGATGTCAAATGTTTAAAAAACAAACTAAACAATTTGTTACGAGCTTACAAAACGGCGAAAGACCTAATGCAGAGAACTGGAAGCACACCTATTCTGATTCCATTCGAAGAAGAGATGGATGAAATTTTTGGTTCGCAGCCTATAATTTTCAATTCTGCTGTTGTAAATTTAAGAGGAAGGCCCATAAATGGCTAGAGCTAAATTAATTTTCAACAGAAGAGTTAACATCATCATCGCGAATGGAATCGACAGTAATTTTAGAACCATTACCAGAATGACCACCATCTACATCGTTGACAGTACTACCTGTAGTGTAGTGTCCCACATAAGAAACAACAAAACAAAAGGTTGCACAAGTTTTAAAGTAACATTTAATTTTTTTTGTCAACTCATTAAATTCCTATTCCAAAAGTAACATTTAATTTATTTTTGTCAACTCATTAAATTCCTATTTCAAAATTAAATTAATAAAACAAAAGTTATTATTTTAAAATAAGTAACTTTCTTTAAAAAAAAACTAATCATCAATTTTTTTTTTTTTTTAATAAAATGTGTTGTGTTGTAGGAATTACAATATGTGTCACAATAACACATAAAAACCTTTTAAGACCAAGGTCCCACAACAACATACATTCAAAGATGTTGATGGACGTAAATTTTTCGTTTTTGTTTTTTTATATTTTTGGTTAAAGAATGGATAACTAAACAAAAAATCCTATCACTGAGAAAATATGACATAGGCCAATATTTTATGATAGAATAGAGAAAATAAAAGTAAATTAAAAAGTAAATAGCAAATTTTTACAAAAAATTTGCTTTTTACAAAAAATTAATCAATAAATCGTTTTACAAAAATATGCAAATTAAGGTAATTTGTTAATTTTAAGTTTTAACGATAGTAGTTGTTTTTAAGTCTCTCAGCCAAGTGGTTCTTCCTTTAAGTTTTCAAAGCAGTCAAGGTCTATTCAAAGTTCAATTTAAGTTCTGTTGCTAAGTCCTATTAAGATATAAACTAAGTTCTATTAAGTTCAAAGCAGTCTATTCAAATTAAATAATATAAGTAAAATAAAATTTAGTGTGTGCAAATTTATAAACTAAACTGTAATAAAATAAAATTAAACGTTTTAAAAATAATCGTGTTTAAATTGTTAATAACATATGAAACAATAGGCCCCCAAATAAAACAGGGGCCCTATTCTCAAATATCACATCCATTTTCCACATGTGGAATACTGTCAAAATTCATAAAAACGTGTTCGAAATTAACAATGTATGTTTTCTCAAATTTCCTACCAAGGAAAAATTTCCCTACCAAGGGAATATTTCTGAGTGAGTATAAAGTATGTGTAAAAATTCCCCATGTACATCAAACGTCAAAAATTTTTAATTGTCATTCTTATTTGGAAATTATATTTGGAAAGTTGTGTTCATTCGCTCGCTGGACATCGTAGCATACGCCTATATCACTGGATTTACACCAACAATAAATCCAAAAACGTTGGGGTTGGTTTCATCCAATATTGCAAAGAAATGCATTGAGCTGAAGATACATCAGACACACATAAATCATCAATCCGGGCATCTGGAAAATTATATCTACAAGTGTTCAACATACTATTAAATATTATTGATTTTATCAACAAACAATACCATTGGAAATCATTTCACTAATATCGATGGGCGTCACCCGGCCATTTTGGCAAAAATTTTATCAAGATTTACAAATTTGCAGCGTCACCCGCCATTTTGAACAAAAATTATTATTTGTTCTAGAACATTTAATTGAAGAAGCAAGATCGAATTAGTGTATCATCTAAATTCTGCTGACTATATAAGAAATAAAAAGACTCGCAACATGTCACACTAGCCATTGTGTGTATTTCAATTTTTCAGTGTCTTATATTATATTCATATTCAGGATTTATATTTATATATGTTTCAGATTGTATTTATATTGAATAAAACACACAGGTTAGCATTTAATATTTATTTGTAATATTCATTTATTATAAGTTACACTAACCGCGGCACAACACATAAATGAATATATATTCTTCTTTTTAATATATCGAAATAACAGAATTGCTGCGTCAAGCGCTTGGAATTTGATATCTTTTGTTTTAGTTAAAAACTGTTTATTAATATAAAAAGTTATAGTGAGATACGTGGAGTATAATATAGCTACACTCGTAAGTGCCGCTACACCTTCCCCTTTTTATTTTTATTTTTTTTTTAGTGAAAAGCTAATTATAAAAGTTTATCCAAGCTGCTCGAGACCATTCTATTATATTTTTATAAGCAACTGAATAATCACTACTTCGGTAATTAGTTAGCTACTCTAATTATGATCCGTAGTTATTCGGTTCTTTATATTACATTTGTTATTTTGTTTTTTAATTAGTTTGTTACAATAAATCATATCTGTTAAGTTTTGTTTTCCATATATTTTTTTTCATCAGTGCTGACCGTTCCCCTTTTTTTTTTTTTACTTAAAGTATTGTCAAAATGTAAAATTATGAATTAAAATTGAATTTTTATTTTATTGGGTAATTAACATATAAAACTTTATTATTATAGTTGATTATATTTTTAGTATATTTTTTATTATATTACTAGTTTTATTTTGATTTATTTGCTTATTTCAAATAACCTGGTAACCTATTTCAGGTAACTAAAATACATTATATTACCTTTAAAAACGTTAAATTTATTACTGGTTTTATTTTGATTTATTTGCTTATTTCAAATAGCTTGGTAACTTATTTCAGATAACTAAAATCCATTATTTTACCTTAAAATCTTAAATTTATTACTGCGCAGTATATTACTTAAATTATTTTGTTTATTTAAACTAGGCTTACAAAATCCATTATCAGCCTTTAAAATGTTAAAAAATTTTTTCATTCCGTTTAAATTAAACATTAAATACAAAAATTAGTTGAATTACTTGCTTAAAATTATTTTGTTTGTTTTAAACTAGGCTTATAAAATCCATTATTTGCCTTTAAAATGTTATTCATTCCATTTAAATTAAACGTTAAATACAAAAAATGTGTTCAATTACTTATGCTTTATTTATATTTATACCATTATATTTTCTATACTTCTAGGATTATCAAAAATTACAAATTTGAAAACAATAGTTATTTTTCTTTTTATATGATATTTTTTTGTTGCTAGTAGTTAGCTAGTTTTACCCTGTTTCGATGAACAGTTGTGTATTTTCTGTTATTTAATTTGATTTCTATATTATTGTTGGGCAATTTTCGAACTATGTCGTATGGACCTACATAAACATTATCTAGTTTGTGTTTGTTTTCTTGTTCTAAGTACACTTTGTCTCCGGGTTTGAGTGATATTGGATTATTGTTATTTCTATCGTAAGTTAATTTTCGTTTCAGTTTTTCTTTTTCTAAAATGTCTTTAACTCTTGAATTTGCAGTTATTAATCGTTGCCTGATAAGTGACGCATATTGTTCTAAATTGTAAGATTTTGCAGTTTTTTTAATGTCGTCAAGATTTACAGTTTTACCAAATATCAGTTCAAAAGGTGTGTATGCATGGTAAGCGCTAGGAGTTGTATTATAACACAAAGTATAAATTGGTATCCACTCATCCCAATCTGTGTGATTTTCGTTTGAGTAATGTCTTAAATAGGCATTTAGTTCTTTATGATTTCTCTCGACCTTACCTATTGTTTGTGGATGGTAAGCTGTACTAAAAATTTGTTTAATCTTTAATAATTTTGAAATTTCCGTTAAAATTTCATTTAAAAATTCGGTTCCTCTGTCTGATTTAAGAATTTTGGGTGTTCCAAAAGTGCATATTATTTTTTCGAATATTTCTTTAGCGATGGTTGAACTTTCTTTGTTAGGTATTGGGATTAGTATTACAAAACTAGTTAACTCACATTGAGCGGTAAGTATAAATTTATTATTATGTTTTGTTATAGGTAATGGTCCTACTAAGTCTACTTGCAGTGTTTCAAATGCTTCGCTTGGTGTTTCTGTTAGTATCATATTTTCCTTAGTTCTTGGATTGTATTTGTTTTTTTGGCAGGATTCGCAGTTTCTTACGAATTTATTGATATCCTTTGATATGTTCTTCCAAGTATAGTGTTCCATTATTTTCTTTTTAGTTCGGTTTTGACCTGTATGTCCTCCGAAAATTGGATCATTGTGGTATTTATTTAAAATTTCTAATTTTTCGTTCTGATTACTTATTAATTTAGGTGATTCCACTATTTCAATTATAATTTTATATTCCTTAGTTTTTGTTTCTAATATTCCAGGAGTAACAATTTTAAAAATATCGTCATTTTTAAAAATTTTATAACTTATTGCCATCGTCGCAATTGCTAATTTTCTTAGCTGAGCTAATATTGAATCCACAATATTATCTATATTGCTGAATGGTATTGTTATAACTCCGTTTTTTACTTCTTTATTATTCTCATGAGCTCTTCTTATTTTAAGAGCTATTTTATTTGTTTTAAAATCGATTTTTGAGTTTATCAGTTTAGGTTTTTCTATTGACCTTTTTATTATTTCTTTTTGTATTATACTTCTTTGTAGTGGAATATCTTTTTCTTTTTTGCTCATTGACCTTGTGGTCATTGCGTTTATGGTTGTTTCATTTCTATTGTTTATGTCTTTTAGAGTTTCTATTGAAATTCTGGATAGCGCGTCCGCTACGCAGTTTTCTTTTCCTTTTATGTATTGTATATTAAAATCATATTCTTCTAGTTCTAGACGAATTCTCGTCAAGCGTGATGAAGGATCTTTTAAAGAAAATAGGTAAACAAGAGGTTTGTGGTCAGTTCTGATGGTGAATTTTTGACCATATAAGTAAGGATGGAAATGTTTAATAGCAAAGAATATAGCTAGAAGCTCTTTTTCGATAGTTGATTTATTTTTTTCGCCTTTGGTGAAGTTTCTAGAGAAAAATGAAATTGGTTTATCCATATTGTCTATTTCTTGACTTAGTACCGCGCCACATCCGGTGTTGGATGCATCTGTTGTTAAGATAAATTCACGTTTAAAAATAGGTTTTTCTAAAAATGGTGAATTAAGTATTTTCCTTTTTAATGTGTCAAATGCTGATTGTGTTTCATTATCCCAAATGAACTTTATTCTTTTCTTGGTTAAATGATTTAATGGAGCTGTAATTGTTGCAAAGTTTTCGATAAATTTTCTATAATAATTACAGAAAGCAACAAATCTAACGATTTCTTCGGCGGAAGTTGGTATTGGCCAGTTTTTTATTAGATCTAGTTTTGAGTTATCTATTTTAATGCCATTTTGGGTACAAGTATGACCTAAAAACGTAACCTCTGGTCTAAAGAATTCACATTTACTTGGGTTTAGTTTTAAGTTATATTTTTTGCAAGTTTCCAGTACTTTCTCTATGTTAGCGAAATGTTGTTCTACTGTGTTTCCTATAACTATAATGTCATCTATGTATATAAATGCGGTTTCCGGTGGTAAACCAGAAAATGCTAAGTTTATCATTCTTGCGAATGAGTTAGGAGCTATTTTTAATCCGAATGGAACTCTTGTGAATCTAAAACTTCCCTGTTCTGACGTAAATGATGTGTAGTCTCTAGAGTCTGCATCTAGTTCTATTTGATGAAATCCTGAAGCTAAGTCCATTATGGAAAAGTATCTTGATTTTCCTGCTGATTCAATTAATTCGTCTATTCGTGGAAGTGGATAGACATCTCCGACTAGTTTTTTGTTTAACGCTCTGTAGTCTACGACAAGCCTCCAGTTTTTCCCTTCGCCTGTAGTCGATTTCTTCTTCGGGACGACAAAGATAGGTGACGAATATTCCGAGGTGCTTGGTTCTACAATGTTGTTTTGAATTAATTCGTTCAGTTGTTTTTTTACTTCCTCTTTTTGTGATAAAGGCAATCGGTGTGCTTTAATATATACTGGTTCATTGTCTTTTAGCTTTAATTTTTGTTTGTAAAAGTTATTTTTCGTAATTTTTTCATCTGGTAAAAGAAATTCTGTTGAGTATTTACTAATCATCCTTTTCAAACCCTGTTTTACTTCTTCATCTAAAGTAACGTTTCTATTAGTTATGAGGTTGAATAGTTTTTCGTTTCTATTTCTATCTAAATTCCTAGTTATACTAAATACTTTCTTAGTTTTTGATCTATCAATTATATCGTATTGATCTATAGGTATAACGTTTAAATCTATTTTGCTTAAATCAATTGTAAATGGTTTATTATTTGTGTTTAAAATTTTAATAATTGGGCAATTTCGATTTGTAATAGTGTTTCCTATAAAAATCCCTTCTTCAATTTCTTTCCTTTCTATTAACATATCTTGTGGAAATGTGAAAGGTAATTGGTATATAGCTTCTGATCTTTCTGGTATTGTTTTTTTGTTGTTGGGTAATACTCGTGATATATTGTCAGTATTGTTTTCAATATCGAATACGCTTTTAATTTCTATTTCCGTACTGTTGCCATTATACGTAGTTAAAGTAAGCATGGAATTACTGAAGTCTATTATAGCTGAATGATTTTTTAGAAAGTTTATTCCAATTATTCCATCGAATGGAATAGGAAAATCGTATCTTACTAGATGAAATGTTTCTGTAAATTGATTTATATTACTATCATATAATGTTAACGGTAACGAGCCTAGTGTAAGGGAATACCCATGTGTAACTCCTTGTATTTTTATTCTGCTATAGTCTAAAATATTAAGATTATTAACGCAGTTTTCTTTTAAAACCGAAATTTCTGCACCTGTATCTAATAGGAATCGCAATTTTCGTTTATTTACATATAATATAATAAAATTTGGTACGTTTTCATTTATTTTAAATATTTTCGTTAATCTTCTTTTAGTTTCATCTGTTCTATCTGAAACCCCAAATCATTGTCATTTGTATTGTCAGTATACATCCTGATGCTACGTTTGTTATTGTTATACGCAGTATTTGGTTGACTACTATATGTTGATGGTGGGTTTCTAAGATTTCTGTACGCAGGAGAATTATTATGATAAGGTTTATTAGGATTACCATTATTATTGTATCTATTTCTATAATTTGTATAGTTATTTCTTGGCGTGTTATAATTAGTTCTGTTATTGTAATTAACACGTTCGTAATTATTCCAATTTCTATTATGCAGGTTTCCTCTATTCGTGAACCTTTTATACGACCGGTAGTTATTTCTCGTATTGTGATAGTTTTGTTGTGTTCGGGCCATCATAATTTGTTTCAGGTAAGGTATGCTACAAGTATCATTATTTATTTCCCTGAATTTTTGGATAATTTCAGAAATTTCCGTAAAATTATTTGTCATAGTACTCATTAATATAGTATTATTTGAAAAGTTTCTTTTAATGGTTTTAACTATTTCCTGTATTGTATAGATATTAGCCGTTTCTGAAGAAACGCCTTCGTTGGCATACGCGTTTTTTAATGTTTCTGCAGTTTCTTCAATTTGCTTTATGAATTGTTCTTTTCCTTTGCTTGCGTTTAAGCCTTCTAGTTTAGTTTTTATTTGTTGAGTAGACTGTCCTTTACATTTTAATTTTAAGCTATCTATTATTTCTTTAACTGATGTTGCGTTTTCTGTCACTTCGCGTGCCCTTCGTATGAGTTTAGATTTTATTAGCGATAACAACAAGGCTTGATTTGCTGTTTCAGTTACCGATAGTTCAAGAATTTTTAGTTTATCTAACACTGAATCTAGGATTAGAGGATCACCGTTGTAATCTTCTCTCATTATTCGTACTACCATGTTAACAACTTGTTCCTTTGTAAGTGCCATGATTTTTAATGTGTCTATTAGTTTAGAATCTTGTATTTTTACTATAAATAATTCGTTTTCGAATAATTTTGATGGATAATTGTATTTTAGGTTAAGAGAACTAAAAGTTGTTTTGATTTTGGTTAATAGAGAGTCGAAGTTAAGCTCTAGTGTGTTCTTGTCTATAGGACTTAAGGTATCGATTGTTCGACAAAGTTCTAAAAATTTATTGCAATTGGCAATACACGCGTCTTCGTAGGTGTTGATAGCATTTTGTGATATTGGTTTTTTATCACAGAATTGTTCATAAAGTATGTTTATATTTTTGATACACTTTCTTATTTTTTCTATACTGCTCATCAAGAAATTATTATTCGCAAATTATTTTTACTATTTTACTAATTATCGTTTCGGTATTTGAAAAGAAATAATTGTTTTATTTTTGTAAAAGAAATGAATGAAAACAAAACAAGCATCATTATTTTTAAGCTTTAAATTCGTAAAAAAAATATAATAACACTCATATTATAGTTTAGACACTCATATTGATGTGTAATGTAAGCCTATGACGTAAGTTCATGACTATAAACCAATATGTTCATCATTGGACATCATAAAATATATTAAACATTTAAAAAGACCAAAAAAAATTTTTTTTTGTTTGTAGATAAGAAATTACTGATTATATTTTTATTTTTGTTTTATTTAATAATAACGGAATTAAATCATATTAAATCATAAGCAATAATTAACTCGCATTTCATTTGTTTCCTTGTTTATTATGTAAAGCTTACTTGTAAATAATGCAAAGAAAGATTATTTAATTGTTAATCACAAAATAAATCTCAATTCACTTGGGTATGTGGTGTCAACACTCGGCAAATAAAAACAAAATTACAACAATAACACTCGGCGAAATCAAATGTAAAAAAAAATGCACTAACTGAAGTCAAATATTAAATCGGATTAATCATTTTTTATACAATTGGTTTCAATGTAAAATGTATAAAATATATAAGTATATAAAAGTATTTTGTTAATAAAATTCAAAACAAATTATTATTGTAAATACGAATTTACTTTCTTAACACTTTCTTTCATTTATTAAAAATCAAAAGTGTATGAGGCATTTTAGTCTCATCAAGTATAACGTCTCAATTCTAATTCTTATTAAGAATAAAAATTTTATTTTTTTAACTTAATTTAATTATCTAAGGAAATATGTTTGTTGGAATAAAAGATTTAACAACCAATCTCTAATAAAACTATGAGACTGTTTCATATAAATTGTTAGCATTAAAAAAAAAACAATTCTTAAGTTGTTTGAATCGTATTCTTATTTAGAGTTTTCTGAATTTATTTGGTTAATCAAACAAGTATTTAACTATAAATCTTTTTAAGGAGAAAAAATTATAATTATTTATAATAATCTATATGTTTACGTTATTTCCAATTTGGTTTAAATTTTCTTGGGTAACCGCACGGGTTATTTGTACACTTATTTTTTTTAAAGTAACTCTATATACAATATAGAGAAATGTTAGGAATAAAATTATACCAATTATTACTATACTGTAGTATAATATTGTAGTTTGGTTGTCTACCTTTTCGTGCAATACGCTAATTTTTTCTAAGTGTTCAAGGTGAATTACGCTGTTTTCGTTTTTTGTTTTAATCGGTGCGTCAACTTTTGAGTTGCACATCGTATAAAGAAAAATTGAAAATTTATTTTTCTTATTCTTATAGAAATTGAGTGTAAAAAAAAAGAGTTTAGTTTAAATAATTCTTAATTCTTCTTTTTTGTTTACTTTAGGTTTTATCTTATTGAAAGATTATTATTAAAATTATTATTTAAAAATTTTTATATGAATGAGTTTTATATGAGAATTTTACATGATACAATCTCTCATTTGTACGTGTATATAAAACATTTGAATACGTGTACATGTAATTGGATTTTTCTTTCCGTTTAGCACATGATAATGATATTTCACTTGCACTTTAGAAAATAAAATTTTGTACCTGACTATATCCTTTGATTCCTTCTCGAACAACAGGAATCTGTTTGATTGTTAGCATCGTCCAATCTGTATTGTGGTTGCTGAATGCGTGTTGTGTTGGGTGTTGTTTCACAATCCGTATGGTATGATGAGTTGAATATCACAAAACGTATGGTATGATGAATTGATGGTATTGATTATGGTTGCTGGATTGTATGGTGTTTGTTATAGTTTTACAATTCGCTCGCGGTTGGTAGTTTTTTTTTTTAATTTCAGCATTCGCCTCTCGTGGCCAGGTCGCCATATATTATATTCATATTCAGGATTTATATTTATATATGTTTCAGATTGTATTTATATTGAATAAAACACACAGGTTAACATTTAATATTTATTTGTAATATTCATTTATTATAAGTTACACTAACCGCGGCACAACACATAAATGAATATATATTCTTCTTTTTAATATATCGAAATAACAGAATTGCTGCGTCAAGCGCTTGGAATTTGATATCTTTTGTTTTAGTTAAAAACTGTTTATTAATATAAAAAGTTATAGTGAGATACGTGGAGTATAATATAGCTACACTCGTAAGTGCCGCTACAGTCTTCCGCCATCTTAAGATACTATATATTTTTGTTATTCCGGATTCATCATTATAAAGCATATCAATATAAAATTCATCATTAAAAGTAAATGTGGAATATAAATATTAATATATTGGAGTATATCTTCTAACCACCTTGGATTTTGGGGGTGTTGGATCACATCAAAATTACTAAACACTCATTTACGCACCACTCTATATATTCAACATATCACCATTGGTTACTACTACAATAAATTTCTAACATTATTACCGTCAAGAAACTTGGTGATTTAGCTGCTACAATCAAACACTATCAGGTGACATTTAATACATCAGTATCAAATATTGTTCTCTTTTCATATATGCATATATTTTTTTAATCATAAGATAGTTAATTTTAATTAAATAATATATAGCAAGTTACTTTACGCTGCATATGTCCTGGTTAATCAACCATTGGTAATTCCTCTAGTGAAGATTTTCTTTCTCTTGAATTATTAATTTCTCTAACCTGAATTCATAAAGTATAGTTTGAATGTTGAATTTATTTTGATAATACAATTAATCAACTGACTCCTGGCTTCGGGATATTTTTTTTATACAATATTGAATCTGAGTAGTTTGTTCGTGGTTTGATAAATTTAATAACTTAATATATATATATTGAACGAATTTAAATTTAATATATATATATTGAACTTGTATATCCTCGATAATTTGGAATCTCTATAAGAGGATTTTTGTACAATAGATACTGTTTCTACTTCGATCTAATATAATACATTTATTATATAATAATCTTTTTGTAATTAATACCGACATTTTGTAAGTACTAATTGGTCCATACAATTGCATGGACATATCTCCTTTTAAGAAGGGTTCCTTGACTTATTTTATAAAAGTGATAACTTTGTTATGCCACAATCTGAGGTATTATCTAACCAGTAGTATTCATAAAAGAGTATACACCCCACTCCAGAACGAGTTCAGGTTCTGTATTGGTGGATTGAAGAAAATGTATGCCTTGGTAGTGAGATTTAATGATCAACGAACAGTCAAGGATACTTTCTCTTCAGTCACCACACTGTTCTATTTTTCTCTCTGTTATAAACTGACTACTTGGTAATCCTAAAGTTCAACATCCGTAACTACATAAAACAACGACTTAGTACAACAAAAATACATTACCTGGTTCATTATCAATACCATTAATTAATCGCGTTGCTACGTCACGTCAATGAAACACGTCATGTTGCTTCAGTATCAATTTCTATTAAATAAATTTAAATTTAAATTTTTTTTTTTTTTTAATTTAAATTTCTATTAAACAAATATCAATTTCTATTAAGTAAACATTCTTCTACTTTGTTTTAATCAAACAAAAGTAAAACTCATGTAGTTGTAATTGCATTTTTCTATTTTTTTTGTTGATACTATCAGATACAATCTCCTATTGAAATGTTTGGGATTGTAATAGTAATGGGATTGTAAATCAGCTGTTTAGTTAAACTGTTAACAAATTGTTGCAATTGTTATTTCGTTCTCTCTATAATTTTTAATAACTGCAACGTAAACAAACACAAAATTAGATATGTTTGTCTGTTTCTGTTCATGATCGACGATAATCAAATGAAACAGAATTTAAATGATATATGGGTTTTGTAATGCGATGTTGAGACAGTATGATAATGATCGTGACTGATTTTTTTTCTTTTGAAAAGGGATAATACCACGACAACAGAAAGAAGTATACAAATTTTTTTTGAATGGTCATCTCCTTCGCTCCCATTCGTTTAGAATATTTAAACAATGATTTTGCATAATTTTGGTCAGTATGATTTTGGTCAAAAATCGGTAAGTTCGTTCTTGGATTTTCAAACCGCTAAATAAATTTTGATAGATTATTCGGAGTTAAACAGTGAGAAATCAATTTAAACGGATAAAAATACAATATTGTTGTTATCGGGTGCGCATTTCGCTCTAGTAAATAAATTGGAATTTTTAAAAAAATTAAAATGGTTATTTGGGCTATACGAATGTAAGCGTTTTAAATTGTGTACCGTGGGTCAAGTTTTTTTCGGTATATAAACAATTTGGTTTATCGCGCATAAAATCCGATACAGTGAAAACGATCAGAAAGAACAAAATCAAATGAAAATTTTTTTTGTTTCTATAAAAATCTATTAAGTTTGAGTTATTATCGTAATTTTGTTATTAAGCTTAAACCATGATGATCAAACCTTTTGTTGGTGGTATTGAAAAAAAAAATTATTGTAAACTGATACTGAATTAAGTTATTGTTGTAAAATATACATAATAAGTGCTAAAAAGAAAGGTTACATAGTTTTTTTTTTGTGGATTGAAGTAACGGTGAAGAAAAAGAAAATAGTAAACTAAACATAATTGGTAGTATTCTCTCTCTCTCTCTGATTGCTCTAAGAATAACCAAGAAGAATAACAAAAAAAAACAAACGTTGTCTTAAACCATCATAACTAAAACGACAAGCCTAATTTACTTTCAATCAATTCTTGATCACGGCATTACATGAGATATTGAAAGTTATCACGAGCAATGCAACATACTTGAGGGATTTGATAAAATACAGAAAAACGGAAGAAAAGAAAGGGGAGACAACGAACAATAGAATTTGGCTTCTTTAATTTCGATTGCTAGATACATGAAAGAAAACTGGATAGTCTGATGTTTTACCATGAAATACAGTTTTTTTTGGTGACAGAAATATCAATAAATTATATTACGGGCACGCGACATCAACACAACAGGATACATCTGACCAGCTAAGTGTTTCTTGGAATTTAATCTCTAATTTTTTTTTAATACCTATATATATATATGTATATATATATATATATATATATATATATATATATATATATATATATATATATATATATATATATATATATATATATATAATATATATATATATATATATATATATATATATATATATATATATATATATATATATATATATATATATATATATATATATATATATATATATATTGATATATATATATATATGTATATATATATATATATATATATATATATATATATATATATATTATATATATATTTATATATATATATATATATATATATATATATATATATATATATATATATATATATATATATATATATATTAAGGTGGCCCTTATTTATATGGAAGAAATTAATTTATACAAAATCTTTGGTCTCACCCCCTAAAAAGTGAAGGTTTGATGTGAAAATAATATAACAATTTAATTTTTGGTGATTCTTCAAGTTTTTCGCGTGTCGCAGGGCTGTTGAAAATGAGAAAAATTGACATTTTTCACCTTTTTTTTGTTTTGCTCAACCCTGCTACATTATGTACAACCCTGATATCCAAGATGTTTTTTCTTATAGAGAATTTAATTACCTTTCCAACGACACCAATTTTAACAATATCGGTGTAGAAATGGCTGAGTTATGAATTTTTACAATATTTTATTGATGGTATTTTATTTATTGTAAAATATTTTCGGTGGTATAGATGTGCTCGAGCACAAACAACTCAAATTACTTATAACTCGGGAATGGAATAAGCTGGAATAAAGTTTTATACATCAATCGATACCGGCTGATAAAATTATGTATGAAATGTTTATTAGATGGATCTGCAATAAATTTAAAACATCTACATCAATGATTATATTGTTGATATATTGATAGAATATTCATTGTTGCTGCATATACTTGCGATAGTTCTATGTTTATACTGTATTCTATTAAAACGGTTATGGTAACACTACAGCATGCACACAGCTAGTATTGGACGCAGGCCAGGAAATTATTGCTTGCGCAATTATATCCCGTATAAATGTATGTGTGTATTGAACAGAATATAAATGGGGATATTTAGATTTACTTAGATTAAATAATCTCTTTAAATTAGTAATTATTTTATTTATTGCTTATAAGTTATAATTGTTTTATTTATTTACATTATTTTTAATTATGTAACTTAATTTCGAATACAAATCAGTATTTCATATTCAAATGAGGTATATAATGTTTACTACGCATAGCGTAATGTAAATAACACTTAACTTCATAGCGACAACACAAATAATAACCGATGAACAATGACATTTCCATTCGATTTAGAAATAACACATATAAATTTGGTTAATATTAAATAAATTATTGAGATATTACCTAAGGAAATAAAATATTAATTACAATGACAACAGGAACTGCAAGCCGGCCAAATATTTATTTAATTGGTAACCTACATTCACAAATATGCAGTGCTAAATTGCCGTCAAATAAACAAGTTCTTTCTGGATTGTTTTATAATATGCGTGTCGTGAAATTATCTCTTAGAGATAGTGCAGCTTTAGTTATTGACGAATTATCCGTGTTTTGGCGGAAATCAAGAATAATGGTGCGTGATTTACAACATCGCATAGCTAAAGTTGAAAAACTGTATAATGAATGGAGAAGTATATATAAGTCTTCAAGTAGGCGAACCGAAACGCAAATAAAGATAGAACAAGAGTTTTTAGATAAAATGGACGATTTGTTTGATATATCCCATACAAATGCATTAACAGAAATGACAATACAAGAAGATAAAGATTTTTTAATTATGCAAAGACAAAAAGGACGCCCAGGTTATATGAGTGGAGTTGATTTGCAATTAGCAAAAAAGGAACAGAAGAGATTTGAAAAGGAACAACAAGAAGCAAACCGTAAACGAAAATATTATGAAAGAAATGAACATGGTAAATCATATTAGCATTTTACGTTATAATAAATAATAATTTTTTTTTTAGTTTTTGAAGCGCAAACGTATACAAGTTCAAGTGAAAGTGAAGTTGAAAGTAAATTATTTGCAAAGCGAATAGCGGTAGATGCTGTAGCATCCACATCATCAGCAGCTACATTATCAACAACAATTACTCGAAGAGGTCGAACAAATTTTATAAATCCAAGACTTGTTGCCACATTAGAGAAATGCAAAGTGAGTGACAGATTTGCAATTCATATTATCATTGCTGTAGCAGAAGCATTAGGCCATTCTGTTGATAATTTAGTAATAATTAGAACATCTATACAGCGTTGTCGTACATTAAATCGAATTGAAACAGCATTACAAATAAAAACAGACTTCAAGGTATGGAATAAAATTCAGTCTTCGGATAAATATCACTCGCGAATCGAAAATTCAATTCTTTTTCATTTTTTTTTCATTCGCGAATTTTATTTTTAAAATATTCATTCGCGAATTTTATTTTTAAAATTTTTAATTCATTAGCGAATTTTATTTTTACAATTTTTAATTCTTTCGCGAATTTAAATTTTATATTTTTGCGAATCGAATGAATTAAATTTTCGATTCTTCAAAATTTTTAATTCGCGAATTTAAATTTTATTTTTAGAATTAGAATTTTTTTTTACGAATCAAATGAATCAAATTCGTTTTTTATTTTTTCAAAAATAGAATCTAAATACGCGAACGAATTAAAAAAAGTTAGGAATCGAAAATTAGATTCATTTGGTTCGCAAAAAAATAAAATTTAAATTCTAAAATTAAAATTATTTGCGAACGAATTAAAAATTTTGAAGAATCGAAAATTTAATTCTTTCGATTCGCAAAAAAAAAATTTAAATTTACGAACGAATTAAAATTTTGGGGAACCAAAAATTTAATTCATTTGCGAATTATGCGCGGTTGATAATTATCTGAAGCCTGCAATAATTTGATACATATTTATGAAATAATTTAAATAAATTATAAACATTTTAATTTGATTTTTAAGGCATCCAACGGCATTGTAGTACATTGGGATGGTAAAATTCTGCCTGATATAACTGGAAGCGAAAAAGTAGATCGACTTCCTGTTATCATAACTCAAAATAACGTTGAACAGTTATTAGGTGTACCAAAACTTGATGGTGGAACAGGAGAAGAAATGGCATCAGCTGTATTTGAGTTATTAACAGAATGGGACCTAAAAAATCATATACAAGCTATGTGCTTTGACACAACAAGTTCCAATACTGGCATATACAACGGCGCATGCACGCTATTGAAGCAAAAGCTTGAAAGAAGTCTTCTTTATTTACCATGCAGACACCACATTTCTGAACTTGTTTTGAGAGCTGTTTTTGAATTGAAAATATGTAGCACTTCCTCTGGTCCAGTACCATCAATATTTTCCAATTTCCAAAAATGATGGTCAAAAATAAATCAAAATGAATATAAAACAGGAATTGAAGAAGAAGATATAGCAGATAAATTCAAAGACGATATTGACGATATTATGAATTTCTGTTTGCATGAATATAAAAAACCAATATGTAGAGACGACTATTATTATTGATTATTGCAGTTAACGATGATTTTTCTTGGCAATAGTAATATTAAGAATATTCGTTCTCCAGGGCCAGTTCATCACGCTAGATGGATGGCAAAAGCGCTATATTGTTTGAAAATATACATTTACAGAGATCAATTAAAACTAAAAAAAAAAGAAGAAAAAGGATTAAAAGAAATGTGTATTTTTGTCGTTAAATTTTATGTCAAATATTGGTTTAGATGTCCTATATCTGCAGAAGCACTACAAAATGATTTGAACTTTCTAAAAGATTTATGTGATTATATAGAAATTGATAAAGAGTTATCTTATGCCGTTATTAAAAAGTTTTCTGGATATCTATGGTATTTGTCAGATGAAGCGATAGCTTTTTCATTTTTTGATAAAAATGTTTCAGTGCAGTTGAAGAAAAAAATGGTACAAACACTTAAGTCTATTGATAATGCAATTGAAACCTGCAAACGTATACGTGTAAAACCTTCAACCATAATCGAAACATACAGATCAATTGATTTGAGTGACTTTATTACGGCAAACACAAATAATCTTTTCAAGCGGTTCAATATATCAACAGCATTCTTGGAATGTGATCCATCAACATGGACATCGCGTGAAGATTATAAAAAAGGATTAGAATTAATTACTAATTTAAAAGTTGTAAATGACACAGCTGAACGTGGCGTTAAATTAATTGAAGAATTTAACAAAATTTTAACTAAAAAAGAAGATGAAAAACAATACTTGCTTCAGGTAGTAAAAAATTATCGACAAAAATTTCCGTCACATAACAAAAGCACATTATCATCTACAACAATGAAATAATTATGAGCAACAAATAAAATTATTATAAAATTAAATAAATTGTTTATTTGTATTAACCCTGGGTTAATCTGTAAAATAAAAATTCATAACTCAGCCATTTCTACACCGATATTGTTAAAATTGGTGTCGTTGGAAAGGTAATTAAATTCTCTATAAGAAAAAAGATACATTTTGGATACCAGGGTTGTATATAATGTAGCAGGGTTGAGCAAAACAAAAAAAAGGTGAAAAATGTCAATTTTTCTCATTTTCAACAGCTCTGCGACACGCGAAAAACTTGAAAAATCACCAAAAATTAAATTGTTATATTATTTTCACATCAAACCTTCACTTTTTAGGGGGTGAGACCAAAGAAATTTAGACTTTTGAAAATAAGGGCCACCTTAATATATATATATATATATATATATGGAACATCTGTACAAATAATAGCTTTCATGTGTGTGACTACCTACTTGGGGTAATTTTGAACTTTTTGATCCTTTTATTTTTCATATGACTTGCTAAATAGACATATTTTAGAGATTTTTCTTGGCGTAGGCCACATTGAATTTTTTTTCTTGTTGGTGAAATACATAAAATACTCTTGGCCTAACGTTGTGTCAAGCAATGTTACAACTAATTGCGGAAATCGATTTACTTCACATCTCTTATTACTATCGACTAAGCTCATCAATTGTTAAATTATTAATTTTTACGGTTGGTAACCATTTTATAAAATAATAAATTCTCGTATTTCATTTTACAATAATTTAATCACTTGAATCGTAGATTCGATAGTTTTGAGCATCGTTTTTATTATTAACCTTTTAATCAAGATTTTCCGAAGCTCATCTATTTGCACTGGTTGTCAGTTGACACACATTCAAACACACTTCTCTTCCTTCTTTTGAATAAAAGAATTCTAAGGGCGGTGGATAAAAACGCAGGGTTGTTCTTCTACGCGTAATCTAAAATAGATTACATTACATGTAATCTATTTAATGTAATCTATGTCATCTATGTAAATTTTGCGTAATCTATTAATTTTGATTTAAGAAAAAATATGTGGAAATATTGTATTATCCCAACTGAAAATTTTTTCTTAAAAGATATGATCTAATATTGTCAATAATATGTTTAATATGTCAATAATATTGTCTAATATGTCAATAATATTGTCAAAAACAAGGTCTTGCGATTTTGAAAAAAGTTAATTTATTGCTAAAAATTTTAGAATTCACATATCAATTAAATAGATTACATTATAGTTTACATTATACATTACACGAAAATATCCCGCGTAATTTACACGTAATCTATGCGTAATCTATACATGTAAAGTAATCTATTTTGTCTACGGCACAACCCTGATAAAAGTCATTAAAAACCCCTTGTGCACTCGACATTCTTTGCTAAACAATGTCAGAATTAGTACTACGGTCTTTGACAACAATTTTCTATACTTCACGGGATAGTCCGTGGTAATTATGAGTTTGTTTAATACAGTAAAGATGGATAATACAAATAGGAAAAGCAAAAGGCTAGGGCCATCCTCCAAAGATAACAAAGTAATTAAATCCAGTCTGACTAAAGATGGCTTGTCGGTATCAAAAACGCTTTCGGATTCTGATAAGGGTGATAACGATATACCCTCAAATATGGACAATGCTTCCATTTCTTCTTATATATCTGAAACTGATGCCAATACAGACAATTTGGATAATGTAATTTTAAAATCGGCGCAAATGGCTCCAATAAGTCATATAAATCCAAACAACATACTAACTCTAAATCAGTACTCTAAATCAGTACTCTAAATCAGTACTCTAAATCAAACAGTATATCTGTACAGGAAAAATCTTCAGATAACATTGTAAATAAATACAAACACAGTGACATTGGACCTTACATTCTAATAATAGAGGGCAATTACATAGACGACTTGTCTATGTCTATCCACTAGAAAAAATTAAATATAGGCGTAATCCTTGAAGTATTTCAGATGAGCAGAAATAAAATAAGGGTGAAAACAAGAGATTTAGACACAGCCAACTCACTAATTGACTTTTTTCTTCTCAATCATGAATATAAGGCTTATATTCCAAACGCCTTTGTCGAGTCAAAAGGCATAATCAAATTTATTTCCATGAATATTAAAATTGACGAATTATGGAAAGAATTAAATCCATTCGATCGAATAGTAAATCTAAAAAGGCTTACCAGATGGAACCCTGACACAAAAATGGCTGAAGATACTTCATCCGTTATTGTCACTTTTAGAAAAAATACATTACCTGAACAAATAACAATTTCCAGCGTCAAAAGACCCGTTACTCCTTATACCTTAAAACCTCGTCTTTGTTATAAATGTCTCATTTATGGACATACGATAAATAATTGTAGAGGTAATAATAGGTGTTTTAACTGTTATAGCTTGGATCACCCAACCAACATCTGTCCTAACGAGGCCTTCTGCATGCATTGTAGAAAACCATTCAAAACAAATCACCTGGAATGTGCAGAATATCAAAGGCAAAAAGAAATCAAAACGTTAATGACAGTTAAAAAAATCTCCTTTAAAGAAGCTAAAGAACAAATAACTTCTCCAATATTCAAATATAGCCCTGAACAATTCCCGATGCTACCACCGGCTCTTTCTATAAGGAAGATTGATAACTCAACAACTCTACAGAATCAACATAACAAACAAAAGGTAATGTTATCCTTGCTAATAAAAGAAAACGACAAATTAAAGAAAAATAATGAAAATTTGATCAAACATCAAAATGAATACAAAGTAGTGTTATCAGAATTGAATGAATTCAAAGAGTATATTAAGAAGGAAAACGAAAAACTAAGGTCTGAGATTAATGATATCAAGGATGGACAAATAGATCTCTTGTTATTGGTCAAAGACACTGTCAAAATAGGTGAAAATATATCCAAATCAGATGACGACAATGTTAATAGGGATCATGAGATTATTAACCTTAGCATAAATCTTAAAAAAATGGTTACAGTGTTGTCATCTTATACAAAAAACTCAGTAGATAACATTGTTGGTTTTGACTTGGATCCCTCCAACCCCAAAGACTTCTCTGACAACAATCCTGCAGATCTCTGAGATTGCGGGATAAAAGAAATTCCTCCTTCGTTATCCAATAATTGTTCAAATGAATTATATTGTTATTGTGTATTTAGTAAATCTTATACACGAAATGAAATATTCTGCTCCGCTTTATGAATCTTACAATGGCAATGGTGATGAAAATAAATCATCTGCACACAAATGCGCACCATTCCTTAATATGAATTCATTCCTTTTTCGTAAAGCACTGAAATGCGATGCAACAAATTTATGCTCATTGATTTTTTTGAAACTCACACTCTATGGGCTGCATTGTACTAGTTATATATTTATTTACCTGTATTTACTCAATACCTCGTTGAGGATAAACGAATTCTCCAATACTGCCCCGCTTTATGAATTTTATAATGGCAATGGTGATGAAAACGAATCATCTGCACACAAATGCACTTCATTCCTTAACATGAATTCTTTCCTTTTTTGTAAAGCACTGAAATGCGACGCAACAAACTTATGCTCATGGACTTTTTTGAAATTCACACTCTATGGGCTGCTTTGTACTAATTACATATTTGTTTACCTGTATTTACTTAATACCTCGTTGAGGATAAATGAATTTTCCAATATCACTTATCCATCTTTCTTATTGAAATTGTTGGCACTCAATACCAATTATTTTACTGAAATAATTTTTCAAACTCAATAATTGAAATATATATGTGGCCTGTATAAATTTTACTCTATATCCTTTTACATCGCTTTTTTTACTTTATTACAATTCTCATAGCTATCCAATGAACCAACACAGACTTAAGAAAAGTAATTGTGGTATCAATAATGATCACAATTAGTGTTTGCAATCTTGGTATCCGGGTACCCGGATACCCGGGTATTTAGGAAGATTTTTCGGGTATTTAATATCCGGATATTTTGGTCGAATACCCGAACAACAAAAGATCCAGTTTTTTCTCAATAAAATTTACAAAATAAAATTCAGCTCATTCTCTTTTTGCAAATTTGAATTATTCTTTATGCTAGGTAGTTGTTGACAAATCATTCTATTCTAACCATACAAATTGAAATATGTCCATAAACATTAAACCAACCACATCCGTAAACATTAAACTGCCCTCTAGTTAATTATTATTGTTTGGATTACGAAAACAACAGAAAAACGACGAAGAACACATAACAAAATTTATGGAATTTTAGTTCTTACTAAAATTAAAATTAAGTCATAAAAGATTAAGGATCTTCATTGGTTATTATTTGTTTATATTTAGTTTAAAATAGAAACGGTAAATATATTATGATAAGTTGAAAATGTTGTATGTAAATAAAGGAAACCGAAAAAAATGATAGAAAATTTAAATCAATCGTTATTGATCGTGAAGCCAACATCCACTTTATCGGAGCGGGTTTTTTCTATTGCAGGAATTTAAAAAAAAATACGAAATCGGATGAGTACAGCTACCCTAAATGCTTTAATATTTTTGAAATATTATTTTACAATTAAAAAATGATCAATTTTTAGTTTACTACTGTGAGGTTTTTAGACAGTAAATTAGAATATTAAACATAGGTCGATAAGACTTAAAGTCTTGAAAAACAAAAATAAAAATCGTTTTTTTTATTGTTTTTCATCTTTTAATTTTTTTATAACTACCCGGGTTATCCGGGTAATCCGGGTAATTTGGAAAATACTAATCGAGTAACCGGGTAATTTGAAATCGGGTAATTTGCAATCACTAATCACAATAACCGTATATGTGCTGTCTCAGTCACTAATTTCGCAACATGGACATTTGACTCAACCAAATTTTTATATTCAAAATTAAGGGACGTAGATCGTAAAAAGATTACTTATTGTTATCGCAATGTTGCTTTATACCTTATCTGCCACATTATCTGTACATTGGCTCTTTCACTTTTATACATTATTTTCTCCATATTAACCTCTCTTCATGTTAATTCAGCGTTAACAATGATCCATAAATTACTTCGGGTTGACTTATTTTTATCTTTCTACACTTATTTAGTTCCGCAAAATCACTTGAGTACTTGCTCTTTTGATAGTTCCTACGATATACGTAATTACTCCAATCGATCCCGCCCATACGTAATTTATGGGAATTTGCCTAATTATTTACTCCTACATGCCTTTAAGAATTCTCCAAATAAACATTAGAAGCCTTAAAAAGAATAAATCAGAACTGGAACACTTTTTTATGCTGAAAAACATAGACATCGCACTCATTTCCGAAACTTGGTCTAAACCTCAGGATGTATATAAACTGCATAATTATGTTACATATCAGAGATGACGGTTATGGAGGAGTTGGGATTACTGTTAGGAACAGCTTAATTGTTAAGGAGACTAACTATCATTGGAACCTAGGTCCTTTAGAAGTTATTAATGTTGTAATTTGTGATAGCGATGAGATATCCTTTTCCTTAACGGTGCTTTATGCCCCACCAAGTATTAATCCACAGATACTTAAATCAAACTTTAATCTATTATTGTCTAGTTTAAAAGATATAAAAAATTCCATAATATTGGGTGACATAAACGCTCATCATCACTTGTGGGAAAACTCTAGCAACCCCGATCAAAAGGGAAAAATTATCGCAGAAATTATTAGTAACTCAAACTTTATCATACTCAACAATGGGGACCATACTAGTTTGGGAAGCATAGGACACTCCTCTGCCATCGATATATCTCTGATCTCTAATGATTTGATAAACAAGTTTACCTGGGAAATTATATATAATAATATTGGCACTTCTGACCATTTACCCGTTTTATTGAATTATACAAATTTGTCAACCCTCCTCACTACAGAAAAAAATTAAATCACGTTAAAATTTTTAAAGAGATTTCTGATCTAAACCCTGACCACACTTTGATCTAGAAGATTACGAATCAGATTTGGAAAAAATTATTGAGAACAACTCTATGATGATTCCAAAGAACAACAAATACAAACCCAAACCATGGTGGAATCATACCATAAATAACTTGTGGCTGATCAAGAAGGGTAAATTGAGACTTTATAACAAATATCCTGGAGAATTTACTTACTTTCAATTAAAAAAAGCCACGTGCAGGCTAAAAAGGGAGATAAAAAAAGAGAAAAAGATCGCATGGAATCTATTCATTAATAGCATAGACCCCAACTCAAGTACCAGATCAATTTGGAGAAAGATAGGTTGCTTTTTTAACAAAAACACAAACTCCAACATATTTGATATCAAAGCTAACGTTGAAAAATTTCTGGATATATACTTTGTTAATCACCCGGTTGACATTGATACTAACTATACCCTTCACGTATCCTTATACATTGACGAATTCAATACAGAGGAAATTAGTAAAACAATTAAGAAAGTTAAAAACACTCTCCCAGGTTCTGATCAGATCTCATACAGAATCCTAAAAAAACTAGATGACAATTATATTTGTAAATTAAAAAATCACTTCAACAATGCGTGGTATAAACAATCGTTTCCCTCAAATTGGAAAATCTCTACAGTCATTCCTATTCCTAAAACTTACAAAAACCATTCCGATGCAGAAATTTATCGCCCTATATCCCTACTTCCAACTCTATACAAAATTATGGCTAAATTGGTTATAAACAGGGTCAATGATCACATTTCTAAAAATACCTTATTACCAGGACTATCATTTGGATTTAGAAAGAACGCAGGTCCTCTAGAGACTTGGTCTTCTGTTTGCTAAACAAAATAAGATGTCTTATCGACAAAAAATTTTGTGTCTTTTTGATCAGTCTTGATATCAAAGGAGCTTTTGACAATGTTAATGTAGACGTATTAACTAGAATTATGAAAGAAATTAATATTCCTATTCAGTACATCAACTGGATACAAGATAGACTCATCAACAGAAAGGTCATTTTTAGAGACAATTCTTTCAAGATTCAAAAAATTGTAAGCACTGGTGTCCCACAGGGTGATCCTATGAGTCCCACTCTCTTCAATATTTATACCCATATACTACATGCCTGCTCGGATAAAAACATCAGTATTTTCCAATATGCTGATGATTTTTTCTTTGTGGTGGGAGATGTCAATTGTTCGATGACTGAAAGAAAGGCAAACCAATTTCTAAACTCATTTAATGATAAATTAAAAACTTTAAAACTACAACTTAGCACACCCAAATCTAACTATATTTACATACATAACTACAAACGCCATTTACCATCTACAAAGTTGATGATTAACAATGAAATCATAAAAACGATTAACCTACTTAGAATTTTGGGATTTTATTTTGATAGTAAACTTAACTTTGTACAGCATCATAAATTACTAAAAGAAAAATGCAACTCTATCTGTAATGTATTAAAAATATTCGCTTGCAAAAAGTATGGTGCTCACCCGTCTACACTTATAAATCTGCACAAGGGTCTTATAATTAATAGAATTTTGTATAGTGCCTTTATTTCATTTACAAAAAATCATTTTGAGTTACTTCAAATAATAATTAACGGTGGGTGAACTAAGAATTTGTTTAGGGCTTTTAAATAGTACTCCTATCTCGCAAATAATTGCAGAAGCAGGGGATCTACCTGTAAATTTGAAGGTGGAGGGATACATATTTAAATATATTTTGAATCAAATCTAAAATTATACTCACATTGGTCGTCTAATAACATCCGATTGTCACATCAAATTCTTTACATAACAGGTCGTTCAATAAGTCCGTAGGATAAGTAAGAAAAAAACAACATTTTGACAAAACTCGATTTTTTTATTCAACATAGTTGCCTTCGAGGGCGATACAACGAGTATAGCGATTTTCCAACTTTTCTATACCACTTTTATAGTACGATTTCTCTTTCTCGTCAAAATAGGCCTCAGGTTCAGCGATTACTTCATCATTGGACTTAAATTTCTCTCCAGCAAGCATTCTCTTGAGATCTGAAAACAGGAAAAAGTCGCTGGGGGCTAAATCTGGAGAATATGGTGGGTGGGTAAGCAATTCAAAGCCCAATTCATTCAATTTTGCCATCGTTTTCATCGATCTGTGACACGGTGCATTATCTTGGTGAAACAACACTTTTTTCTTTTGCAAATGTGGCCGTTTCTTTGCGATTTCAGCCTTCAATCGATCCAAAAGTTCACAGTAATACTCGCTGTTGATGGTGGTTCCTTTTTGGAGATAGTCGATGAATATTATTCCGTTCGTATCCCAAAATACAGACGCCATCACCTTACCGGCCGACTGTTGCGTCTTTGCTCGCTTTGGATTGGGTTCGTCGACTGCTGTCCACTCAGCTGACTGTCTTTTGGATTCTGGTGTGTAATTGTGAAGCCATGTCTCATCCATTGTCACATATCTACGATAGAATTCCCTTTTATTGCGGTTTAACAGTGCCAAAGACTCCTCCGAAGCATCGATTCGTTGTTGTTTTGGTCGACTGTGAGCTCACGCGGCACCCAATTTGCACAGAGCTTTCGCATACCCAAATGTTCATGTAAAATGGTAAAAACACTACCATCTGCTACCTTTACAATGTCAGCTATTTCGTGCACCTTCAATTTGCGATCGTTCATAACCAATTCGTGGATTTTTTTTAAGTTTTCTGGAATAACAGCCTCATTTTGGCGTCCACTGCGCTCTGCATCTTTTGTGCTGGTACGACCACATTTAAATTCAGCCATCCACTTTTCTACCATTTGTCTCGATGGAGCAGAGTTTGGATAATGTTTATCAAGCCATTGTTTGGTTTCCACTGTATTTTTTTTCATCAAAAAGCAATGCTTTATTAAAGTTCGAAATTCACTTTTTTCCATTTTTTTTCAAAAACAAAAGTTGCTTCACACAAAATGCTATAACTCACGAATAAATAGTCAGATTGCTGTCAAATTTATACACGTATCGTTTGAAGGTTAGTACTAAATAAAAATCATATGGAAAAATTCTAGTAACGCCATCTATGTGTCATCCTACGAACTTATTGAATGACCTAGTATATGTACAATAAATACAGATCTCATATTAATAAAACTCCCTCTTCAACGATCAGCATATCTGAAGATCCTTCAATATTGGATCAAAGTTTAATTGTTGACACTCATCTTTATAATGTTTTTTCTAAAAAAGACACATGGGACTTGCTACACAAGAATAAAATCTGCTTAAACTACATAAACGGATTAACTCAAACAGATTGCTGCTACACCGATGGGTCAATTAATGAAACCGGAAGGGGAATTGGGGTATACAATGACTATGACTCTTCCACTTTCTCATTACTAATTACGTAGGAGATTTCAATTAAATCCCTAGAGATTGTGGCCATCATGGAAGCCATCAAAATGGCGATAAATTCTAACATATCCTCTCTTGTTGTTTTTACGGATTCTCACAGCTCCTGCAAATCCCTATTGAACTGTTCCGACTCAAAACATAAATATTACGAGAAGCTAATTATAAATTTAATCACATCTAACAACCTCAAGGTAGAATAGTTTGGATCCCGTCATTCTAACATACCCGGTAATGACAAAGCAGACGTAGCGGCCAAACTAGGGTCGACCTCAGATAATAGATTACATATCAAAGTTCCTCCTGATGAATTAAACAAGATTTTTATCAATTTTCTATACTCTCAATGGCAAGTAAAATTTATAGACACAACAATAATAAAAGGTACCACCCACCGTACGAATATAAATAGCTTAATAAAAAAAACCTTGGTTTCATAAACTCAAGTTGGATGCCTTTACAATTAAACTGATTAATAGACGTAGAACAGGTCACTGTTATGATAAAAAGTATTTCAAACTCATCAAAGTCATTGATGACGACAAATGTAATGTGTGCAACGTCACGGATAATGCCTCCCACATTTTACTGGATTGCCCTAAATTCTCCTCGTTCAGATTCAAATATTCCACTTTGATGAAACATAAATTAAACGATATATTTGCTAATAATAAAATTCCACATTTAATGGAAATAGTCAATTTCCTTAAGGAAATTAAAGAATAGTTTTGAAATTTGTATTCTTCTCTGAAGCTCTATTTGTTTAAAAGTTGTATACATAATTGAAGACGCTGTAGGCACTTGGCGAAACATTTTAATATTATTTTAAATATTTTATTTTACTTGTTATAAGTTTCGCAATAAATACAAATTATAATTATTGTTTTATTTTTATTTTTATTTAAACAAAATATATATGTATATATATATTTTTGCTCGATTAATTTCGGTTGTTACACCATTATCAAGAGCTTGAAAAATTTATACAGTATAAATTTTTCAAGCTCTTGATAATGGTGTAACAACCGAAATTAATCGAGCAAAAATATATATATACATATATATTTTGTTTAAATAAAAATAAAAATAAAACAATAATTATAATTTGTATTTATTGCGAAACTTATAACAAGTAAAATAAAATATTTAAAATAATATTAAAAGTTGTATTTATCTTTAATCCAGGCCATTAGTTATAAGAAAGTGGTCTACGCTAAATATTGAATGAACATACACTGGTGGTTAATTGGTCATGGATATGTGCAGCGTGAGTAAAGGACAATCATTGAGATGATTGATCATTCTATTAAAATGTTAGTTGCAATTTTAAAAACATGAATTTCCTTGATTATTGGTTGCATAATTAAATAATAATACAATTGTAGTTGCTTTATTATTGACAGCTAAAAATTAAATTGGTTTATATAATGTTTAAAAAATTAAATTGGTATCATAGCTTTTAATCATAAATGTACTTACTTTACTTGATAATTCACCTAATGTATAACTAATATTAACTACTGTATACATAAAATAACAACTCAGGTTTTGATTTATACGATCAAATAGATATGTATAAATAAGCTAAATAACATATATAATTATATAACATAACATAATTTTCAAGAATTGAGCATTAATTGTTCTTATAATTCTCAATAATTTTCATTGAATTTAATTTGAATAAGGAACATATTTCAAACAGAATTTACATTAGAAACAACATTTGTTATTGTTTATTAACATATTTTATAGTTATTTATGTATCAAGGGAATTATGAGGATGTTAATTACCGAGGGAAACGTTTACTACCCGAGGGCCTCTGGCCCGAGGGTTAGTAAGTTTCACAAGGTAATTGACATGTAATAATTCACGTGATGCATAAATAATTTTATGTTTTACTACTTAAAACATTTATTAAACTAAAACATTTATTTTTATCAAGTATTTTTATAAGATGAGTTTGCGTTTTAATTGATCTAGTTAGTTTTTGTTCACTTGATATTGCTAGGGTATTGTTATTCGTTACTATGGCTTTATGTAAATAATTTTGTTTTTAAATAAACAATTCTTTTATAACATTTGCAAAAATGAGTGACGTCTGTAAAAATATTTCTCAAAATATATTAGAAAAGGCTGAAAAAGCTCGCTCAACTCTATTGCCGAAAAATCTGAAGCAGTGTACCAAAAGGAATACGACATATTTAAAATATGGATTAATAAGAATCAAATGACAGAGTCGAAGAATGTAGAACCAGTTGTACTCCTCGCTTACTTTCAGGAAATGGTAGGTTTTCCTTTTAATATTTTAAAACGTAATTGCCATTCTGACTTTTTTTATATTTTTTTGAAGTCTGAATCATATAGCCCTAATTCCTTATGGACTAAGTGGTCCATGCTAAAAACGATGATGGAAATGTACGATAAAGTAGATATGAAGCAGTTTTATGAAGTAGAGGCGTTTCTTAAGAGAAAAAGTAAAGGTTACAAGCCGAAAAAGTCAGAAGTTCTTACCAAAGACAACGTAATCAAGTTTTTAAGAGATGCCCCTAATGATGACCATATACTTCATAAGGTGGTTTTGATTATGGGCTACTTTGGTGGATGCAGAGGTCAAGAGCTGCTGAACATGACAACAAAAGATATTGAGGATAGAGGGTCTGTCATGGTAGTAAATATCCCAAAAAGTAAAACGGACATTCAAAGACAGTTTACTATTGTAGAAGTACCTGAGTTTCCTACACTATTTTTAATCAGAAGCTATATGTCTCTACGAAAGTCCGGTATTGAAAGATTTTTCTTAACATATAGGGCAAAACGATGTACCATGCAGCCAGTTGGAAAAAATACGCTTGGAAAAATTCCAAGCAAAATTGCTTGTTTCTTAGGTTTGCCAAACCCAAATTCCTACACCGGTCATTGCTTACGGCGAACTTCTGCCACTGCTTTAGTAAATGCTGGAGCAAGCATGACAACTTTAAAGAGACATGGCGGATGGCGAAGCAGCACGGTTGCAGAAGGGTATTTGGCAGATAGTCTGGAATTAAAAAATAAGACTGCACGATTGCTAGTTGAGATGCCTGATGTCGAAGCAAATAAATCATTGAACTCCCATATAGAAGTAATAAACTCCAGTGCAAGTTCAGTGGAAAAATCGTTGATTTCTAGGGGAACAGAAAATTTATTTAATGGGAAGTTTGAAAATTGCCAGTTTTATTTGAACTACTCCGAAAATAAAGGCGAAAAAAAATAATTTTTTTATAAGTTATTATAATTAGTAATTACTATTGTTAAAATTTTTTTTGTGTTCTAAAATTATAATAAAAATTAGGTCTATTATGAATCCATAACTCCCTCTTATAATTCCCTTCCCATTATTATTTCGGTAACTAAGGTCTAAACGACTTATAATAAATCAGTAAAACATAAAAATCTTATCAAAGATATATTATATCTAATTATTGTAACATAATAGTAACTGCTCGGTTGTATCGTGGGGTATTGCACAAAGTATGGAACTCTTCCAACAATATCGGAATGACAGATACAACTCATTTTATATGTTTTGGTCTTGCGCATTACGACATTGGAGGACATGTTTCACAGTTTGTTCGACAGGTCATCACGATACAGCCGAATCCGTCCTACATAGGACAATTAACATTGTATAATTTTCCATATACTATATAATGCCCGATTATAGGCGGAAAGCTTCTGATTGTTTTCAGCCTCTGATTAAGAATATCCGTAACCACTTGTCTAATTTTCAAGTAAGGTGTACCGAATCCTTAATTGGTCATAGAGAGACAGTCAGAATATGCCTACGTTTAGATCGGGAGAACTAAAATGTACCTCATTGGCGATATGGGCTCACGCCTCAGCCAATTAATATAAAATAAAAAAAAAAAAAAAAAAAAAAGTTGTGTTTATGTTGTGTTGTGTTTATAATTATTATTATTTTGTAAAAATTTATATTGGAAAGTTGTGTTTATTTTATAATTATTATTATTTTGTAAAAATTTATTAAAATGAAAAATAATAAAAAAAAGAGGCGGCTATGTCACTAGAATTCAGAAAGAGGCTCTGATTGATTTTGTTGCAAGTAACAGAAAACTGTTTACCAAAAAACTCGATAGTTCAACAACTATAAAAGAAGCAGGAAAAACTTGGGAACAAGGCGCAACCATGCTAAACGCCATCCCAGGTTCGTTCAAAACATGGCAAAATTGGAGAAAGGTATAATATTATGATTTTTGTCAAAAAATTTAAAACAATTTATTTGCCTAAATTGTTTCATAAATATTTTACAGTATTGGAAAGATATGAGGAATGATGTCCGTGCAAAAATAGCACAAGAAAAAAATATGCAACAGGCACTGGTTGCGGGGCACCAAATGCAATATATCTAACCGATTTAGAGGAGAAAATAAGAAACATTATTGGCGAAACATGCATTTCCGGCCATACAAGTGTCCCAGAAAGTGCTGGCAATCTGGTTTGTAACCATTTTAGTTACATAATTAGTTTATTTGTAATACAATATAATAATTTTTTATCGCAGGATTTACCTATTGAAGAAAATTCTTCTTTAACTGGTGAAACCCAATTTCTGCCTCCAACCATCGACATCGTAAATGATGACATGGTTATTGAATGCTTGTCTGAATCGCCCGATCAAACAGCTTAGAATTTAGAAGTGAGTATAGTGGAACCTGCACACAAAACCAGGAACCTCCAGTTAAAAGTTAGTAATACCTATATAGTTTTAAAATACTTTTTGTCATTACTAACAGTATATAATTTCAGAACGTAAACGGAGTGTTGCCGCTAATCGACTCACTAACTCCTTAAACACGGCCAACGCAATATATACGAATATTGAAAAAAAAACTACATATTAAAGAAGAATACTACAAAGCAAAATTATTGTTACTGGAAAGGCTGGCAAAGGCCAAGGAGGCAAGTAGTTTAGCAAAAGAGAGGATGGCCACAAGTCTCGAAAATATTGAAAAACACACAAAAGAAATAGCAGACTATATAACAAATAAATAAATGCACTAAAAAATAAACTTTATTTCAATTCAATATCGTCAATATTTATTTAAATTTAAAATAGTTATTGTTGTCAATTTGTGAATCTCCAAAAAGACTAAGCAGTTTCCAGAGAAATGAATTGATTAAATTAATCATTGAGCACACTAACATCAACGGAATTATTCTAAAGCTTTATGATTTTCCAATTTTAGTTGAACAAATAGTTTCAATTTTTCCATCAGAAAATAAGGTCAAGGTAAATTTGAAAATCTAGTAAAACTATTTAATTTTACACTTCTTTAACATGTTCAAGAATTTTAGGATTACTACATACCTCGGCAGGTTAAAAAGAATCCGAGCGGAAAATTATACTGCAAATATGCCAATAGTCGATGCAAAAGAAGAAAAACGCCTGAACACTCAAAAGATTCAAGTTGTTTTTAAAAAAGTTATGTGTTTTCAGGAATTGAAACTGTTGAGTTTGACGAATTTATTTCAATGTCAGCAAAAACAACTCTACAACGAGAAGTAAATAATTGGGAAGAAGTTAAAGATAAATGGCAAAAAACCCTTCAAATTCGCAAAAAAGATTTGCAAAGCATGCCGTTTGAAACTTCTTTAGAAGAGTGACCTAAATATGTTCACAGTCAGGCTTCAGATTTGGTAATGATTTAATGGTTCTATCAAAATCTAGATATAAATATTATTCACTGTTTCTTTTTAGGGTTCCGTTTTTTATACGGAACACCACTAGTGAGAGTACAACGTGTTTTTCACATTATTTCGATTATCTCGTGAACCATTAATCCGATGAACTTAAAATTTGAGGTGCTTATAAAACTAACTTATCCACACAAGATGGTGGGTTAAAAAATAAATAAATATATTGTAAGCTTCATTAAAGCCATCCTCCTTTATACTAATAAAACTAGTGAAATAAATTACAACGCTACATCCTCCTATAGATGCTGTCTATGAATAAATAAAAATAGAAGAAGAACGAAGGATATAAAAGTTTTAGTAGTTGTTACGACCACCTCGAATAAAATATAAGTTTACTTTGTGTAACTAATAATATTACTTTGTGTAGCTATTTGTGATTAAATATATATAATTTAACTTATATTTTTTGTTTTAAAAATTACTAGGCTTATAAATAAACCTTATAATTATCAGAAGTGGGATAAAATAATAAAAATAACAAATTTAATTCTTGTGAAAAATTTTTGTAAAACACGTGCTAAAACAAGGCGTCATTAAAATAAAATTTATTGTAATCAATCGTGATCGAAGTTATTTACTGCCATAGTGTACAAAAAAACTTTAAAATCAAAATGGCTAATGTAGAAAAAATTAAATTGGAAGAAATTAAAGAACAATTAGAAAAAAGGGGAATTAGTTGCGACGGAACAAAAAAATCTTTAGTTGCTGCATTAAAAGAAGCCTTTTTAGCTGAAGGAATTGAGGACGAGGACTTGGGTGAGGGAGGAAGTTGAAAATTGGAAATTAATCAATTAAAAAAACAGTTAGAACAGTTTCAAAATAAAACAACGGAAGTAGACACACCCAAACCGGTTAGAGCGATTGATGTTTCGAAATTTTTAAGTGTGTATGATGGTAATACAGATTTTCAAAATTGGGAGCGGCAAATTCATATCATAAAAGAAACATTTAAATTAAACGATATGGATTTAAAATTATTAATAATAAATAAGTTAGAAGGAAGAGCGTTGGATTATTACCATTCAAATCCGACGTATATTGCAATTCCGTACCAAGAATTACTCAAGGAATTAGATAAAATATTTAACATCAGACCAAATCGAGAAACATTGCGGCGGGAATTTGATAACAGGATTTGGAAGGAGTCTGAAGATTTTACGGCTTATTATCAAGAAAAAATAATACTGGCCAATAAATTAAGAATGGATGAAGAGGATATTGTTGAAGGTATTATTGAAGGTTTAAATAATATTTCATTGCAGGTACAGGCTCGACTCCAATGTTTTACGGATCGAGAAGGGATTTTAGCATCTTTTTCAAGTTTATCAATTAAAGATAGAAAAGGAATCAGTCAGCATGCAACTAAGCCGGTAAAGGAAGGATCAACTGAAAAAATTATAAATGAAAAATGCTATAATTGTGATAAGTTTGTAGGAATCCTAAAAGAGAATATGGATCATGTTATATATGTGCCGTTCACTGCACAGACCGACCAACTCCACTTTTTGGAAAATTTTAAATTTAAATGTCAAAGTACTTGCTATAGTCATAACTTTCTATGTTAAAAACAACTTTCCTGAATAATTAAGATAAACACCATTAAAAGTCAAAATTTGTCTGACCATTAAAAAATGACTATTAAAAACCTGACATTAAAAACTAATAATATCTATTATACTAATTAAATTGCTACTATAATAGCTAATTGATATACTTAGTAACCAAAATTAAATAAATAAATTATGTTTATAATAACATGCCTGAATGATAAAGATTAACACTACAAAATATCGAAATTTATTTGACCTTTGAAAAAACTCAATTTTCTCAACATTTTGTTTTATGGAGTTAACCGTGTTGTGCAGTGAACGGCTCATATGTGGATCGAAAGATCACATAAAATATCAGTGTCCAAAAAATGAAAAATATAAAACAGTTCCAATATCTATTGGTGTCTGTGAGAAAAATGAATTAAATTCGATTCATTGGAAATTTATTTTGAATCAAATTTAAATAAATATGTTTCTAAATCAGTTTCTGCTTTGATTGGTACCGGTAGTCCGGTAAATTTTATTAAAATAAATTTTGTATCTGCTAACATTATGGAAGAATATAACCGAATGAGGATTACGTTGGTATCAATAAAAGCAAACTTGAGATATTGGGATTAACCTGTTGTAAAATTTTGTTAAATAATGTATTATATAATTGTAAATTATTAGTTGTACCGGAAATTACAATGGCTACAGATATGGTGTTAGGTAGGGAATTTTTGTATGATTGTAAAGCCGAAATTGTAATTGATAATTTTAAACTAAAATTTAACGATGATGATTTTGAAAAACAGATTTTAAATATTAATATTGATGAAGATATAGAGCAATCGCATAATAATTTAAATGGAAATTTAGTTATAAATGATAATATAGATTACGAAACAAAGTTAAAAGTAAATGAGTTGTTCAACAATTATTATTTTAGTAGTGATAAGCCATTGGTACCATAATTACAATACGAGATGAATATTAAATTAACAGATGAAAAATATTTCCGTTCAAATCCAAGAAGACTATCTTTAGTAGAGAAGGAGGCGGTACATGAAATAATAGAAGATCTTTTAGATAAAAAAATAATTCAGACAAGTAATTCGCCTTACTGCTCTCCTATCGTACTGGTTCATAAAAAAGAAAAAAACAAATATCGATTATGTGTTGACTATAGAGTATTAACTAAAAATACTGAGAGAGAAAATTTTCCATTGCCCGTTATAGAGGATTTAGTCTTAAATTTAGAAAAAAAGAAATATTTTACAAAATTAGATTTTAGAAATGGTCTTCACCATGTTAAAATAGCTGACGAATCTGTAAAATATACAAGTTTTGTTACTCCTTTCGGACAATTTGAGTATCTGAGATTACCATTTGGATTAAAAAATGGTCCCAGTATTTTTCAGCGGTATATTAATAAAATATTCGAAATACTTATAAATGAAAATAAGATTATCGTTTATATAGATGACATCTTAATTGCGACTGAGACAGTAGAAGAACATTTAGAAATTTTAAAAAATGTTCTCATTTTAATAATTAAGTAAGTTTACCAATTAAGTAAGTGTCATATTTTGAACACCGAGATCGAATATTTAGGATATACCGTTAACGAATTAGGATTACAACCAAACTATGGTAATGTGAAAGCTATAAAAGAATATCCTATTCCAAAAAATATACGTGAAGTACAACGTTTTCTAGGAATGTGTTCCTACTTTCGAAAATTCATTTTAGACTTTTGTCACCATGCAAAGCCTTTACAAGATTTGGTAAAAGAAGGCACATCATTTATATTTGGCCAAGATCAATTGAGGGCATTCGTAGAATTAAAGAATAAATTAATGGCAAGACCATTATTAGTTATCTTTTCTCCAAAAGATGAAACTCAGCTACATTGTGATGCTAGCTCGATTGGATATGGTGTAATGTTGTTGCAAAAGAAAGATGATGGAAAAGTTCATCCGTTTTTTTATTTTTTGAAAAGAACTACTGCTGTTGAAGCTAAATACCACTCTTACGAATTAGAAACTCTTGCTATCATTTATGCATTGAGAAGGTTTAGGATATATTTGCACGGTAGAACATTTAAAATAGTTACCGATTGCAATGCTTTAACCCTCACTTTAAATAAACAGTTAATTAGTCCTAGAATTGCGAGATGGGCATTAGAACTTCAAAATCTTGATTACGAGATAGAACATAGAATAGGAAGTCGTATGAAGCACGTCGATGTTTTAAGTACGTCGGATAGCATAATAGTTATTGACGAATGTTCATTTGAACATAATTTTGCAGTCCTAAAAAGTCAAGATGAAACTCTAGAAAATGTAAGAAAGCAATTAGAAAAAAATGAAAGTCCAATTTATGAAATGAGGGATGGACTATTATATAAAAAAATTGATAAAGACAAAATAAGATTTTACGTACCGGACATCATGAGGTCGCAAGTTGTGCGAAACTATCATGATTTATTAGGACATTTAGGTATTGAAAAGACGGCAGAAGCTATAACTCGAAATTATTGGTTTCCTAACTTAAAAGATTTTGTAAAGCAATACATACGAAACTGCACTAAATGTTTAAATTTTAGTGTTCCAAGTGGAATGGTGGAAGGCGAGTTACATTCTATTCCAAAAGGCCAAAAACCATTTCACACTATTCATGTTGATTATTATGGACCATTAGAAAGAACTAAATTACAGAACAAGTTCATTTTAGAAGTAATTGATGGTTTTACCAAATTTGTTAAATTTTATCCGACGCGAACTACAAATTCTAAGGAAACCATAAATAATTTAAAGAAATACTTTGGATAATTTAGTAGACCAGCCAGAATAGTTACCGATAGGGGAAGTAACTTTAGTAGCTTCAGCCTCTCCAAAATCAAATGGGCAAATAGAGAGAGTAAATAGAACGTTAACCCCAATGTTATCAAAGTTAGTGGATAAAGAAAACAAAATTAGTTGTGACATGGTCTTAGATACAGTAGAGTTTGCTATGAATAACACTGTTAGTATAAGTACCAAGAATACTCCAAGTATCCTTCTATATGGTGTTACTCAACGGGGCGAAAGGAATGATAAAATCAAAGAATTGTTAGAAAATTTTGTAGAATTAAATAAGGAGGAAGATTTAAATTTACAAGAAATTCGGGAAAAGCAGCAGAAAATATTAATAAAACTCAGTCATATAATAAATCTAAATTTGATAGTAAACATAAAACTCCTAGAATTTATAATGAGGGAGACCTAGTATTAGTTAAAAATGTTGATACAACTATTGGTGTCAATAAAAAATTAATACCAAAATATCGTGGTCCTTATGAAATAAAAAAGGTTCTGGGCAATGATAGATATGTTCTTACTGATGTTAAAGGATTTAGAATTACTCATAAACCTTTTGAGGGAATTTACGATTGCTCTAGAATCAAACCATACGTAGATTTAAACAAAGAAAAATAAAATTTTAAATATTTATTTTATTTTTATTAAAAACATTATAATGTAACGAAATTTCTGAAATTAAATAAATAAATACTTTAAATAAATGCAATTAAGGTTTAACTTGAATAAACTTGGATATTGTGAAACAATTTTGAAAAATTTCAAAGATTTAATAAGTTTTAATTTAAGTATAAATGAATCACTATATAGTCTATTTTAAAGTTTTATATTAGAAAGAAATTGTTTGAAAAAAAAAGCAAAACAAAACTTTTGCTTAGAATTGAATTTGTAAATCGAGGACGATTGAAAGTCAGGATGGCCGAATTGTAAGCTTTATTAAAGCACAATGCTCCATCCTCCTATACACTAATAAAACTAGTGAAATAATTACAACGCTACATCCTCCTATAGATACTGTCTATGAATAAATAAAAATAGAAGAAAAACGAAGGATATAAAAGTTTTAGTAGTTGTTACGATCACCTCGAATAAAATATAAGTTTACTTTGTGTAACTAATAATATTACTTTGTGTAGCTATTTGTGATTAAATATATATAATTTAACTTATATTTTTTGTTTTAAAAATTACTAGGCTTATAAATAAACCTTATAATATATATATGTATGGGTAGTTCTACACACGAAGGAAAAAAATGGAGCTAATTACGGCACGACATGTTTTTTGCGTATAAGTTCTGGCAGCTAGTTTTAGTTAAAGTTGATGACGTTCTTTCAACGTTTCTGAATGTGGCCAGTCAAAAAAAAAAACAAAAAAAATAAAAAACAACACAAAAATACAAGAGTCAAAATTAAAAAATATCCTTCTTAATCCTAAATTAACTCAAAATTATCTCAATATTATCTCAAAATACGAAATAAACATTTAACTAAGTCTGCCCGCATTTAAATCTTCCAGGGGACTGAGAACAGGGGACTGATAGTTTATCAGTATTTCGCTTAAAAATGACAAAACTACATCTAAAAAAAAAAAATAAACGGATTCTATACCAAGGCAATTCATATTCATGACGTATAAAATTACAAAATTACCTGTAATTAAAATACTTTTTACGAAAATACTTGCCAGGGGACTGATAATTTGACTGGACAACACACGATCTTGCTACTAATGACGACTGTTTTGATTGATAAAACCTCAGACAAAGTAAAACACTTGCAATATTATATTTATTGAACTTTAATTAATTCCTGTGACGAGCGATAACTTGATAGAAATATGAATTTCCAATATTTTCAATGTGTTTTGATTGGGCCGGAGAATAATAACAAATTGGTGGGACAAACTTTAATAGGATATATCTAATATGAAATATAGAGTTATGTTATGATTATTTACACATTATTAAAGCATCATTATTCAAAATTATTACTACAGAGTAAATTTTTCTCTACACACTTAGAATCATTGATTATTTAGCTTACCAGCTTTAAATTTCAAGGTGGGATACGCCAGGGGACTGATAATTTGACGTTTTGAATAATTTTTTTTCTAAGACGTATATTTCGAAACGGGTTTATTTGTGATACGAAATTACTTAAATAAGTAATTGTTTGTAGCAGTGCCGCCGCTGCATCGGCTTCAGATAGTTTTTCCAGCATTATGTAAATTGAATCGACACAAAGACGGTTAAGGTTTGGCAGCTTCGACATATCATTCACCAACGCATTTTTGTAGGCAACGATCATATAATTCATTTCTAGTTTTTTTTGACGGAGGACAGTCCTCAACAAAACTATCATCTGTCAAATCTAACTATCAAATATAACTATTTAAGATTAATTTTCCATTAATAATTAATAACACAAAAGTGAAAGTTACAAATTTCGATACAATACTTTTTTTTTTCAATATGGCGAGTGAATAGAAGTGAGTAGAAGTTGTGTATTTGAAAGGAAAAAGAAAAGAAAAAAAAATAATAATAAATGTAAAAAAACTGATTACTGTAAAAATATAAACTATCAAATATAACTATTTAAGATTAATTTTTCATTAACAATTAATTACACAAAAGTGAATGTTACAAATTTCGATTTAATACTTTTGTTTTTTTTTTTCAATATGGCGAGCGAGTAAAAGTTGTGTACTTATTTTGTGGATAAAGAAAAAAAATAATAATCAAAATAAATAATACATATCTAATTCATTGTTATAAATACTTAATACAAAATGAAAACGCGAAAGGATTCTGCTAAGGAGCCTGAGGAACCCAAAATAATAACATGGGAGCAGATCAAACAAATTTCTGAACCATCGCTTAAAGATGTCATGTCAGCCATTATTTCACTAAATGAAAATTTGAATGATAAAATTGAGTCAACTAATGCTATTATTACTGATCTGAAGAAGGACAATATAATAAACAAACATACCATAAATCAGGTAAAAAATGATATATCTAAAAAATACCAAATAAATACAATTTTCAATATGTAATCATAGATGAAAAATTCAACTTAAGTAAATATGAAAAATGATGAAGTTTCAATTTAGAAATTATCTGAACATCAAAATTAAAATATGTTTCGTCATCGCCGCTTTGGCTAAGTTGTGTAAGACACACGGAATTTGAACAATGTGTCTCTGATGAATGTAGTTCAAATTCTGACACGAAACACAACAAAAATTTTTTCTAAAGGAATTTTAGAGGAAATGAAAAGTTATTTCGAATTGCAAAATTCAAGTGATTTTCAATATGTACTTAAGCTTAATTGGTCTCAAAAACCAATCTGAAATTAAAAATTCCCTAATGTTGTCTATATTTCCTAACCAAAAATATAACAACATATTGACTTTACGTCAGATATTAGGTTTCGCATTGATTGGCAACAATCAATAATGACTTTACACTCGTGACTTAGGATGTTGATTAGAATGTTGACTTAGATGTTAACGAAATATTCTCTCATGCTATGAATTCACACATCGTAATATCTAGAAATTTAATACAAAAAATACCAAATAGATATATCTAAAGTTTCCGAGGAAGTTGTATCTTTACAAATAAGGTGCAATGAGTTTGAACAAAGAGAACTTGCAAAAGATATTATAATAACAGGTCTTCCAGTGTCTTCTGCACGAACAGCAACAGAAGTTTTGCAAAAATTAAATAATATTCATGAATATGATCTCTCTGATGTTCAATTTTCTTTCAAAAAAACGGTAAAAGCCAAACATGGAAACGAGTTATTGTTGCATATTATAGTTAAATTTAAAAGTTATATCACTAAAAAAAATCTTTTAGACAAACTTAAAATTTCGCCACCACTAACTGTTCAACACTTTTATGCAACTACTCCACCCTCTGAATCGAAAATATATATTGGCGATAGATTGACCAAATATAACGCACAACTATTAACAGACCTACGCAAACTGAAAAATGATAAAACTATTGCACATGCCTGGCAAATGGAAGGTAAAATTTATGCTCGTATTAACCAAAATGATAAGGCAGCTATTCTTGTCAGATCACCATATGATATCAAAACTCAAATTATAGGAATTAATACAAATACTGCCACAAACCAAATAACGGATAATGACAGCAATTAACATTTTTTTATTTCTTTTGTCTTCTTCTACTCTACAAATGCATAAAATATTTTTTTTTTTGAACAATAAGGCTAAACAACATAAAAAAAAAATAAAACAATATTAATTGTCATCTATTGTTTAAGAGAAAAGTTTAAAAAAACATTCTAATTTCTAAGCAACTATTGATAGGGAAGAGAATTACAATAATAGTTTATAATTATTAATTAGTTATAGGTACATATATATAATATATATACATCTGAAAAAGTTGAATATTAGGTGTAATATATTTATATATATAAATACTGCAATAATAGTTCATTTGTTTTACATTTTCTTTTTTTTGTATTTTCTATAATTTAATTTCTTTTTTTTTTGTTTGTTATTGTAGATTGAGAGTATTGAAATAATGTATTTAAATGATAACATCAACAACAAACATTTTCTTAGTATATCGGATTTTGATCGTGCATTGGATTTCGATAGAAGTGATGGATTGAGTATTGTATACATGAATATTAACAGGATAAGAAATAAAATCGAAGGTATTGAACAGTTTTTATATTCTCTCAACAGGCAAATAGATATATTGATATTGGTTGAAACCTTTCTTTATAAAGAGGAAACCAAATACTATAACTTTAATAATTACAAGGCTTTTCACATTACACGAGAAACTAGAGATGGCGGAGGAATATCCATATATGTCGACTCAAAACTTGATTTTGACCTAGTGCATAGTGAAAACTATTTAGAAAATGAATTTATAGTTATCAAATCTAGGCATCTGAATCTACATCTTATGGGAGTATACCGTCCTCCGCATACCACTGTTTCATCATTTCTAGATAAATTCGATATGATTTTAGAGAGGTATAGGAATACCATAGTTCTAGGCGACTTTAATATAAATCTTTTGAATGACAACGATCCCAACGTAAACAATTACTTAAGTACAATTAGTACAAATGGGTTATACGTAGTAAATAAAATAGATAGCTTATATGCTACACGCATTTAAAATTCAGTAAAAACGCTTATTGACCACGTAATTACGTCAACAATGCATGACTTTTATACCTTGAATGGAAATACTTCACTTAGTGATCACAAATTTTTAATGATTAGTTTCTCATCAAAATCCAACATTAAAATAAATAATATTGAGAAAATTGTTATTAACTATAATACAATTAATAGATTTATTCACAAAACCGATTTTAAAAATATAGCGTTCTATGATTTTGTCGAAAAACTAATAAAAGTTATAAAAACAAATACAAAAAGTAATAATATTGTTACTAAACGAAACATACGGTACAGAAAACCTTGGTTTACAACTGACTTGGATAAAAAAATTAAGAGACGTGAAAAACTGTATAGAATACATAAAAAAAACCCAGATACTATATTGTTTAAGAAAGAATATGAAAGACTTAAAAAAGAAATTGTAAAGGACATTACTGAATTGAAAAAGAAATACTATAACAACCGATTTAAAAATAGCTTTAACAACTCAAAAAAAATCTGGTTTCTTACAAGGGAAATACTAACTAACAAATCACATGAAATACCACAGGAATGTTTTGAACTTGAAATTAACGATAAAGTCGTTAAAGATTTGAATTTAGTTGCTTCAGAGTTTAGTACTTTTTTTGGTTCAATAGGATTAGAGATACAAAAAACCATACCATTTCGCAAACCGACGCATGATACACTCGGCCAAGTTATCCTTACAAATCTTACTTGTTTCACTCCGACTGACTCTGTAGAAATAAATAAAATTATAGATGAACTAAGTGCAACAAGCGCTTCTAGACACCAAGCGCATCTAGACACTAACAAGGTAATTAATAAAAATCAGTTTGGATTTCTGAAAAAGAAAAGCACAGTGGCTGCTACATTAAATCTCATCGAAACCATCTATAACAATATTGAACTTAGAAAAACTACTGCTTGTCTTTTCATTGACTTGAGGAAGGCGTTTGACTGTATGGACTATATTATACTATTTCTAAAGTTGTTTTCATTGGGTATTAGAGGTGACGCCCTTAAATTTATCCAAAATTATCTAAAAAATAGGAAACATTTTGTTAAGTTGGGAAACATTTGTTCAAATCAAATAGAACTAAAGTGTGGGGTCCCACAGGGTTCCATACTAGGTCCAATACTATTTCTAATCTACATAAATGATATTTTTAATCTACCTCTAACCGGTACTCTCCAACTTTTCGCAGATGATGCAGTGGTTATGTATGGCTCATCAGATCAAGATCAGTTAAAATTAGACATGGAAAATGATATTTTGCTTATTAATAATTGGCTGGAAAGTAATAAAATGCAAATGAATTATGACAAAACAAATTTCATAGTATTTCATATGCGAAAAAACGTAACTAATCCCTTTAGTGAATTGAAAGTGGGAAATAATATAATAAAAAGAGTAGATAGCTATTGTTACCTAGGTCTTCACATTAATTCACAGCTTAACTGGTTTACACATGTTGAAAACATAAAATCGAAAATTGCTCCAATGGTCGGTGTCCTTAAAAGAGTGGGCAGATTCTTAACTAAAGAAGTTGCCAATAACCTGTATTACGCCTACATACACTCACATTTAATATATCTTATTACCATATGGGGAGCAGTGGGTAATACAAGATTGCAAGGACTACAAATCCTCCAAAATAAAGCAATTAAAGCACTTCGGCAACTTAAAAGGTTGACTCCAACTAACAAAATTTATTCGGAAAATATCCTTCCAATCACTAAACTTATTGATTTTGAGTACATGTTAACCATATATAAAATGAAACATAATGTAATAAAATTTAACAATAATCTTATTACAAATTTAAGCGTCACAGAGAGAGTTAGTAGAAGTGCTAACTTATATAGACTGCCCAAATACTCTTTCAAAACACCACAAAACAGCATTTTATATAGAGGATTGGAACTGTTCAATAGCTTACCGGAAAAATGGAAAACATCTCAGATTAATACGTTTAAAAAAGAAGTAAAAAGAAAGTTGTTTCAAGATTTCTTAGTGGAATACAATCTAAATCATATCTAAAAATTTTAAATCTCATATGTAAAAAATGCCTTGCAATCACTATATGGATTGAAGATGTTTGTTGTTGATTATCAATAATAATTACTCATAACTTTAAGTAATATTAATATCAACGTTTAATATCAAAATAAGCACTCATTACTGATATTATGATGTGAACTGATATTATATGATAAAATATTAACTGATATTATTTTTTTTTATTATTTTCTGTTTTAGACCTACTTTTACAATAACATTGCTACAAAACAATATAACAATATATAATATGACATATATTAAGATCTCTTTTTTTTCTACTTAAATCAGAAATAAAATATGGAATATGGATTGCAATCACTTTAAAAATGTTTACAAAATTAAAAATGTTTGTTGTTCAATATCAAAAATAATTGTACTTCTATAAATATGAACTATTACTGTTTTTTAATTATCTTTTTTTTATTAATTAATTTAAACATAGTATTAAGTATAAAACATTGTATAACAGAATGTATTCTAGAAGTTTTCCTGTACAAAAAAATTGTAAATTTTTTTCTTGGAGAATAAATAAATAAAAAAAAAAAATTAAAAAAAAAAAAAAAAAAAAAAAAAAATCCTCCGTCATAACTTCTTGATTATTTGATTTTGTTCTGAAAATATACTTTTATTAGATTGATTTAAATAAACTAAATAAGTTGTTACCTCCTAGGCTGAATAAATTTCTTTAAAAATTGCATGCTACTTAATAATGGCCTTTCCCGGCCAAAACGATTTGTGTTTAATTTACAATTGCCCCATTTCATCTCACATTCAAAAAAAATTCATCAAAAATCAGATTTTGTTGCGAACGTAAATTCTTTGATGCAAATAATCTCGTTTATACTAAATTAATGCATATTTGTGGTACACACTTATTATTTGTAATAAAGAAAAAATTTAATTAAGTGTATTTGCAACCATAGTTGTTTGTATTGTAATAAGTTTGTTTGCTTTTGTGATGAAATAAAGTCTGGCTGTTTAAAATACGTTTGAGGTGAAAGTAGATTTTTCTTTGAGTGCAATATAAAATGCTAGTTAGACTATTTCCATATATCATATCAATAAACAATTCTAATCAAACGAGAAAATATTCTCCTCTACAACTTCAGACAACTATTCAACTTTTTATAAATTCGAACAACTGTATTATGTCTACATAAAATATGACGAAAACTTTACAAACAAAATTTTATTGTTTATGTAGAAAGAAACATGTTTTACTGCTTGTGTGACGCAACAAAGCAATCAACTAAGAAAATGTTAAAAATTGGTTGATTGACCTGTAGCACACATTAATGTTTTTTATGTTTGTTGACATGGGTTATTTTAATATAACGAACTGTAATACGACCCGAACCGAAATCAAAAAGTAAATCATTTAGAGAACTTCTTTAGATATGAATATTTGTGTTTAAGAGTAAAACTCAAAATAGGCATGTCGTTACAGGTCGTAAATTTACTTTAGCTACAGCTAAAAACCCGCTGACATCAATTTTGGACCCAAAGTCCAGAATTCCTGGACTAAACGTATATTAGAATAATGATTTGATCTTATCATCTTTGCTGCAACCAGCACTGCTGTAACATACATAGTATTGGAAGAAAATAGACAGCTATCAAGAAACCGCGAAATAATGGCATTTACAATACCAGATGCGATATGATTCCTTTATTAAGGCTATACCACCAAGAGAATTAGTCCGGATAAATTAATACTATAGGATTTTTGCAACCCATCAGAATGCAAAAATTACTGCTGGTAAATTTACAAATCAATATCTAGTTAATTATACGGTATATGGGCAATGTTTTGCGGTAACATTATCATATTGTAATAAACTTCGTCCAGAATGGGTTAATTTAATTTACTCATTCATGACTTAATGAATCATTAAGTAACTTAATCAATTACTCATTAACTTAACCATTTACTCATACATAAATTAATTAAATATGAGTTCGCTAATGTTTACATTTATGCAAGTATGAATGAAAATAGGTGTGGCCTATTCAATATTGATTTCTTGAAAGTAAATTAGAGAAGTTTCGATTTATTTATTTTTTGGATATAAATAAGCGAACAAAATATCAGATAGATCAGTTTTAGTTTTGCAATTAAAAGTGTTAATAAATATTCGCAAGTATAAGGAATAATCGGTGGTACTTGAGCCTGGGTACTAATAGTGAAAGAATTTAAACCTAGTGGAATAGTAAATACAGATTTTACGATTCCGAATATTATTGATTCAAATTGTGGAAAAGCGACCATAGAATGAAAAGACCATAGAATTTATTGTAATTAAAAGCGGAAGTTGGAGTAATTGGTTGATAAATAAAGATTGAGATTTTGTTAACTAAAGATCTGTCTTTTTACTGTCGTATTTGCTCAATAATCGAAAAGAACCAACGAAGAGTCGTTACAATATTTAATAAATAAAACAAATTAATCTGCAGGTTATCGGTCAAATTAAACAATTAACCAAAAATATAATTGCTCCAAGTAGTATTGATTACCACTTCTAGGGCGTTTAAACACGATTCCACTACAGGATTTGAACGCTTAGACACGGTTTATACCAAGTCAGAGTGGTCAAAACAAGATAAATCGCACTTACGGAATTATTGCCAACTAAAAAGAAGTCGAATGTGTCGATTTACTAGCCGTTCTACTCGCACTACACCTGACATTTCGAGTCTCATGCCCTGGTAACTTTACTAGTTGAATCCCTAAAAAGAGTTGAATTTCTACTCGCAAATCGCAATAGCTAAAAATTCCACTGGTGGCCTTATTTGGCCTAACAACGATGAAGCTAACTAATGAAACCCAACCTAAACTAGAACCATTATGTTCGAAAAAAAAGTTCACCGAAAATGGGACAGAGGGGTCAACCATTACCATCTGTTGTGGAAATCCTAACTGATTCACCGATAGACCAAAATCAGAAGAGCAAGTTTGATGTTGAATAGAAACTACGGTTCTAATAGACACCTTAATCAACGCCCTAACAATACTACGCTCAGTGGAATCTTTTGAAATCAGGTGGAAGGTTATAAAGCGTTCTAAGTAACACATTGTGAGGAGCACAGAGAGGAAAAAACAAAACCTACGAGTTAATAAAGGTAAGTAGAAGAAGTAATTTCGTTATAAATAAAACCATTTAAGTGGTGCCAGGGACGTATATCGTTGGAATGATGCATGCTGTGTTCGTCAGAATCGTAGTCACACTCGTAAGCAGAATTTCTAACGCTTTTGATGACCACTGCTTTAATAAATATAGGTGCATACACTGGAATAAGAGTATGTTCTACTCCCCACATTGTCAAGAAACCTCGAACATCTTCCATTTGAATTTTTATTCATCATGAGACAGGAACCCTAAAGACATAACAAACCTGGCATCTCAGTGTACGACAGAGGGATTCAGTGGTTCACTTATGAATCAGGAACAGCAATTGAAATTTGATGAAATGATCTAAAATCACTATTATTGTAATACCAGCTGACTAAGGCCGAAGACAAGGACCTAAAATATACAATATACAAATAAACGCTAAAACAATCGAATAGTTTTGAAGAAAGAAAAGAAACCATTTGATTACGCAACACCATATTTGAAGCTTTCGTAGATTCGTCCATTTCACATTTTTATACAAAATCTTGAGCTTGTTTTGCATTCGGTGCCAGTAATAGAAATGTCAAAGTTGGCATAGGGTTTAGCAATCCCACATGGAGAAGACACAGAAGGATTATGAGTATCCGAAACTAATGCCCCCGTTATTCCTTTGCAATTCACAATTTTCAAACTTATCTCTCCGTTCGGATCGAGTTTGATGAAACCTGTTTTTACCTCTATTTCTTTTTCTTTCTTTAACAAAAAACAATTAAATTAAATTTACGGACATTTCGGTGAAGGAGCAAATTCATCTTATATCTGTATCAATTCCTCAGTTGTATTGTACAGTTACAAATTGGTCGATGTTTCGCGTGTAAGAAGAAATGGACTGTACGTTGCATTTTGCTCTGAAATAACCTATATCTATATTTTTGATATAACTATTGCTATTCTGCGTCTACCTAATAAAAATTTACATAGATACTTCTTAATTTTATTTGCTGAGGTAGTGGCAGTTGTGGTTCTGATTGATCTGATGTACTAATATTTTTTAGGCCCATTACACTAATTAACTTTTGTCTGTTGTCGGAGCGTTTTAATAACTTCCGGTTTGCCGTATACCGATTAAGTGGAAAGGTTTAAGGCTTTGTCTAAAGTTATCTGCTGTATTCATAATTTCTTTTTCTGCTTTCCATACACCTCATTATGCTTGTGACTTTATAGGAGACCATTCTGGAACTAAGTTGTTTGGTGTTGTAGAAAAACTAATTTTAACTTCCAGTAAGTTTTATTATTTATCTGCTTTGTTCTTACAAACACTATACTTGCTTTTTATTTTTATTCTCAATAAAATCAGCTGGAGTTTCATCTTGATAGTAGTAATATTATCAATTTTCGTAAGATGAGTATACAATTTTTAAGAGAGTATCATTTCGGGATTATGATCAGCAGTATCTATCGTATTATGAGTTTGTGAATTAACTTCAAGATCTTGTTGATGATGGTTAAAAGTATTGCCAGCTTAACATTAACGACTTATTTTTACAGCTAATACAATTCTCCAGGTTCACATAAGGTGTATAATTCCTCATAACGAGTTTTCCCATTGTCGAGATGGGATCGACATCTGTTGTCGTGAAAAAAGAAATACGACATTAACTTAACCGAAGCTGTTGCCATCAAAGCCAATAGAAATGAAAATATTCTGTGCTTGGCGTGTAAAATGCTTGACCTTTATTCACTTGAAAATCACCATTTTTGCCAAACGTAACACCAACAACTACCCGATGTGTAGCGTGCTTAACTCTAATATTTAATTTTTCATTGTTTATTCTTTTTTTGTTTTTAGCTAATTTTTTTTATTAATTATATTAAATTTTTTTGTATTTTCAATTTTTTTTGTATTATATATTATTTTGATTATTTTTTTTTTTTTGGTTAAATTAATTTTTGTTTTTTTATTAATTTTATTATTTTTTTCTTTTTTTTATTTTTTTTGTGTTATATATTATTTTCTTTTATTTCGATTATTTTTTTTTTGCTGAATTAATTTTTGTTTTTTATAATTTCATTTTTTTTTATATTTTTTAACTTTTTTTTATTTATATATTATTTTTCGAATAGCTTTCGTTGATTTTCTTTGGATTATCAACTAAAATTATTAGTTTGAAAGTTGATAACTGTAATTAAGTTTTCAAGAATACATTTATAAGAAATAGATGCATACAAATAAAGGAATATAAATCAAGAAACATTATCATATAATTAAAATTATGTTCAGACTTAGTGATTTAACTTTATACATTTAGTTATTAATTTATTTGCAAACAATAAAAATCAAAAACCAACAGTTAAAGTTTTAGCTTTACATACAAATCGAGTTTGTTTACAACAAAAAACGCAAAATGTAAATACAAAATATGTAATGAGTATTTACATAATACCGTCCATTTCTCCAACCCACAATACTAAAGGTAATAAAAGATTGATAACGGAGAATGAATAAGAATGCAATGATCTCGCTCCTGCCTGAAGTATGCTTACTTGATAAATTACGGCTTAACAGGTCTCATCGCAAACGACCTGTTCCCAAAAAGATAAATCTTTGTTTCATAAGATATGTAACAACATATTTTTGGAAATACTTTAAATAATTTTTATACCGACCCTCGAGTATACATTCGTCTTCATATATCTTGTGTAAACGAGTTATCGAAATGGCGCGTGTAAATATACACTTCTGTTTTACAATCATCGATTGAAACAAAAATCTAATGAAAAAAAGAGAAAATCAATATACCGTAGTCAATATCCTCTAACATGTCGAAAAACAAAATTTAAATTGAAGTTAACCATAAAACGATTGTGCTCGATTACATCGTCTAAAACTGCCGAGTATAAAGGATTGGCCCTAGACCTAGATATTAATTAAAATTAAGAGATAAACACAGCAGATTGATGCCATGATAACAACAACTAAACTTATTTTTAACAATAAAGCATAAAATTGACCTAACAAGGTAAACTCAATGTAAACCAAGTAGAATGGAGGAAAAATAAGATTAAAGCGAGAGATTTGTAAGTGATTAACCTCAATTAACCATCTGAATGTTTGCAGTTCCAAATCATTTTTCGGCCATTCTTAGAAAGTATACTTTGTGTGGGCGACCACTTATCAGAGATACCATAATTCGAAATTCCGGTAGTCAGCTGGACCTAAAAAATACAATGAAAATACATGACAGTTTTACAGTTTATTTGGTTGGGGCAATTTTGCAGTCCATATCTCCAAACTTTAATTTGTATATTTTTATGTATATTATGATAAACTATTATGATGTTAAGGAAACACGTTTTCATCCAACGTAAATTCCCACACCTTTTGTTTTTGTTAGATTATTAAATATTTTGTCAAACCTTATGTGTTTTTTTAATAACGACTTGCCATGAAGGCAACCCGAACTGAAGTGAGAATGTTTACATTTTATTGATACTATGTCTCTCATGTGACATGTGTTCTTTAATAATAAACCCAAGATAAAATTGTAATATTAGGTGCGCTCATTCATTTAAATTGTATAACTATTAAAATAGATAGCGTTGTAGATGTATTGTAGAATGTTGACTTCGTTGCCAAAATGTATTTGTTATAAAAACTGTCCTCTATGAAGATAAAAAATGACAATATGATTGTTGGTTGATAAAACTAAATAAAATAACAAACTGCAAATAAAAGTGATGTTTCTTTATATTTATATAGTTGATCGCGGAAATGAATAAGTTTAGTTTTTTTAATTGGCTGGTATATTTTTTGCATGAAGGAAACAAAGAAATTAAAAGTGATTTAGTTGCAGTTTTTTTCAATGAAAACAATTTTTTTGTTCTTGTGTTTGTTTAGTAATTTATAGGGTTTCTCAAACGGGATCCCGGGATCCCGTTTTCCCGGGATCCCGTTTTCCCGGGATCCCGGGGGTAAATTTTCATCCCGTTTTCCCGGGATTTTACCCCGGGATCCCGGGTATCCCGCTAATTTTTATTAACATTTTTTTGTACTTTTTTCAAAGATATTAAAAGTTTTCTCACTCGAAAATTGAGTAGTTTTTAATTCTTTTCCCTCTGTAGTAATTAATTTCGTTCAAAATTAGGAAAATGTTTTTTTTGACACATATGGTATCATGGTTTTTTTGTATGGTTTTTTTGAATATTAAATATTAGTATTATGAATTTATTTTTGTTTTGTTTTTATTTAATTTTTGAAGTTTTTTTAATTAAAAATAATGGAAATTTAAAAATCAATAGCGCATTTTTTGTGCTGTTTTAATTTTATACATTTTTCTACCACCCAGTTAGAAAAATCTAGCTTTTGAGTGTTTCCCGGGATTTCCCGGGATCCCGGGAATTTAATATTTTTTGTCCCGGCTTCCCGGGATTTGAATTTCTACGGGAAATGAGAAACCCTAGTAATTTAACTTTCAATAAAAGTGGCAACATTGTGGTATAAAAAATATTAGAACTGGTTAATTGATTGATTGACCACACGTTCAATTGTATTTAGTGTTGTGTATGTTTGGAACAAACGAAAGGGAAGTGAATTTTGTCGTATATAGGTGTTTTGAATAACTAAACCCAGTTCTAAGGTGATTTTGTGGTATATTTTTTAAATGAAAACATTTTTTTTGATTTTATGGGTTATTTGTTAATTTAATTGTCAATAAAAGTGGCACCGTTGTTGTTTAGAAAATATTAGAAATAGTTAATTGATTGATTGACCACACGTTCAATTGTGCTTAGTGAACAAATCTTAAAACAAATAATTTCATTTATCTAGTTTTGGGTGTATGGCTAGAACAAACTAAAGGGAAGTGAATTTTATCGTATATAGTTGTTTGAATAAGTTAACAGTTCTAGTTAACAGTTGAGGGGGTTAATAAGACACAGTTTTAAGGTGATTTAGTTGCCTATTTTTCATCGGAAAACATTTTTTTTGATTATTTAGGTCTGATCGATCACGTAACTTTAAATTAAAGCGACAACATTGTTTTTATGAAAAATATTGAGAACACGAAAACGTGGGAACATTAAAAAAAATAACAGTAGAGGTGGTTGCATAGTTCCTTGCCGGAAGAAATACAGAAGTGTATGCTCATCAGCGTTCCTGATTCACCAAAGGAATTGGCTAGATAGAGGAAGGTAGACATTCAACAAAATCACAACAACTAAAGGAGATGTATATGGATAGTCAACTAGGGTAACGGTGACTCAAGATTCGCAAATATATACTTAGTATTAATTTTGTGTTAAGTAAGGTCAATTTTTTTTCTAAAAGTATTTCTTTCTTAACTAATAAGGTAGGCATTGGAGAGTTATTGCTACCAAGATTTGATATCCTTCTTTTTATTAACAGCAGACGTAGTCCTGACCAACAAGCGCTTGTGGAGCAGGGATGCAGCTAAAACCGGCTGGCTTATTGGCTATAAATTTTAATTATTGGTTCAAGGATATTTGAAGGAAATAATTTTTTTTGTAACAAGAAACTTAGCCTTAGACAATATTTGTAATAGAGTAAAATTTGTATAGACTTGTAAACCTTATGTTGCTTTAAATTCAATGCAATGTTTTCTAGAGTAAACAAATTTTTTTTTTATATAGTCTTGTCAAGCTTATGTTGCTTTAAATTCAATTCAATGTTTTCTAGAGTAAACAAAATTTTTTTTATATAGTCTTTGACAATTGTCAACCTTATGTTGCTTTAAATACAATTCAATGTTTCTAGAGTAAACAAAATTATTTTTATGCAGTCCTGTCAACCTTATGTTGCTTTAAGTTCAATTTTAATGTTTTCTAGAGTAAACAAAATTTTTTTTATATAGTCTTGTCAACCTTATGTTGCTTTAAATTCAATTCAATGTTTTCTAAAGAAAACAAAATTTTTTTAAATATAGTTTTGTCAACCTTATGTTGAATTTAAAGATGTTGTTAATAAATGTTGACCTTGCTATGATGAAGTAAAGTCTTTATATGGGAATGATGTGGCGAAGAATGGTTTCTAAGTGGCCTGGATGATCCTCGTTCAAGTCGTGTTATAAGAAAAGGGAACTCACCCCAGGCTGAGCTTAAGCCGTAGATATATCTGTAGGTGGGAGGTAAACTACACCAAGTCCAATTTTTTCAAAATACGTTTTTTTCTATTGTTAGAATCAGGATTTTGTTCTCTACCGGGAGGTTAAGAGCACTGAGTCCTAACTAGTGTAGTTTTCGAGATAGAACAATTTTAAACAGTCCAAGTCCATAGTAAATAGTCCATTTTCAAACAGTTTTTTGGCTTTCCTGTAAAATTTTAAAAATGTGACTTAGTGTAGTTTACCTCCCACCTACAGATATATACCTATATATTTATATATATATATATATATATATATATATATATATATATATATATATATATATATATATATATATATATATATATATATATATATATATATATATATATATATATATATATATATATATATATATATATATATATATATATATATATATATAAATTTAACTATTAATACCTCAAGTATGTTACCAAAAACATCATATACGTAATACATTCATAAATTGCGATTATCTCAAAACTACAAATTTTTAAATGTGTTACTATTGCATTAAGGGTGCGATTTATACTCATCGCCATTATTTATAATAATTGTATATATTCATCAAATTAATATTTATAATATTGTATATATTCATCGATTTAAATGAAATGCTATCTCATCGTTACTATTTTTGGTAATTATTCTTAAAAAACAAATAAAAATAAATTGTAACTACGCCTAATTCTGATACGGATGATAAAGATGAAGTGCGTAACGAAGTGTCCGCGATGTCTATTAAGCCACCACCCTTTTGGTCGAATTCATCAAGAACTTGGTTTATACAAACTAAATCGCAATTTGTTATGTAGACTGGAGTATGATAACGTAGTGTAGTACAGTCATAGATTCATGTAGTTTCCATTTCCTTGCATCTCACAATTTTACCTATCACGCATAGTTCACATCATTTCTCATTCATCCATAATCTATAGTTATAGTTTCATATAGTTTCCGTTACACATAGTTTTTTTATAACAACACCATTAACCATAGTATTTCCTTTACAATATCGTATTATTGACTCATACTGCGTTTTCACCAGCATTACTTCACCATACTACATAAATTTGAATTCTCCGGACACTAACCGTAATTGCTCTAAATGTTTTCAAACTCAAACCGCTGTTCATATTTGTCCAATCGTTTTATTGTCTAACAATTATTATCCTACAATCAGTTTAGCAATTGTTTTCAAAACGTATTATATTTCTTATATAGGCATTTTTATCAATTTAATCTAAATTTTACTGTAATACGGTTGTAAGCTATTATTTCATAATACATAAACATCGTAAAATCGGTTGAACCTACGTTTGATCCATTCTAATATATTCATGTTTCTTCCCGATGCGTTGGAAATAGCTTATTTCGTGAAATCATCTTACAATATTATGTATTACAAAATAACAAACAGTTTTTTTTTTAAATGGAAAATGTACTAACATTCTATAAATTTCCCTTCAAAAAAAAAACTTTGTCGAATTTTCGATATTAAAATTACTATATAAGAGATGAATATATGGTCTTTTGCCTCTTGTGTCATTAATTCTCGTGAAGATCAAACAAAAATAAAATTTCAAGTTCATTAGTTTTAATTTAAAATAAAAATTTATATGTTGGTGCCGTGATAATTACTGTAAAAACAAACAGATAATTGCTACGCATGTAAACTCTCCTATTTTTTTTTTGTTTGACATATCAGCTGATTGAAATCACTGCTGGAGATATGTTTCTTGTTTTTGAACTGTGATTTATATAAAAAAATAATAAAAATGTCCGGGCGGTAGCAATAAACCTGTGATTTTAAGTTTTTTTTGTGTGTTTAAATTATTATCGTGTTCGTTTTCTGTAGTAAATAAAATCATTAGCGCATTATAGTATAATTCTTTTTTTATGGAAGTAGTCAAAAACTGTAATTATGAAATTTAGTTGACGCGGCTATACAAAAAAATGTCAATGTTTCAATTTCAGTGTATAAAATTCAATGAAGTCGTCCGCGATAACTAAAATAAAATAACCTAGAAAAAGTTACTTATTGTATAGTAGAATTTAATAATTAAGTTAAGAAAACAAAACAAAAGTTAATCATGTATGTTGATCGTCCGAAACTAATTTAAAACTAAATTTCCTAACGTAAGGGAACATAATCCACAAAGAAGGTAAATCTTAAGTTATTTTGTGAACTAATGAACAAATTGTATATATATAATATTACTGATAGAAGCATTTAAATTAAAACTAGTGAATTGACTTATAAAACGGTGTTTAAACAAAAACTACATTGTATTCTTTTTTGATTGTGTTTGCCAATGAGGATAAACCGTTACTCCTAGGAGTAGGCTGACACTTTTATCGAAATATAGGGAATAAACAAACAGGCCGTATTGATTTCCATAATAAACGGTTTGTGTGCTACAGAAATAAGATTTTTAAACCATCCACGAAGTACTAGCGGTGCCGATAGCCAATTGGTTTGGGTATAACTATTTCCAAGCTAGATAGAATTACATTGGGACATCTGCCACCCTCTTGAACTTATAAGATTCAACAACCGTAACTGCACTATCCTGGTTGAAGCCGTAGTAGTCATCAATCAATTGTTTTATTGTTCTCTTGGTGTTTGTGTAACAATTTCAAGGACTGTTGCATGTGAAGCTGTAATAGAAATAATTTCCGCCGCAATCGTTGTTTCATGCACGGGCAATCACTTTGGGATTACAATATCAACATTTGAGATAGGAATATTGATTTTAACGCCACTCATTATTTTTCTTGTTGAACGCAATAATTTCAAGTGCATCATCGATTGGAGCAGTAATAAAAGTTTGTTATTAATCGCCTGTCTTGTTGTCATCTATGCAAGCTTGAGTAATATATTGTCGTCTGGAGAGGCAGTAATATTTGTACCATATTTCTACAGTTTTGATTAGTAATTGCCTGAGTTATAGCGGCACAACATTTACAACGTCATTATACATTTGTATCATCAATCGCTTAGCTATTGCGGCGCAGCACTTTCGCATTTATATCAACATTTATTGATACAATTTTTACATCGTATTTATACTATATTTATATCAAGTTTATCCCATATCTATATCAATTTTATACAACGTTTATATATCAATTTATACATCGTATTCGTATCAACATTTATTTATACAATTTTTACATCAATCGCTTAGCTATTGCGGTGCAACTTTCCTGCGATATTGATACAACATTTGATATAGTTTTTGCTAGCTGTTGTCTACAGTATTTCAACGCAACATTTAAATAAAATTTTTGCTGTTACTACCGTATTTCAAACATATTTCAACGCAACATTTAAATAAAATTTTTGCTGTTACTACCGTATTTCAAACATATTTCAACGCAACATTTAAATAAAATTTTTGCTGTTACTATCGTATGTCGAACATATTTCAACGCAACATTTAAGTATTATTTATGCAATTTTGGCAATGAAACCTTGCCTATGGGATTTGTCGCCGCTGATGGAGGGCTAAGGCCGTAAGACTTCGAAGCCTGGAGGATATAATCATGGGGTGAGCGAATTTTGTTTATTTTATTTACTTTTTTTAACGTAGAGATGTGAATGCGCGTGAAAGGGTGTACAAGTGATTGAATGGGGGCTTGCTTGTCGATGCGTGTGTGTGTGAGCTGGCGATGCGTGTAGCGAGACACATTCAGTCTAAATTGGAAATGATTATAATCAAAATATGTGTGCTCCGAGGTAATGCTTAGATTTCCAAATACATTTTCTTTTTACTATATTAAATTTTATTACCTAAATTTATTAATTTGTATTTTTAAGTAGTTAAAAATCAATCCCAAATAATATGAAAACCAAAAAAAAAAGGAAAAAAAATAAATTCGTGTCATGTTTTATATTTATTAACCGTATTATACATTAACCAACTGTAAACTACAGGTATTTAATTAAATTGGTTTGGAAATATTTATTTAACTTACAAATAAAATTATAACTTTTTTGGAGCTGTAAATAATTTTCTTTGGTAATTTCGTATGGTTTCAAACATTTTTGAAAATGTTATTAATAGAGAAAAAGGGAAATAAATAATAAAGACTTTCAATATAGCGTGTGACGTTCTCCCGTGCTCTAAGATTTGATTCTCGGTTTACCAGCAATGGCAGTGGTGTACAAGCTGTATAATATTGGCACAGCAATACAACTTATGTTTGATTACTACCAATTGCGGTACTTGCTGTGGGTCTTTGAGCTTAATTGTCTTGCTTCGCAGTCTGAGTGTGTGGGTGAATGTTAGCATATGTGAAGCGTGAGTGTGTGGGCGTATGGGAATGATTGTGGGGGTTGGACGCGCTGATAGTGGTTTTCGCAAAAGGGGTCGCCAGAGTTTCATTTTTCCATTCGTTTTGTTTCCACTTCTGTTTATTCACGTGATTTGCGTACATTTCTGTATTTGTGTTGAAGCAGCAAGTAACAATCTATCAAATCCACGATGACTGAGCTTTAGTCGTTAAGGCAGTAAATAACTCTAGGTACGCATTCTGCTATGCCATTCTCATTGGTTCGCCAAGGAGAAAGCTCTTCATTACAAATTCACTCTCGCGTGTGTAACTGCAGACAGTGTGAAATATCATCATGTTTTCGCTGCATTATTACAGTCGGCAATTGATTCTATTTTGGATTTAATTTAAAATTCTCCACGATCAGATCTTTATGATTCTCTAAAAAAAATTGATTGAACGTCACTCTCTTAGTGAGTGTTGTGTAAACATATAGTTAATATTTGTTATGAAACCAATATATAATAAACATTGAATATTGCTATCTCTGTTACTTTAAACAAACATTATAAAATAAAAAGTAAAATTAAATTTAGTCAGTCTGTAGATTCTATCAGAACCTAAAACAATAAATAAAAATAAAAATAAAATAAAATAATAAAAAAGGTGTTTAATATGTATATTTAATATAAAATATATGTGATTACAGTATAACCACAATAACTGGTGACAGCGAAAAAACTATAGATTAAGAAGAGAGATTGATGGTTTTCCTTAAACTATTATCTTCTTATTAAAAACTTTGTGACTGCTATCAATAAAATAAATGTGAGTCGAAATTTTTGATTTGATAATTCAAAAAAACAATCATCAGAACATCATTAGAAAAGCATAAACTTTTCAATAAATCGTGTTACAATCACAATAACTGGATATTACATTACAATCAACAATTAAGGTCATTTCATAATCATCATAACAAGCTGTTTAAAAACTACTCATCATAACCAAACAAACCAAACATAACCAAACAAATTTTATTTAATTCAATTGGAAATTACAATAATCTATTACACTACAATTAAAAATCAAGGTTGTCTTATAATTATCATAACTGGAGCTGGAAATAAGACAAACAATTACAACAAATTAAATCGAATTTTAGTTTAATTTTGAAAATAATTATTATCAAAAAATAAAAAAAAATTAAAAAATAAAATTTTAAAAAACATACTTTTATTGAAAACGAACTAAAAACTAAAAAATAAATTTTGCATTGACAGAACACGATGTTCCAAAGAAACAAAGGTTATATTCAAACGTTAAATCTTTTATTAATAACTATGTTTGCTTTCAAACTGTAATAAGGAAATAAATATTTAAATATCTTTTTAAACAATTTAACACAGATGGCAAAATTAGATGTACAGACTAGAATACTATTTAACTAGAAGTTTTGTTAGATAAATAATTTTACGTTACAGTTTTTTACAAAAAATAAAAGTGGGTGGAGCAGTCAGCGTATTGAACGTATTACATCACATTTTGTATTATAAGTAATTTTAATACTTTAAAATAGTTGAATTAAGTTTTAGTATTTATACTTACATAATTAAGATTTAGAATTAGCACATTTTCTACATATTTATTGCCTTTCTATATTCACTACGCCACCCACTTTTATTTTTTGTAAAAAACTGTAACGGAAAATTGTTTATCTAACAAAACTTCTAGATAAATAGTATTCTAGTCTGTACATCTAATTTTGCCATCTGTGTTAAATTGTTTAAAAAGATATTTAAATATTTATTTCCTTATTACAGTTTGAAAGCAAACATAGTTATTAATAAAAGATTTAACGTTTGAACATAACTTTTGTTTCTTTGGAACATCGTGTTTTGTCAATGCAAAATTTATTTTTTAGTTTTTAGTTCGTTTTCAATAAAAGTGTGTTTTTT
>OY856188.1:189498396-189520896 GCA_963693315.1 Diogma glabrata | reverse complement strand
CCTTTCCTATTGTTATATGTAAAACGACTGTAGGAAGTGGCCCGGCCGTAATCCGGGAGTCTCGCCTAGTGCTTGGTCCTACAGTCCAATCAATCATCAATCAATCAATCAATCAGTGCAATTTTTGTTTTGCCAAAGAACACGACATAAGAATTTTGTTTCCAAAAGAACACGAACCCATTATCAATTATCATAAATCTATGTTGGGACACTACAAAAGAATATTAATTTTGATAATTTGACAAAATAACACAAAGTATTCAAACAAATATATTATATATTTGCAAACATTACCTGTTCAATATGTTTCTGGTTTACTGTTTGTACTGTACTGTATTTGTATAATATCTTTTTTTTTTATTTTATTTTACCTAAAAATAAGTTAACCACTTTAAATTCACAGAAAAATATAACATTTAAGTTAAACCAGCAATTAGATCACTTATCGAAAATATAATATTCGTTTGATAATATTCGTTTGAAAAATTAATATTCGATTTTGAAATTTAAAGTAATTTTATTAATGCAAAAATTATTTTGTGTTTATTTTTACTGCTATAAAAATGTAGTTGAATGTAGCAATTGATTGCAATTGTAATTATGTAATTTAAACATCCAGTGTATAATTTTAGTACGTAATTGTTTTTATACTCATTTTTTATTACAATTTAAGGAGATATTTCGATATAAAAATGACAAAAATGTGTAATATGTCATATATTATAATGATATACTCAGTATGAGCGAAATTCCAACGTAGAAAATGGGACATTCAGATCTTATGGATTTTCATACATAATAACTGATTTCTAATTATCATTGCTGTATGTAATCTGTCAAATACAGCAAAATAACGATTTTAAGTTTAAGAAAAAAGGTCTATAAAGGTCTACTTCGATTTTTTTAAATATTCTTTTTTATAATGTGAAGCCTTTTATCCATATAAAAATGACACAAACATGCACGATGTCTATGATTATAATGATATACATAGTATTACCGAAATTCCTACGCTCAAAATGGGTCAATCAGATTATGAGGATTTCCATGTTTAAGGTCTTTTAGAGTGAAGAAAAATTTGAATTTTTTTTCTTCAGTTTTATAAAGTTTTTTGCTTTAAAACTTTTAGAAATACGTACTGACTGCTCCAACAAACTTGTCTTTTAAATTTGGGATCAATCACATAATGGGAAGTTACTGAAAAATGGATCACAAAATTCCACCCGACACAGCTGTCAGAACTCAAGTTAAATAAAAGTGTGTAAAAATGTTATTGTTAGAATTTGCAATTTACACATTTGTAAGGTACATAATTAAGTAAAAATTAGATAAATTTTCTAATTATTTATTTATTTTTCTACCCGCTTATGAGTGGAAATAATTTGGAAGACAAGGAGGATAATAATTAAAGAAAGTTAAAATTACGCAGCAGATCAGTTGACAAATGTAAAAACTTACAGAAACAATTAACAACCCGGAGTCAATCAACTTCTGATACCGAAAAAACCCTAAAGCCGCAATTAGACTATTGCAGAACTCTGCAATATTTCTACAATGGTAGTGTGTAAAATATTCATTGCAGAAAAGTTTGGCAATGAACTTATTGCAAAACATTGCAATGACTCACTGCAATGTTTTGCAATGAGTTCATTGCCAAACTTTTCTGCAATGAATATTTTACACACTACCATTGCAGAAATATTGCAGAGTTCTGCAATAGTCTAATTGCGGCTTAAGTAATTTGAATATTCAATCAAATTTAATAAGTGTTTCGCATGTAACAGTGTTAAATAAAAATCATTCTAAATTATCTGAAAGAGCTTCTACGTCAGTAAATAAAATTAGTGATACAAAATCTTACGAAATTAAACCAACCTTGAATTTAATATTAAATAATGGTGAAACGGATAGAAAAAAATTATTAAAAATGAGTTTTTTAATGGAAACGGCTATTAAAATAATTCCGAAATTTGACGGTACTAGTTCACGTTTACATAAATTTCTATCATGCTGTGACATGATAAGCAAAAAGTTAAGTGCTGATTTTGATGATGAATGTTTATTAGAAATAATTCAAACAAAATTATCTAATCGTGCTTACGATATTCTAAAATACAAGTATTTTAACAGTTGGCCTGAATTTAAAGCAGAATTATTAGCACAATTTTTTGAAAGTCGTCCAATTGAATATCTTCAAATGGAACTTTTCAAAATTAAACAAGAAAGAGACGAAAATGTTTAATCCTTTGCAAATAGAGTAGAACAGTTGCTTTCTGATTTGAACGATGCCTGCATAGCAAGAGAAGGAAAATCAGCAGCAACTAGTATCTATAATCTAAATTCATCTACCGCGTTGAAGTCATTTATAGACGGGTTGTGTAGTCATTTGCAATTAATAATAAAAGAGTGTCGTTTTGATAAACTTAAAGATGCAATCGCTAAAGCCGTTGAGGAAGAGGCTTCTCTGAATTTCAAACCTCCCTTAAAAAGCATTGCAAATTCTTTTCACAATAATTATAAACCTAATATACAAAAATGTCAGCTCTTAAAAAGATTGGTCGTACAGCAGACATTTGTTTTCAAAGATTTCTTCAGAATTCGAATCAAAACTTCAACAGATTTTCTATAAATAATAGTCAACCACGATATTTCAATAATTCTACTCCACATTCCCAGTCAATTCGAAATATATCTATATTTTGCAGTTACTGTAAAAAACAGGGACATCACATAAAAAATTGTAGGAAAAAGAAATATGTGGATTCTTTTAAAGAGCAAAATAATGCCGATTCTTTCAATTTAAATGAGGGAAACGAGAAACCACTCGAACGAAACAATGCGAGTACATCTGCTCGAGTGGCAGATATATAGAATGGTGCCCGCAAAATATCAATTACAATAATCGAAAAGTAAATGCTCTAAATACTAAAGATAAATCAAAATCATCTAATTCTTTGATATCAGATAATCGTGTGCAAATTAACAAAATAAATCTTAATAATTTAAACTTATACGATAGTAAATATATTTCTTTAGAAATTAATATTCGTGAAAACAAAAATTCTTTCTTTCTGCTTGACGCAGGGTCGGATATAAGTGTCATAAAAAAAGATTTTACATTACCAAAAACTGAGTGTTTTCCAGATTTGAAATGTTCCGTGACTGGAATAACCACTAATCCAATTACTACTCTAGCACTATGTTATGCTAAAATCATATTGCCACAATCGTTTTCTATTTGTCATTCTTTTCATATTGTACCTAATGATTTTCCAATTAATTGCAGTGGTATTTTAGGAAAAGATTTCTTACAATCCAATCATTGCAAAATTGATTATAAAAATAATATTTTAGAAATTCTCACTTCTTCAACATCTGTTTTATCTTTACCGTTAGGAACTAATTTTACTGCGCATATTACTATACCTCGTAGAACGGAACAAATCGTATCAATTTTACATAGATTGCCTAAAAATATGGACTATTTATGTCCTTCTCATGAAATTACACCAGGCGTATATACTGGAAGTTCAATTATAAATACAAACGGTAGTACTTTTCCGTTGTCTATTGTAAATACATCCGAATCTTCTGTTTTAATTAGGGAATTACACTTAAAACCTCAGTATCTTGAAACTTATAGCATATAGCGCATTAATTGTTGGGAAGATGTATTAGAAGATCATTTTCAAATTCTTGAATCAAATATCGACACAAGTTATCTAAATTCTGAAGAAAAGCAATCCATTTTAAAATATGCGGTCAATATAATGATGTTTTTTACCTCGAAGGTGATAAACTTACACATACTGAGTCTACATTTCACGAAATTCCTCTAGTTTCAAACGCTAGACCTCTAAATGTAAAGCCTTATCGCCTGCCGCATGCAACCAAAGATGAAGTCAATAGGCAAGTAAAAAAAAAGTTAAATGATGGTATAATTGAAAATTCGCATAGTCCTTTTAGTAGTTTCAAGAAGTACAAAGATTCTCAAAAAACGTTTTCGAATTGTTGTCGATTTTCGCCGTCTTAATAACCTGACTATACAAGGTTAATTTATTTTCTAGTTTTACTCGACTAGATACCCGGTTTCGTCGAAAAAATACATAAAAAAAGTACATCTAGTAAAAATCTAGTAAAAAATCGCTGGAATTCTAGTTAAAAAGCTAGATTTTATGAAATTCTAGTTGAATTCTAGTTGAATTCTAGTGAAAATTCACTAGATAGTAAGTTTATATTTTTAATTTAACTAGAATAAAACTAGAAAAAAACTAGTTCTCTGTTTTCCTAAAATAAATGCTAGATTTCGTGTTTTGTATGACTTTTTATTTTAAAAACTAAAGTTTAAGTTTTGATTTATTTTATTAACTGTTACTCTAGTTTTGTGCATGTAAAAAAATTGTTCTCTATTTTCGTTTATATGCAAGATATCGTGTTTTTTACCAGTTTTTATTTTAAAAATTACTATATTGAAGTTTAGATTAAACAATTTTAAAAACTGTTTAGGGGACTCAAAATTTTAAAACAAAGATAAGTTATTATTTTAACTGAATGTTTAATTTTCGTATTAAAATTATAATTTGTTGCCTAAACACGTTGTCGTTTAACCACTAGTTTTCACTTTTATTTTTTTTTTAACTTTATTATTAACTTTTATTACTGTTACCAATATGATTAAAAACACGCAGATTAGGTAACATTTCAAAAATACAATGCAAAAAAGTTGTTATTTTTAGGTAGATTTCATATAAAAATCTACCTATTGCAATGGGCTTCATCTCGGAATTTCGGAAAAATTTTTGTGCCAAACGACTATATATGATAAGCGGAGACGAAAAAACAAAAAAAAAAAAAAGTATATACACCCAATTCTGTTTTTACACGGTCTTTTTTTAGACGGTTTTGATATAACACGGTCTAGAAAAAAAATTTAAATTCGTTTTTACACGGTTTTATTCGAAATAGCACGGTTTAAATTTTGAAGAAAATATTTTTTTTTCTAAATACAAAGTTAGGCATGTTTAGTGTTAATTATAATAAATTAAAAATTAACGTCTCTTAATATCCGAAGATACCATGTCCAACTAAGGATTAGGATTAAGTTTGAATAAATTAAGTTTCTTTAAGAAGTTTATGAACGTTATCTTTAAAATTTTGAGGATTAAAGCTATCAGGGGAAACCCTTGATGGTGAGACATTCCATAGATGAGAGACTCTGCTGAAAAAATCACGCTGAAAAGCAACACTTCTGAACCTTTTTAAATGAAGTGCAAAAGGATGAGCTACAAAATTTACTCTGGTGCTACGCGAGGTTTGGAAGTTTGTTCATCCACAATGTATTAATAGAAAATTCTCAGATCAGCAACATTTCTTCTGTGTTGCAAGGAATCTAGCAACATTTGTTCTGTGTTGCAAGGAATCTAACTCATTAATAAGAGTTGAGTTGCTAATTAGTTTAACAGCTCTGCGCTGAACAAACTCAATTTACTTCAAACTCCTAAAATCAGATACACCCCATATGTGAGAACAATACTCCATGTAGGGAGTATAAATGATTTATATATTAAAAGAAGCTGTTCGCTAATGAAAAACCTACGAAATCGTTCCAAAAACCTCAATTTTTGAGGCTAGGCTTTAGCTAGGTTCCTAGAAGTATGTATGTACAGTTGATCAATTTCCTTTGAAGATTTTTTAACGCTAATCTTAAAGTTTGGAGGAAGAAAATTGTTTTATCTTATGATACTCTTATTGATACACTGGTATAACGTGTCAAGTTTGCAGGCTTAGGTAAAATCGATTTGATTTAGATAGAAGCCCGTTTATCCATAATGTAAAATCCGGTCAAATCAGCGACATACTAGGAATCAAGCTCATTAGTAAGATTTGAATTGCTGATCAATTTAACAGCCTTCTGTTGTATAGAATCAATCAAGACCTGTATGGTACACTCCATATGTGACAACAATAATCCATGCAGGGGCGATTAAATAACTTTTCCATTAAAAGAAGCACTATTAAAAACCTAACTCAACGACCCAAAAATATTAGTTTTTGAACAACTTTCTTAGTTAGGCTAAACATATGAGAATTCCACTTAATATTATTTTTAATCTCAACTCGTAGAAGTCTAACGAATTCTTTCTCTTCAAGATCATTTTTCTTCAAGAATCAAACTTTAATGGAAAAAGGATAAGATGTTGATAACCTAGAAAAATAGCAAACTTGAGTTTTGCTCGCGTTGAACTTAACACTTTTAGCAATACCCGATTCCATTACTGTTTTTAAATCAATGTTTAATGACTCTATCACATTTGACCTAGTGCCATTAAACGCTGAGTATATATTAGATAATTCAGGAGAAGCATTAAGCGTGCATCATTAGCAAAACTATGGATTTAATGAATCGTTGAGTGCAACAAGCCAATATAGATAAAAGAAAGAGTTGGGGATAGAGTGGAACTTTGAATAAGGCCTGCATTCGTTGAAAAGATATCTAATGAAAAACCGTCGACATTGACTTGAAATTTACGCTCAGATATAAAATCTAAGCTCAGGAAATAATTTGCTCGTCAAAGTCATAGTATCTCAATTTGCATATAAGATTGTTGAGCTGTACTTTGTCAAATGATTTGGCTATATCAATAAAACAGCACTGAAAGTCTCACTATGATTTTCAAGTAACTTTTTCCAGATATGTTTGACAAAGAAAGTAAATTTTTCGTCACTCTTTGTTGCGGCGAAAACCGCATTGTCTTTAAGTATTTTTGACAAGTTAACAGTTTTGACCTCATATTTTTAAAATTAATGTTTTTTTGATGTATTTTAGCTACAATCGACCAGTTTGATATGGGTTTGTAATTTGTTGGATCCGTTTTCGAACCTTTTTTGGAACTGACTGTACACTAGCCATTTCCCAAAAAACTAATATTTCAAATTATATACGAAAAGCCTTACTAATATGAACAACCGATTTATATTGAACTATGTATCCCGTCGTTGGAACAGCATGCTTGATTGAGGTGGTGAAACGTACATTATCGCATTAGACATCTGAAACGCATTTGATCGAATCTGGCATGCCAACTTCATGTAGACGTAAAGCATATTCAAAATTGTCTCACCGATCAAAACATTTCGGTATCCATCGATAGTTTTTCTTCTGAGTCTAAATTAATTATTACTGGCGCTCTCTAAGGCTCAGTTTTATTCCCCACTCTATTTTTAATTTATATCAACGACCTGTTGAAAATTATCAGCAACACGACAAATGGACCGAGCGGACCGAGAAAAAGTCGCCGATTGGGGTAAAAAAAATTTAGTCAATTCTAATTCCACCAAAACACAGCTATTGATTGTTTTCCGATCATAGACCGAGTTCCCCAATGATACTTCCATTACTATCTATGACGAACAAATAGCATCCTAAATAGATGTGAAAAATATTTCATTCCGTATAATTTACTCCACATTTATAAGTTCTAAGTTCTTTTTCGTCCATGTATGGAATATTGTCATCAAGTCTTGTGTGGTGCATCTATTTCGATCTAGGCTCTTTTAGATTATGTTCAAAAGCATGCTTTACGAATTGTTGGCGACCGAAATTTAACATCAAATCTTGATTTCCTACAACATTGTCGCACTGTTGCTGATCTCTGATTTAGTTTTTGTTTTTTTATCAAATAAACTGTGCAAACATGCACAAACAAATTTAATTTGGCTTTTATATAGACTCTTAATAGTTTTTTTGTACAAATCATTTTATTTTACCTATTTTTTACAGAAATAAAAGGTATGGAACCAATCCCCTTTTTATCTATGTGCTGCATGTCTTTTTATGCACGGTTTTTTTTTACACGTCTTTTCCTGGAACGTATCTACCGTGTAAAAACAGAATTGGGTGTATATATATATATATATATATATATATATATATATATATATATATATATATATATATATATATATATATATATATATATATATATATATATATATATATATATATATATATATATATATATATATATATATATATATATATATATATATATATATATATATATATATATATATATATATATATATATATATATATATATATATATATATATAAACGATATGAGATATAACGAAAACGACCGGCACTCTCACGGTCGCATTTGTTGAGGTAGATCAAAAAAACTTTCTGTACTTGTGTGTTCTAATAATATCTTGGATAAGTTCGTGAATCAGCAAAATCCGACACGTGGTTAAGAAACTAGAGGCTTTTTTCTGAAAAAAATTGATTTTTTAAAACCGTTATAACGGCCGTTTGGATACTAATATTTCAAAAAATTTAACAAATTTAGAATCTTTCGAATCTTTTTTATCAATTTGTTTTAAAAATAGACCTCTGCAGTTAGAGGTTTCTGAGTGAGTGGCTCCAACAAAAACGTTTGCAAAAAAAAATTTTTTTTTTAAACAACCGGCACTCTCATGGTCGCATTTATTAGGCCAGATCAAAAAACCTTTTCTAAAAATGTGCGTTTTATTAATATCTTGAAAAGTTCGTAAATCAGCCCAATCCAACACATGGTTAAGAAACTGGAAGCTTTATACTAGAAAAAAACTCTGTTTTTTAGATCCGTTATAACGGCCGTTTGGATTCTAATATTTTTAAAAACTTCATAAATTTAGAATTTTTGAAACCTTTTTAATCAGTTTCTTTCAAAAAAAAGACCTCTGCAGTTGGAGGTTTCTGAGTGAGCGGCTCCAACAAAAAAGCTTGTAAAACACAAAATGCGTTTGAATCAAACGGCACTCTCACGGTTGCATTTGTGGAACCAGATCAAAAAACCCTGTCTTAAAAATGTGTGTTTTATTAATATCTTGGACAGGTTCGTAAATCAGAAAAATCTGACACATGGTTAAGGAACTATAGGCTTTATACTAGAAAAAAAAGTGTTTTTTTTAATCCGTTATAACGGCCGTTTGGATACTAATATTTTTAAAATCTTCATAAATTTAGAATCTGTGGAAACATTTTAATCCGTTTCTCATAAATATAAACCTCTGCAGTTAGAGGTTTTTGACTTGTTGGCTTCAACAAAAAAGTTTGCAACAATCCCCAACTACAATTTCCAAAAACCTTATAACAGTCAATGTCAACCTTATAACAGTCAAAAAAATAAAATATTTGAATAGAAGAAATAAATTTTTTTTTCTTAGAAATAAACTATTTTGATATTTTGCAGTAATTGCACGACATATGATATAGAATAGGTTTGTGCCATAAATTGTCACACACATGTTCTGTGGTAGATTTGATATTTGTTTGTTGCAAAATTGGATAGATATAATTTTGCTTGTAGGTAGCTAATTTTCTTTTTAAAATTTGCGCGATATCTGTTTTAAATTAGTTTGTTTTGTTTAAACTAATCTGATACATCAGATTCTACTGGCACACAAAACTGTCTGATCTCGAAATCTACCCATTTCTAGCGGATATACGTGCCGCTTGGACTTTTTAATTACAATATGACTTATTTACTAACAAAAAAGTTTAAATCGTTAAAAAATTTTTAAATGCAAATTAAATAGAAAAAAAAAATTTTTGTAATCACTTATAGTTTTAAATAGACTGGCCTAACGGGTTTTAGCGAGTCGGTTCTAGAAGCGTTTTATAACCCTCCAGTTCTTGATAAACAAAAATTAAAGGCTACTTACTTAGAACAATCTAGAGAGATCTACAACAAATAACAATTAACAGGATGGAAATTTTTAATGCGTAAGATAGCTCACTTCACAGAGCTCTCGGAAATTTTATATGGAAATTAGCTAATATCTTATTCGAAAGGTACGGCAATAAGCTATCATAAATATCAAGTATGACTAAATTTTAGTTTTGGTAGCGAGTGCCAGGGATATTTTTCTATAATTTTCGGCATAAAATGCGATTTGGTAACCAAAATCTAAATAAAGTTTTGGACTTGCTTGATGTTTATAATAGCTTATTGCCGTACATTTCAAATGAGGTATTAGTCGACCATGCAAATTTCTATTTGAAATTGTCGATTTCCCAGATATTTCTCGCAAAAAAATTTCAACTATCAATTTTTGTTTATAATAGATTAATTAATACTATGTATTTAGATTATTCTAAGTTAATTGCTTTTAATTTTTTTTAGGACTTATTGGGTTTTTAAAATGCTCCCAGAATCGACGGTCACCCGCTAGAACCAGTAAGACCAGTCAGTTTTTCCTATTTTGAATTTATTTCAAAAAAAAAATTAGCCTTTTCATAATCATCTCACGCCCTGGGATAAAATAAAACCAAGAATATTATAAATACGAGTATATTATAATTAAATTTAATTAATTCTAACATGTATAATATAATTGATCAATTGTCACTTTTGAATTTTGATGGAATATGCTTCGTTTTGTAACGTCTGTCTAATTATCACATTAAATAATAACACCCATTTCAAACTCTTCGACAATTTATTCAAAATATTTCGAACATCTTAAAATAATTCATTTCTCTCAACAAACGAACAACTAAAATAAAAAAAGAAAATAACCAGATAATTAAACTCACTCATAAAATAAAAATTGAACATAAAATGTTTATTTCTTGAATGTTGCTAGACTTTGTGTTTTGTCCACAAAGAAAAATTGTGAGATAATGGCGATCTATTTGATCACTCAGTATTTAGCGCTCAAAAAAGGAACATTAGTTAAAAATTCGAATGTTGTGTTTAAACGAAAAGAAAAGAAAATTGTTAAAATATAAATCAATTATGATTATTAATGTTAAAATTAAATCTAAAAGAAGATTAAAGTTAATTTAAATAGCGAGTTTGATACAAATATAGTTATTTATAAAGATATTTCATTGGATTTATCAAAAAGAAATGTATATGGTTCAAAGAAGAACGAGAATATAAAGAACAAAATTGTTATAGCCTAAATTTTTTATTTTTTTCATGGTGAAAATTGTGAAATGAATTACTCTTTATACGAAGTGAATAAAGAAGCAAGGTTCAAATAAAGTATTTAGCTGCAAGATCTACATGGATGGTGAAAATTTCAATGGTGAATCTGAGCTCGTTTTAAACATCGGGATTTTTGTGGATGCTCAATCAAATCATATGTATTGTAACCTTATGATAATTGGTAAATTTGATGAACCAGGCTATAGGAATTTGATGGTAGAATATTTATACTATTGATAATGAAAAGGAAATTTATTATTTTGGTTAGACGTCTAAACCACCTAAGAGATTGAGTGGACTTATTGTATTGAAACTGAGGAAGGACAACAATCAACAATTTCTTTGTTTTACCAGATAAGTGTTTTTTTTTTATTATTTTATAATTTTTGTTGTTGTTAGCTTTGCAATGATAGGCTGAGATAGTAGTGGTTAAGAGATTCCTAATCAAGATTCGTGTGGTGCACAGTACGATTTTCCGTGTGTCAAATTTTCATATATTAGTACAATTTTAGTAAAAGTCCAAGACCTACAGTTTTTACGTTTGAGTTCTTTATTAGATGAATAAGAAGAAGTCGATAGTCTACCCCTATAAAACAGAGACAATGCACTTGAACATTCTAAAAAAATTCCCAAATTATCAAAATTTCCAATACATTTAATACACCTCTAAAAATACATATCTATCTATGTGGTGCTTAGTTCATGTCCATATCAAAGAAATAAATTAAATAAGTAGTCAATATATATCATATATAATTAATTTATAATTCGTTATTTGATTTTATTCAAATTCAATCAAATTTATTTAATTTAATGAAAAAAACTGACATTTATAAAAACCGGGGACCTGTCATTTTTCACTGGAATTCCCTTTTTTACAATGTTTCACGTTTTTTCATGAATTTCTCCTATTGCCATTCTTCGTAAAATTTTAATAACGTTTTTTTTAAGTTACAGTATAGGATAGTTCAAAATGTCTGTTCTCTTAACTCCTAGAAATACATAAATTTATTATAATATTTAGAGAAAATTTATATTTTATTTTAAATAATTACTTAGATTAATCTATAACATTCGTTTATTTCGATATTATTGTGTATAAAAATATTTTTAACAAAATCAAAATTTTTTTGTTTTGAGTGTGCCTGTTCCTTTTTATTCACTTGGTGTCGATCATTTTTTTTCAGTATTGTTCGATCGCGATGTGGGTGAAAATCAAAATTGTTTTTAATTATACAAAAGTTTAACTAAACCTAATGTAAAGTGAAAGTGATTACTAGGGCTATGATTTTCAGGTTAAAACCTTTCCGCGGAGGAACTAGGTTGGTGAATTTGGATAACATAGCAACTTGTTTCATAAAATTTCCTTTCATTTGGCATCGGTTTGTTGGCACCTTTTTTTACCTTTTTCGTGGTTTCGCACCTTTTTTTCTTATTCAAACTTTTCCACCTTATTTCAACCTTTTTTTCCAGTTTCAAGATTTAACTTAGCATTTTAGCGAATATTTTGCCTAAATTTTGGGTTTTGAATGGCAAATAGAAGGTTTTAAATTTGAAATTCCCTTCAAAATGAATATAAAAAATTAAAAGGAAATTTTCACATTAGTGGCAATACTATTTCAATTTTTGTTTTGTTTTTTTGGTTAGCCGCCATGACATGAAATTTGAGATTATGTGTTTTTTCTTCATTTCGTTTCCGATGTGGTGTATGGTGTTATTGCCTAAAAGAAATTTATTTTCTGGTTTATTTTACGAACTCAACTATTTAAATACTTCTCATGTGTATTAATAAAAGCAAATAAATTTAAATTATACTTCGCCGATAAATTATTCGTGTAAGTATGTGTTTTATTTTGGTAAAAAACCCTTGTGTTGTACGATTAATTATAATTTCAGATGAAATTATGCCGAAAGTCAAAATTTCAAATAGAAGTCGCTTAGAGGGTTTTGTAAAAGAGTACAATGTGTTCAAAACTGACGGACAAGTATTATATTGCAAATTTTGTAATGTAACAATCGTTGCAGATAAAAAATCTCAATTGGTGCAACATCTAACTTCCACTAAACACAAGGAAAATGCAAGAAACAGTGACGGCAGTTCAAATCAAACATTTATATCAGATGCGATTAATCCAAATCTAACGTACAAACATTTTTGCATAAACCTATGCAAAATGCTAGTTTCTTCCGATATACCACTTAATAAATTAGCAAATTCCCATTTTGCTGAATTTATTCACAAATATACAAACTTCAAAGTTCCAGATCAAACTACATTGAGAAAAAATTACATAAAACTTCTATACGGCGAAACCATGTTGAACATAAAAAGTATAATACGAAACGAATATGTGTGGCTGTCAATATACGAAACCACCGATGTTACAGGAAGATACGTGGCTAATGTTGTGGTAGGCATATTAAATCCGGATGAGCTGAAAAGTCGAAAAAGGTATCTGTTAAACGTTGCAGTTTTAGATAAAGCCAACGGTTCAACTATAGCTAGGCTATTCGACGATTCGGTAAAACTTTTGGGCGATGAGTTCAACCGTGACCACATTTTACTATTTTTATCTGATGCGGCTCCTTATATGGTCAAAGCGGCTTCTGCAATTAAAATTTTCTACCCAAAAATTTTGCATGTTACATGCTTGGCACATGGAATTCATCGGGTTGCTGAAAAAATAAGATCTTTATACCCAAATGTTGACAAGATGATTGCGTCGGTGAAAAAAATATTTCTAAAAGCTCCATCGAGAGTCCAAATTTTTAAAGAAATTGAACCGGGGTTGGCACTTCCGCCGAAGCCAGTAATCACAAGATGGGGTACTTGGATTGAAGCTGTGGAATACTACGCCACAAATTTTGAAAAAATAGAAAATGTTTTATTGAAACTAATAGACGACGACTCTGCAGCTCTTGAAACTATTAAGGATTTGTTTGCTAGGTCAAAAACGACACTAAAAAATGATTTAATTTTTATCTCATCTAATTACGGCTTTTTGAGTTCTTCAATTGCTAAACTAGAGACGGCGGGATTACCTCTAATTTCTCAAATTGGCATTGTGGAACAAGCCTTAAGAAAAATCGAAACGGTAAAAGGTCCGACTGGTAATCAAATAAAATCAAAAATAGCCGATGTAATACAAAAAAACAATAACTTTAAAATCCTTCAATTGATTTCAAATATTTTAAGCGGTAATGTGGATTCAACTCATCACCACAGCTATACAAATGTGGAAGTATTGGCATTTAAGTATGCCCCAATTACATCTGTGGACATTGAACGGACATTTTCAATGTACAAAAATTTATTACGCGCCAACCGACAGAGTTTCACTTTTGAAAATTTACAACATCACTTCATTATTTATTGTAATGAAGCCTTAAATTCCTAAAAGTAACCTATGCTTTAATTAATTTAAAAAATTAGATAACCTATGAAATTTTTGTTAGTAACCGCAATAAAAGTGAATAAGCAGGATTTATTATTTATTTTTTAATATTTTTATTTATTTGTTTTCTATATTTTGTTTAGTTTAAAAAGAAATGTTGATGTATCGAAATACTCGTATGATGAAATAAAAGCAATTTAAATTAAGATGCAACGTTTATGTAGCTTTTTTTATTTAAAAAATGTAGGTTTGAAAACCTTTTTTTACGACCTTTTTTTAATTTGTTAGAGGATATTTTAGGCGCCTAAATTCTAATTTTTCAGGCCTAAAAATCACAGCCCTAGTGATTACAATAATAATATAAAATAAATCAAAAATAAACAATTAAATATAAGTGATAGTGTTGTGTTATTAAAGCGTAATATTTTTTCTATTGTTTTATTACAATATTATAATAACATTTTTACAAAAATTTTCAGCCATTTTTGTGACGCATGAATTCACGTTGGAAATTTTGGAATTTTAATGAAAAGTGTTTAGTTTTAGTGAATTTTTAATATTTCTAAAATATATATAATTATTATTTCTCAAAATATTAAGATATTAGAAAAGCAACATCAATATTTTAGAACGCGTTTGCTTCAAAATCATTTGACCGTTGTTAATCGTTTGGAGATAAAATTTTTTTTCGCAAATGTAATTTTATGTGTTATTTATCGTATGGCGACAAATGAAATTATTTTAACCGTTATTTAATATTATCATGCTAAAAGTATTATAGTAATTAAGTAATATAATATGTACATTAATTATTTTAATTACTAAAATAATTATGGAAACATATTATTGGAAACATAATTGGAAACATTATATTGAATAACGGTTAAAATTAATTTCACTTAAACATTTTTATAACCATACAATAAAATGCTTAAAATTACTTTTACTAAAAACATCTATCACATACAGTGAATAACGTCTAAAACTAATCTTTTACTAAAATATTTTGATCGCCATAAATCGTTATTTATTTATTAACATTAAAAATTCATTTCACTAAAACATTTTTATTACCATACAATTATAAGTTATAACATTAAAAATTAAGAGTAATTTTAAACGTTATAAATAAATTTAAAAGATTTTCCTCTTAGTAAACCGCTATCAATATGGAAGAAACTGAATTCTGAAACATTATTTATCTGCCCTAAAGATCATTTTTAGAGTAAAGATTTTTATAACTAAATTTTCTATATACATTTTTCATATCGACGGCTTAAATCAAAACTCACTAGCTGAAATAAAACAAAATCCCAGCGGCAGGAATATCCGCTAGAAATAGGTAGATTTCGGGGTCAGACGGTTTTGTGTGCAAATAAAATTAGATAAGTCAGATTAGTTTAAATAAAAAATTTAAGTAGAAACAGAATAATTCAAAAAAATTATCGAACCAAATTAAATACATTATCCGAACTAACTTCATCAATACAATTTCGGAACAGTTTTATTTAAGTTGGTTTAAACTACTTTTAATAACATATTAAATCCACCAAAGATCAAATGAACTACGTCACAACTACAATTATACCATCACACATAATTTATAATCAAACATTATCAAACAATTTTATTTCAAAATCATCTTTGTTGTTGTATTTTTGAAGTAAAACTTCTCTATCGGCGTATGATAGAAATTTTTAGCAGTATAAAAAAAAATCATCACGATTTTTTGGTAAAAACACGAATATAATATTCGGCAAATATACGATACAATTCGATTATGATCACACATATAAATGTCAAGTCATTCATTTGTTATTATATTTTTATATTTCTTATACACTTATTCTGTCTCGTACTAAATGTTATATAGGGTTGGATGTGTTTATAGATTTTAATTTTGTTTAGGTAATTTTATTTTTATATTTTTTTGTTATAAATAAGAAAATTAAAAAAAGGATTTTTTTTTATTCACGTATTCAGTCTCGTACTAAATGTTATATGAGTTGGATGTGTTTATAGATTTTAATTTTGTTTTGCTAATTTTATGTTTTTTTGTTAAGGCAATCAATATTTTGAAAGAGCTTAAGGCTTAAGGCTTTTAAGCTTTATTTTCTATTTATAAATTTTAATTTTATTTTGATTTTGTTGGTTGGTAAGAAATATCTTATCAGAATTAATTTTTAAAATAAAATAAAAGGAAAAGATTTTAAAGTTTTTATATTGGGAAGGACTTAAAGCGGCTTTAAACATAAACAAAAAAAATTATGTTGATGGTTAAATTAGTAGTAGGTTAGGTTTTGTGGTATGAGTTGAATTTAAATATAATTACTTTACAATGTAATCTTTTACCGTGGGCAAAATTTAAAGAAGCAGAAACATTCATAAAGTTTAATCTGAAAATGTTAATTGTGAAAATATTTTCCAAATTAATTTCAGATTATTGAGAGATGTTGTAAATAGTAGAAAAATGATATGTCATAAAGAAGTTTCACTCCTCTGGTACGTACTCTGGTACACACACTATTTTTTTTGTTCTTATTTAATCTTTTTTCAAACGGTTACTTAGTAAAAAAAAATACAAACAAAAGAGATTTTGGTAATTTTTCTATGGTATTAAATGGCTAAATATTTCTTGCATAGGTTCATTATAACGCTTATAAAATTGAAACTACTTGAGTTAGATAGCTGAAAATTTCTGAGGCTATAGTTCAAAAGTTAGCTTAAAAGTTTAGATAAATTTCAATAACATAAACTCAAAAACGATAAAAGCATTGCCTTTTGCGTTTGTTTTAATTTCAACAGCCCTAGGGTCTCAACCTTTAGACTTGAAGTATTTTTTTTGAAAATTTTGGAAAGAAAATTGAAAAATTGAGGCCGAGCTTTTATACGAAGAAAAGGGTAGGAGTAAAGCTGGTTGAATAAAGTAGTGATTAAAGCGTGTGGGGCGGAAATATATATAGCTGTTGTTGAGTGGATATGAAACCTTTACGTGTAAACGTGGAAGAGGTCATCTGAAATGCATCGTGAATAATTCAAGGAATGTTTGGCTAAATTTAATATTTTTTTTTTTTACATTATGATGATTTTATTAAATATTTACATTTTTATATATAATTTTACAACACCGAAAAAAAAACGTTGGTAGAATCAACTACAAAGCTTGTTTATTTGGCGTCTAATACGAACGTGTTTATTTTAACCAATGTAGCATTGTCAATTTATTTTTAAAAACGTAACAATTTTCATTATTTAAATCAACCACGGCGTGATCAATTTTTCTTGTTCATATTTTTCAGTTCAATTTGTTCATGTTTTTATTTGAAAATTATTGTGTTTGTTAAAATAAAAAACTAGGAGAAAAGAATCTAATAAACAAAATAAAGAAAAGTAATAAACAAAAGAATAGAAAAATAAAAAGTTTTTATATATTTTAACATGGCTGGTTTTATTTAACATTTTACTTTAGGAAATAATTTAGATGTGTTTAATTGATTTAAATAATTTTCATATTATTTGCATATAAAATTATGTGCAAAAGAAATTTTTCAGTTAATGTTATAACAAAAATATCGTTAATGAAACAGGCCCTTTCTATAATTAATTTTGGTGATTTAAAAAAATTATTATATTTTTTTAATATGTTTTATTTGTCTTGTTTCATGTCCATTTATCATGTCCATTATGGAAAATTAGTAGAATTTTCTACACATAATTCAAATATTTAAATTTTTTGATATCTGAATTTTGGTCTTTTAAATTGTATCATTAAAAAAATGGCGAAAAAATGGACGCATCCTTTACAAACAAAATCACACTCATACATTTCCTATTTAGAACGTAAATATACGAACGCTAGCTTTATGCATAAAAATGTTTGTCGGGATTGATGCGAAATACATACTTCTAATATAAAAAATTTCAAATATTATATTTACGAAAAAAACGAACCCATACAAACATCGATAGCAGTAAAAACATAACAAAGATGTACCAAACCAAAAGATTTAATACGGCGTATTGCTTGATTCTATCACAAACGTATTCAATATCACTATTTTTAGTCTAATTTTTAATTTACCACGTTTGTAGTCAATTGAAAATTAAATCATAATTGACTCAACTACAAACATGGTTAAATCAAATATGTTTGTGATACTTATAAAAAAATATATCAACAACGGTTAAATTGTTAATTTAAAGACGGAGCGTTGGTTGATTCAATCACAAACGTATTTAGTTCCCCAATTTTCACTTAATTTTCGATTAACAATGCAACATGTTTGAATTAGGGTTTCTCAAACGGGATCCCGGGATCCCGTTTTCCCGGGATCCCGGGGGTAAATTTTCATCCCGTTTTCCCGGGATTTTACCCCGGGATCCCGGGTATCCCGCTAATTTTTATTAACATTTTTTTGTACTTTTTTCAAAGATATTAAAAGTTTTCTCACTCGAAAATTGAGTAGTTTTTAATTCTTTTCCCTCTGTAGTAATTAATTTCGTTCAAAATTAGGAAAATGTTTTTTTTGACACATATGGTATCATGGTTTTTTTGTATGGTTTTTTTGAATATTAAATATTAGTATTATGAATTTATTTTTGTTTTGTTTTTATTTAATTTTTGAAGTTTTTTTAATTAAAAATAATGGAAATTTAAAAATCAATAGCGCATTTTTTGTGCTGTTTTAATTTTATACATTTTTCTACCACCCAGTTAGAAAAATCTAGCTTTTGAGTGTTTCCCGGGATTTCCCGGGATCCCGGGAATTTAATATTTTTTGTCCCGGCTTCCCGGGATTTGAATTTCTACGGGAAATGAGAAACCCTAGTTTGAATCAAACAAGATTTTTTCTTTCGGTGAAAGTATTTTAATCTAGCGGGTTCTAAAAAGTTCAAAAAACTTGTCTAAGAACCAATTAACAGTTAAGTTTATGTTATTTAAAATCATTATTTAAAAATTTGTTTTTTTTTGTTCAGAAATCAAATTGAAAAAAGTAAGAAGATTATATAATACTAAGATAATGTTTTATGCTAAATTTAAATATTCAGCTTTAAATTCATTAAATAAAATACATTTCAAATTTTCTTTAAAAATATGAATCGTGCGTTCCTGCTTCATTTCATTAGGTAAATTGTTAAAATATTCCAAGTCAATATAAATAACCGATTTCTGACCAGCTACAGTTCTGCGAAAGTCAATACTAATATCATTGATATTTCTTGTGTGTTAGCTATGTCTATTGCTAACATTGGAGCCTATTCAGTAAAATCTTTTATCGAAAGTTTATGTTATTCTTTTATTTTTTGTATGAAATTTTATAACGGGAAAATAAAATTTCATACAAAAAATAAAAGAACAGCAGAAATTTTCGATAGAAGATTTTACTGAATAGGCCCCATTATTGAGAGAGAACTTATGCTTAATGAGATTGTTCTTTAATTTATATATAAATAAAATAGTTTCATATTTTATTAGTTTTGAAACTGGTACTAAGTTCGAGGAATACAAATAAATGGTTGATGTTAACATGGGAGTTTTTTTGATAATTTTTATTGCTCTGTTTAATAGAATTTGCAATTCATTTATTAATTTTATAGATGCTGTACCCCAGATTATTGCAAGATATCGCAATTTGTTGATGACATGAGCATTCAGTATCATATACATAATTTTTTGAGGAAAAAAACTTGTCATTTTACTTAATACAAAACAAATAACATTGATATTATTCTTTAAATTTGCTATATGGCTGCTCCAAGTGAGTTTGCAATCTATTATTGATTGGATTTACCTACCTGATACCTGCATCCTGATACACCACACAACAATCAACTTATATTAAAGATAAGTTTTTCTTTCATTATTGAATTTATTATTAATTTTTTTTTGAATTTTTGAATTGTTACATGACCATGGTCTTGTAAGTATAAATATCTAGAGATTTTTTCTTGGCTTCAGCCACACTGGTTTTTTTTTTATTATTGTTAATATCCTGGCGTAACGGCGCAAAGCACCGTTACAGTTCGTTCCATAATTACAGTTGCTTTATTGTTACGGGCGTCAACACATTGGGGAAAATACATATATATATTCTGTTGGTGAAATCGTTAACGTTATCAGTTGATAAATTTGAAGCATTGTAACGTTCCCGACTGGAAATTAGTTCAGGGAATCCGGATTATGATCAGATCCGGATCAGATTTTCCGTAATACTGCCATCTGATCAGTTCCTGATCAGCGTACAGTACCGTTTCCCTTGATCCGGCCATCTGATCAGTTCCTGATCAGCGTACAGTACCGTTTCCCTTGATTCGGCTATCTGATCAGTTACTGATCAGCGTGCAGTACTTTATCCGTTGATCCGGCTATCTGATCAGTTACTGATCAGCGTGCAGTACTTTATCCGTTGATCCAGTCATACGATCAGTTTCTGATCGAAAAAACTCATCTTATCCGATGTCCTGAACTGGATAATAATACAAAATTTAGTTTTTTATCTGATCCATTCTGTATATAATATTGCTCATTAAACAATAAATTCGTTATTAATGGTATAACTGAATTATTATTTTGATTATATTATCGACGTCATAATAGTACATTTACTTAACTTAAAATTTTTTTGTGCAAAAAATTTTCTCATTCTTCACGAATTTTTAATAACTTTTTTAAAAGTTAATTATAATATACTTAACTGTAATAATTAACTGTAGACTGAATCTATTTAATTGTTTAAAATTATGTACTTATAAGTACAAATTTATTGTAGAATCGAAAACAGCATTGTCAAACTTACAGTTGTGAGGGATCTTGCTTATTAACCTTAAAGCATATAATTTAAATTTTTATCTTGCATCTCCTCTTTGCTCTCGAATTTCCAGATGTTTTTTGTTAGCAGTAATTGGTGAAATATTTATTATGTTGCTCAAAAATTATTCTATTTGAAATATGACAAGTGATCTAAAGCAGGTATGGGTGAAGTTAGTTTTCGAATCCAAACTTGGATCCATACCTGCATAAGACCCTATGTAAAAATTTTATTACCGTAGATTGTTTTGGATTCGTACTTGAAAAGTTCGCCCATCACTGGTCTAAAGATGTTTGGACTTGATAAAATAGCTGAAGAAAAGACAATAAAGATATCCCAGGCAAAATCCCAAAAGCTATAAAAAATGTGCGTTAAGGATAGATAATAAATACTTAAAAATCTTGATACGCATCTATGACCCCCACTTCATGTTTTCAGTTATATAGTTAGTTAGAAAAAGTACTTTCAGATAATTTTTAGTTAGTCTATTGTAGATTTTCCTACAGAGAACATCATAAGAACACCACCTTATACGAGTTCGTTTTAAATAAAAGTGAGTTTCATTAATATAAATATAGATATTACAGATTATTTAGTAACGCATTTCCCAACAGTAACAGTTTAATCGAAACTTTTGAACTCAGATCACAAAAGTATAGCGTGGTTCTCAGTGAAATAATAGTTAATTTGCTGTGTGTCGTGAAGTAAAAACATTGTTTCACAACAATTAAGATTGTTTCCAATTATGGATGAGAGAGAATTCACAGAAACGAAAACGAAATTTATGAATAAAATTAAGGAAAAATGGTAGTATTTTTTTCATTTATTTAATGTCAAATTAATATTTAAGAACAAAATTAATTCTAAACCTTTGAACGGATCTGGTATGGATCTCTTGACCAGACCGGACATGAAACTGTTGAATGGATCCGGCATGGATCTTTAAGATGGATCCGGAATAGATCTTTGAAATGGGTCCGGAATGGATCTTTGAAATGGATCCGGAATGGATCTTTGAAATGGATCCGGCATGGATCATTTAAACGGATCCACTACGGATCATATATGGTGTGACGATTTTTAATCATGTCCGGATCAGGAGGCCTGATTCATCCCTGATCAGTCTTCAGGCAATCCTGATCCGGATCGGACCCTATACTGATCTAATTTCTAGTCGGGTTATCGTAATTGACGATACTGCTGCTGGAAATACTCTACATATTTAAGGGAAATACTCTGAATGGAGGATTTACTCTAAGTTCTACAGAGTAATAATACCGCTGCTGACTAGGATAAGGACTACGCATCGCGTTTGATCAA
>OY856188.1:189417678-189498196 GCA_963693315.1 Diogma glabrata | reverse complement strand
ATATATATATATATATTATATTATATATATATATATATCTATATAAATATATATATATATATATATATATATATATATATATATATATAGATATATATATATATATATATATATATATATATATATATATATATATATATATATATATATATATATATATATATATATATATATATATATATATATATATATATATATAAAGAATTTTATAGGACATGAACACGAAGCAAGCTTTACAATCGATGTGCAAACTTAAAATCGAACATCAAACCGATTTGCCTTGATTTGAAACAAATGCCATCAGAAAATGTATATCCCGAATTAGGTAGGTATTTAAGCAAAGCAATAAAAGTTCAGTTAACCTTTGTAAATTAACTGATGCACAAATATTAATTTTAGTATAGTTCCTGAAGAAGATGGAAAATTACTAGAACATTCCCTGAACTTGGATAACCTCTCAACACAAGAGTTCGATCGAATCTGGTAGGCTTGTAGCAATTATAGATTGAAAGATATATCCAAATTAAATTCAACGAGAGAAATTTTTCATAATTCGAGACCGAGAAAAATCATAATCCATTCATATATACCATAATATTTGACATAATATTAATAAGCATCATTCGTACGTGTATGAATGTTACATAGATTGTATAATGGAAATCATTCTCTTTATAAATGCATTTATATAATCTATTATCATGAACATAGGATTAATAAAGAAATTTGTTTTTGGTATGTATACGTTTATAATTTATATATATAATCATATTCTTTCATTTCAATAATGCATTCATATTATTCATTATATGAAGTTTATTCTTATTAATTATTATAATTAGTTTATTCTTATTATTCTTATTATTCCATAAATCAGCACGGTTTTCTACCTGGCAGATCAACGACAACTAATTTGGTGGAGTTTACAAGTTTTACCATAAAAGCAATTGAGCAGCATAAACAAGTAGATACAATTCATACGGATTTTAAAAAAGCCTTTGACTCTTGTAGTCACCTAAAAACATTAGACGCTCTATATGAATTCGGATTTTCGAAACGCTTTGTGCTGTGGATAAAATCATACCTATCTAATCGGAGCCAGTACGTATGTATTAATGGCAAATACTCGGATAACATCAAGGTAACATCTGGGGTTCCTCAAGGTTCACATCTTGGACCTTGGTTTTTTATTTGTTTAATTGACGGAATAGCCAAAATAATAGGTAAGTCTCAGGTACTTATTTACGCTGATGATATGAAAATTTTTAAAGTTATTAACACGATTGAAGACTGTATTCTGCTTCAAGAAGATATTAGTCATATTAGTGACTGGTGTAACAAAATGAAGTTGGATCTGAACTATTGATAAATGCAAAGTCATAAGTCATTATAGAAAGTGTAATCCTATTATTTTCAGCTACGATATCAATAATATCCAACTAGCCAAAATTTGTGAAGTTAGAGATCTGGTATAACCTTTACTCAAAACCTAACTTTCAATAAGCACATGGATATCACCATAGCCAAAGCTAATCAAATGCTAGGATTTCTTAAACGTTGGACCAAAGACATAAAAGATATTGATTGTATAATAACATTGTATTTTGCTTATGTTCGTTCTCAAATAGAGTATGCTATTCAAGTGTGGAATCCTTACTATGAAGTGCATATTAAAAAGATTAGAAAAAGTTCAAAAAAAGTTTCTAGTCTTTCTTCACTACAAGAATGGAGGAAGATATGATCCCAGTATCCCATATCATGAAAACCTCGCACTACTTCCATCCTATTTGGAAAGATGCCACACATTCAACATTCTTAATCTCGATGATAGAAGAAAACTTCTATCATCCTGCTTTTTAGCAAACATCATAAACGGAAATATGAGTTCTCCTTACATTCTTGAGAATATATCATTCAATGTCCCGGCTAAAACCTTACGTAAGCATGATTTCTTAAATATTCAATTTCACAGAACTAACTATGGTATGCATGAACCAATTAATGCCATGGCATCCACTTTTAATGAAATTTCCGATCTGTTTGACTTCGATATAAATAAATCAAATTTAAAAAACATTATTAAAAAACACTACCTGCAATTAAACAACCCTTGACAATTTCGTTCTGAATACCTTTTTAGATTATATTTTAAGTCAATTTTATAAGTAATTTATAATTTATTTGTATATTAATTTTATACTTTTGTATTTTTATTTTAAAATTTATACATAGGAAATGTATTTTTTTTTTTATTTTTATTTTAGACGGCTAAGCAAAGCTTAGGTACAACTATTTATTAATTTTATTAATGTTATTTATTAATTCTTTGTTCTTTTAATTTTTTTTTTTATAATTTAATGATTACTATTATTATTTGTATAGTTTAATCATCTTTGATTTGTAATCATTTCTGTTTTTTTTGTATATTATGTGAAATCATATTTATGGATTTCTTTTGTAAATAAATAAAATAAAAAAAATAACATATTAAACGAATTTATATCACAGATAAATATTTTCTTAAATGATACTTTAGTTTATCAATTGATAACTTTGTTTCATACTTCATAAACTCCTATTCGTAAAAAATAATAAATGCGTTTATTAGCTCGAGCTCATTAATAAAATTCGTAGATTTAATAATTTTTTTTTATGGATATTAATACTTTTTTTCAACGTAGGTATAATTAAAAAATATTTTTTTTTAAAGCCATATTCAATCAAGTGTTTATATATTTTTGTGCTGTAGCTTATTTGCTTGTTTTATATTGTTATGACACAATTCAAGGTGTTATCTAACCAGTAGTGTTTATGAGAGAATCTACTCCCCACTCCAGAACGAGTTCAGGTTCTGTACTAGTGGACTGGTCACGACCAACCAACAGTCAAACATATATTTTCATCCGATCGCCAAACTGTTTTATTTTTCTCCCTCATAATATGACTACATCGTATTTTTAATATCAACATCTGCAAATACGTATAACCACAAACACAATATTATCGACAATGCATCACATTGTTCATTGTCCATACATTTAACAACAATATAAAGAGCCTATTAATCGATCCTGCTACAACACGATATTTCATTGGTCACTATAAAATTATCAATTTCCTTTATATTGATTCTGTTAAAAAAAGAAAACAAACATAAGAAATATGTGGAAATATTGTATTATCCCTACTGAAAATTTTTTCTTAAAAGACATGATCAATAATATTGTCAAAAACAAGATCTTGCGATCTTGAAAAAAGTTAATTTATTGCTAAAAAATTTTAGAACTCACATATCAATTAAATAGATTACATTATAGTTTACATTATAGATTACACGAAAATATCTCGCGTAATTTACACGTAATCTATGCGTAATCTATACATGTAAAGTAATCTATTTTGTCTACGGCACAACCCTGAACAAAACCGAGAATTAATGGACATCTCTTTTTGTATAACTTCACAATTAGGAAATAAATAAAATGATTTTTTTTCCATGCAATGTAAAACTAAAATGCCAATTATTGTGACTTTGTATGTTTTTTTGATGAAAACAGAAAATGAAAATAATAGAGAGAAATATACGAATGTTTACGACAATCATCTCGCTTCCACACCTTCGTTTAGAATATTTATAGAATGCATTTTTCTTAATGCTAGTTCAGTTCATGTTTCATTTTCGAATAAACTCAATTTCGTTTTGGAGTTTTAAGCCAAAGAAAAAGGTTTTGTTTAAAAAAAAAAGAAATCGCAGTTCGATATGGATATTAATGCCAAAAGAAGACGAAAGTTAAAGATTCTATAGTTCGGTTAGTGATTCTTTGGTGAGTTTTACTGGAGCAAAAAAAACCGATGGTTAGTTGATAAGTAATTAAAAAAAAAAGAATTAAAATCAATATGCCGAGTTCAATATGTTATAAAAATTAAACAAAAAAAACCCAACCGTTAGTTAGTCCGGGACTTGTCGGGTAAATTCAGCCAGATTGTTTTGTTCTAAATTGACGAATTTGCAAGATCAGCTCCCGCGATTGATAGTTAGTAAAAAGTAAAAACAATTTTTGTTTGTGTTAAATAAAATCCAAAGCGGAGTGAGATTAAAAATTTTAAGGAAGAATTTAAAATTAAATGAATACATGTGGTGGCGCATGTATATTCTTTATTGAAACTAAAATAAAAGTGTTGTAATTGTACTGTAACTAATGTAAATCTAATGAAGTTAAAACAAGGTGCAAGTGTATAAAAAAAATAACGAATTAATGTAATAGTCCAGTAACTTTATACATATAGCAGTATACGTCAAATCCGGTAGTTCTGATTTTTTGCAGACTTGTTTATGATGTTGGCCTAATGAATAATCCAAGTTTGTGACCTCGAGCGCCGAACGCAACTTCGTTAAAAATCGAAAAAACGCGAAAAAATCGTTATTTTTTTAAATTTTGGCGATTATAGCCCTAAAGGACTAGTTTTTTCTTTAACCTTTCTTAGGACGTTTTTAAAGTAGACTAAATTTGCTACAATATGATAGGAGAACTGTCTCTGTAGACGTCGACATCTTGTGCCCACAAGTCATCGTCCATTTCGACATCGGCGAGATCGTCACCTTCTGGGATATCTGCTATTGCAACCACAAAAACGATCAGGTACAGTTACATAATCTTCTTTTCTCATCGGCCACCACACTATATATTTATTAATACAATTATTAGGACAGGGATGTAGGAAACTCTACAAAGGTATATTGCTAACAATTGCGAAGTTCGAAAAAAGTGATAAACTTTGAACTGCTTAATCTCGGAAACTATTGGGTCTACAGAGACAGTTCTAGTATCATTTTGTATCAGATTCAGTTTACTTTAAAAACGTCCTAAGAAAGGTTAAAGAAAAAACTAGTCCTTTAGGGTTAAAATCGCCAAAATTTAAAAAAAAAAAAAAACGATTTTTTAGATTTTTGACGAAGTTGCGTTCGGCGGACGAGGTCACAAGCTTGGATTATTCATAAGGTCAACATCATAAACAAGTCTGCAAAAAATCAGAACTACCGGATTGACGCATACTACCCCATACTCTCAGGTGACAAAGTTACTGGACTATAAAATAAAAAGATACATGTGACTTAATTCTATCTTTGAAATATTTTTCGTTTTAATCCATGAGTTTTGATGAAAGTGATGAAATTGGGTGGGTGAAGGGTTGATGACACCATATAGTACACTCTCTTTCTAGTTACAATGAGACGGTGATGGTACCACTCCTCATCTGTTTAACAAAATTTAATGCAAGTGAAATAACACCAGGCAGAATTATACATGGTCAAAGTTGGGAAGGAATTACACACTAACATATACATTTGGATACCTAGTTAAATTGGATACATATTGGGTATCTTTGGGAGTGCGACAAACCAGGACGAAAAGTCGCCTTAGAAGAAACAAAGTGAATCAAGACATCGTTCTACCATTGAATTATCAGCTAAGTTTTCTATTACTAATATCTTTTAAATACATGCCTTTTCTATCATAGAATTATATAAAGTTTGAATTTTTGGGTCCCTATGACCGACTAAATAACTTAGATAAGAGATTTTTTCTTGGTGGAGGCCATACAGGTTTTTTGAATTGTTACATATATCTTGGCATAACGTTATCCCGATAACGTTATAATATAATTTAAAGAAAAAATATTAAAATGGATGAATAAAAAAATATGGAGAAAAAAATGGCCGTAGCAGCAGCATCAGCATTTTTGGAATCGACATCCTCAAGTTCTTCCTCAGACAATGACTACGCAGTAGCAAATTTTTTATTGCAGAATATTACCGGAAGAAAGAAATGGATTAAAATTAGTAATGTTGTCAAGAATGTTGTTTGAAATTTTCAAATATCGAAGTATGTATTCGATTTTATAAGTATGTCGAATGTTAAAAAATGTTTAATAACTATTTATTTTTAAACTTAAGTTTAGACGACATTTCCGCTTACAAAAGGAAGCTTACGTAAAGTTAACAAAACTTTTTGAAGAAAGTTCATATGGTTGTCATCGTGTGAGGCCTCCAGTGGGGTCACGAACCCGTCCAAAAAAATCAATATATGTTGTTGATATTCTTATTGAGTAGTTTGTAGAAATTATTTCAGTTTTATCAAATTAAAATTGAATTTAATTTACAGGTTTGCAGCAAATAAAAATAGCATCCGGCAGGCGATGTTATTTGGATATTCCGAGTCCAAAACAGATGATATTATCATAACTGTCATGGATTTTTTAAATAATTTTGCGACAAAATAATTCATTTTCCGAAATGCACCACTGAAAAGGAAAAACTAGCCGAATTTTTGAGGTAGGCAATAAATTACACATTCATTTTAATATAAATACTTATTTTATATTAATACGGTTGTTTTTTACTTTAGATCGCCAGCATAAAAGATCTTATTGGACGAGCCTGTCCTATGGACGTCGATTTATAATCATGAGATATATTCCAAAAATAAAAAAAAAGCGATTGAAGGATTCGGTTCAGAAAGTAGTGAACATTTTATTAATCTAAATTCAGGAAATAAAGAAAATTTTATTGATCCAAATTTAAAAAATTTTCGATTAGAACGGGATTCAGACACAAAAGACTAAAGTTTCTCCCGTATTTGACATGTAGCAATGTAAAATTGTTAATCAATACCGGAACAAATAAAAACGTTATAAAACCCGGCATCAAAAATTTATTGCAAAAGCAAAAAACATCTGTTAAAAATATATTACGAAACCATATAGTAGAAAATAAATATAAAATAAATTTTTTAGGACACAATATTCCAAAACAAACATATTACGAATTAGAATTCCACAAGTTTTTTGAAGATATTCTCGGTTCGGAATCAATGAGTTTGGCCACAATGCGAGAATTGATTACCAAACAAATTCAATAACTTTAAATAAACTTTTTTGCAAATGGCGAGCGAGTGAATCAGATGTGTTTTTGTGATAAATAATTGTTTAATCTAATTAACATTTCCAATAATTAAAATTGTAAAAAATAGTAAAGAAGTAATAGTTTTTAATATTTTATTATTGTGTTACAATCAAATTACAATAATCATTTTATATATATTTCATTAGAAAAAAGTGGCCGCATCTGTGGTAGTGTAAAAATGCTAACTCATTTATATAACGAAATTATGGACATGTCTTACGAGGTTTTCCACGCTCTCAACATCGTCCAGTAGTTCTTGAGGTAGGCATCTAAATTCCATTCGTTAACTCTACTCCTCAACCTAGATGGAATTTTAACAAAGATGACTGGGCTAAATATAGGTCGGAGTTTGATGCAATGATTCGCTGGATTCAATCCATTCCTAAAAATTACGATAGGTTCGTTGGAGCCATCATAACTACTAAGAAACGCATCCCAAGAGGCTTCCGCGAAGAATGCATTCCTGGCTGGAGTAGAGAGAGCGATATATTATATGAGGAGCACCTTAGTAGTGGTGAGGCAGACGTGGCATATGACTTAATTTGCTCACTGGACGCCGCGAGGAAGCAAAAGCGGATTAACGCTTTTAACAACATTGATTTTTTTCATTCAAGCAGGGAAGCTTGGAGCCTCCTACTTAAGCTGGGTGACTCAAACTCAATTACTCGTGCTAACAATGAAATAAATCCAGAGGACATTGCAAATCATATCGTAAACATGTCTCGTTCTTTTATTAATCGCCTTCATAAGAGATTAATTTAACGTAAATTAAGAAAAATGAAGCGCAATTGCCCGTCTCCATCGAATTATGCGAACTCTTTTAGTAGCGAAGAACTAGATACATTTCTGTTCCAAATAAAACGGAAAAGCAGCTAGCTTCGATGGTATTTTCCAGAAATTCTGTAACGCTACCAACGGCAAACATAGGCTTTCTTATGGAAAGAACAAAAGTAGAAAAGGAAAACAAAACGAAAAAAATAAAATCTTAAACATACCGTTTCACACCGCATGCACGATTTTTTTTGTATGGAAGCAGGTTGGAATAAAAAGGGTCATTCTTATAGTTCACAAATCACAATCTTGTAGTTGTTTTTATATTTATTCACATTCTACCAATTAGAGTTTAAAACATTCGTGAATGGATTTACTACAAGTCACGATTGACTAAAACTAGTAATCCAATAAGTATTTAACTCAATATCCACAATAAAATAGTAAATGAGATTGAAGTGTCACTTGGAAACGGATTCAACTAATTTATTTTTGGTTGATGATAAATGATGAAAAGCAAGCCCTACAAACAAACAATATTACAGAATGATTTTTTTTACATTGGTACAAGAATGGAACGTATTTTAATATTCCTAAGTTTGTTTGTTGGTCTTGAGTTTTACGAAGAGGGAAAGGAAAATAAACGAAATATAACTTGTTTTTTTTGGCATCCATCGATCTCTTCTCAACAGGACAGCGGTGATATTAGAATCGTGGAGCGTTTGCTCATTATTTTTTTTCTTTAATTTTCTTGTGGTTTTTTGATTCATACTAGCAGCTCAGTGTATTAAGTTTTTTTTATATACATATATGAAACACACAAGTGGTTTTAAACAAGTGCTTCAACGAATATTATCCTTGGAGGACAACACGTTGTAAATGGATGCCAAGCACCAAGATATAAAACGTTTTGACTCGCAGCCATCTTCAAATTATAAAATTACATAGTCATAGTATATATAAGGTAGTATGTTTTTTTGTTAAGTCTAAACCCTGTCATCTTGAGAAATTTTGAAACAAGGGATATTTCGAGAAATTGTGTGTTCAGTGATCATAGTATAATAATTTCGTTATTTTATTGAGGATAATTTTCACATCATAAGGATGAAGAGTGTGGCTTCGCTAAGTGTAATTAAGTGTTACTAGGTTGGTTGTGTCATTTTACCAATTCATTCGCTGATTATTATCATAAGTTATTTGAAGACATCTTTATCTACTGATTGATATTATGAATTCATTAAAGACATCCTGATTGATTGAATCATTTATTCGCTGATTGTTGGCATAAGTTATTTGAAGACATCATTATTTACTGATTGATATTATGAGTTCATTGAAGACATCCTGATTGATTGTTTTTTTTTTAATAAAATGTGTAGTGTAGTAGGAATTAAAATATGTGTCACAATAACACATAAAACCTTTTAAGACCAAGGTCCCACAACAACATACGTTCAAAGGTGTTGATGGCCGTAAATCTTTCTTTTTTTGTTTTTCTATATTTTTTGTTAAAGAATGGATAACTAAACAAAAAGTCCTATCACTGACAATATATGACATAAGCCAATATTTTATGATAGAATAGAGAAAATAAAAGTAAATTAAAAAGTAAATGGCAAATTTTCCAAAAATTTGCTGAAACAAAACAAAAATGTAGTCGCCAATAATCCAGCCAGTTGCATATTGCTTGATCCTGTGACGCACCGTCTTTCTTAAGGACTAAAGCCCACACATAGTTATATGAAGGCTCGTTTCTTCAACGAAGCAATAGCGTCTCATCATCAAAGATTATTTTACAGCTAAGATTGCGGGTGCTGCCGTTGACTGAATACAGTTCATCCGCCACCACCCTTAAGATGTCACCTTGGCTAGTGATATCTCACTGCTATTGCCAGTGGTATGTGATATCTCACGTTAACTCGTATGTCAATAGCAGGGACTGCAGGTTGTCACACCCGTAGATCAAAAATAAAAAAAAAAATTTCAAACAATAAAAACTGATCCCTCCATGAATCCCTCCATGAATGAATGAATTGAATCACTTATTCGCTGATTGTTGTCATTAGTTATTTGAAGACATCATTATTTACTGATTGATATTATGAGTTCATTGAAGACATCCTGATTGTATGAATCATTTATTCGTTAATTGTCGTCATAAGCTATATGAAGATACCGTTATTTACTGGTTGATATTATAAATATCATTGAAGACATCCTGATTATATGAATCATTTATTCGCTGATTGTTGTCATAAGTTATTTGAAGACATCATTATTTACTGATTGATATTATGAATTCATTGAAGACATCCTGATTGATTGAATCATTTATTCGCTGATTGCTGTCATAAGTTATTTGAAGATGTTGTAACGATGGACTATTTACAGTATTTATAGTTTTCAAACTCAGTGTAATTTTATTAATTTTCTTGAATTTATCTGTACGACTGTTTTTTTTTTAAATTAATTAAATACAGTTTTGATAAGGGAGAAAGAAAATCTAGTTGTATATAAAAGAAATGTAGGTATACATATGCAGAAGGATAATATAAAAATGAGAATTTTGCAAACAAATTAATTAGATAATTTTGGAAAGTTAATAACAACATTGTTGTTATAAATAAATTTAATTTAAATGTTTGTTTTAATTTGTTGAAATCATTGTGTAAGTTCTGTAAGTTTATTGAAAATAATATATAAATAAAAAATCAAAAATTTTGTACAAAAAATGTCATAAAAAAATTATATATGTTGTCAAACTTTTCCCAATGATTTCGAACCAAAACATATTATAAAAAAATTATATATGTTTGGTGTTAATAATAAATCCTGATTAAATTGTTACAATGATTGTTCAAGTTTTTTTATAAATAAAAATCAAATTTCAGCATAAAACTCTATTTCATAATTATATGAAATAGTTTCCAAACAACCATTTACAAATTCATAATAAATTGGAAATTTTCCATAAACCAACCAAAATCAAATTTCATTAATATTTCCCAATAAAGCAAATTCTAAAACCATTTCTTAAAATTGTTTAAACGATATTTTCTTCCAAATTACAACAAATACAAAAACCCGTGTAACTTTGTATCAAAAACTAATGTCAATCAAAAATATTCACAAATCAAATAAATCAAATTCCAATTAATTTCCAATGTAAAACGGAAATTACGAAATCTGACAATCGAAAAATCTTAATAATTAGCAAAATTATAACCAAATAATTATTTTAAATCATCTGTCAGATAAGCAAAAATTATGAAATACGAATAATAAACTTTTACAAGTTTTTAATTGGTTTAACCAAATTCTAAATATTTCTATAAAACTTATTCAAAAATCTTACAGTTAGTCAGTCGGTAAAAATACGTCAGCACAGTCTTAAACCGTTCCGTGAATCGGGGGGTCCAACCCTTTGAAAAGGATGGTGAAAAATCTGGTTGCCGAAACCAAAAACTCAAAACAGAATACATTTCAAATAAAAATTGTGTTTAAGTAATTTTAAAGCTTTCAGTTAAAATGCCAAAAGAAAGCTATCATTTTAAAAAAATAATTCAATTCAAAGTAAAATTGTGTCCAAATTATAAAAAAATGGTTTTTGTGAAAATCATCTACGAGATACAAACCAATCGAGAATTTCAGAGTGAAACGAAGAAAACCAAAGTAAGTCCCAGGTAAGTCAACGACAAACCAACACAAAACATAATTACAGTGAAGTAAAGAGTTCTGGGTAAAGCAAAATGCAAACCCAACATCCAGACCCATTACAATTCCATCTTCAGGTTGATATAAACTTTAATACTATGCATACGACAAAACATAATTTACTTTTGGAAAATTTTGAACCAGCTTTACCTAAATTAAACATTTTTTAAAGGAAAATGTAAAAGATAAATTAAACAAACATTACGTATTACTGTTGGAGGAAGAAATTGACAAAAGTAAATATTAATAAATAGTATGTATATTCATCGCCAAAATTTATGTATATTGACGCTGGACAAGAGCTTCCTAAAAATAAAATATGAGAATAAATTTTGAAATGTAAATCTTGAAATGAGTATAAACTCTGCAATCCTATAAATTCTAAAATGACCATTGTTCAGAAATGAACACTGTAATTGCATTATTTCAGTAATTGTCAAACATGACAGTTGTAAACAAACCAAACTAATTGAAAATGTTAGGTAAAGTCATTCATGTTTGTTTGTATAATTGGTCAATGGATGGCGTTATTATTAGATAATTGTAACTATTAAAGTTACAGTAAAGTTTTTGAACGAATAGCGCGTCAGCTGGATTGAAGAATCTAAAAATGACGTACAAATTGTATTCAATCCACGCTTTTATTAAAAATCTTGTCAGTCCATTATAATAGTGAAAATGGTTAATCCATTAGATAAAAAATATATTAAATTGGCAATTGTCTAAAAAGTAAAGAAAAACTAATGTTAATATTATAGCTAGTTTGTTTGTTGTTGTACTCGAATAAGATTTGTACAAAGTTTGTAATAATTAAGTGAATAGATATAAACGTGTTGTTTTATTTAGTTGTTGTGAGTTCTAGAATAATACTTCGGTTGTATGAATAAAGTTTCAGAAATAAGGGAAGAAATATTCGAGACCTTTGAGTTTTAATTTATTGCGATTAACTTCGGTGATGCAGCTGATTCAAGATGTCAGGTTTGTCTAATTTCGGTGGTTATTGAATTGTTGTTTCTTCCATGCGACACACCTTATGCTTTAATCGAATGTGGTCACGCATAATTAAAGCAGCTTACATCGTTATTTAAGTTTATCGTCACGTCATCATATATTGTTAATCAACTGTACATTGTGGTCACATGTAACTGTGATACTCCAAACTGTAATTTCATTATATCTCACACATAATTAACTACCAACTGTAATTTACGGTAATTGATTTTATCCATATCGCATCGTGCATATTTAACCGTCAACCAATTGTGATCATATATGCTTGTGACAGTCACGCTGTTAATTGACTTGGCCACGACTGTGGCCACGTATAATTATAGCATTGCAAACCGTTATTAAGTTCATTGTCACTTCATCATATATATTGCTGATCAACTGTACATTGTGATCACATGTAACTGTGACACTCCAAACTGTAACTTCATTATATCTCATCACACATACTACCGACTGTAATTTACGGTCATTACTTTCATCTATATTTCATCATACCTTATTAACTGCCAACTGTAACTTACGTTCGTCGAATATTATTGGTCTCGTCACCATTGTGAAGTTGGTTGAAACCGTGGTGCGGAGTTCTGCAACGATACAGTCCACTAAATGGCATCGCAAACGGTCGCATCAATGTATATAAACATTTTTTAGCGATAGAACAAAAATTTTGTATAATTTTTGAACTATTAAGTGAATTTAATCCAGCCCAATATTTTCAGAGGGAATCGGGCAAGGCCAAGAAAAGCATTAATTCATTTACAGGTAAACAGTATGGAACAAGCAAATATTCCATCAAAGTAGCAGTGATTTTGAGGTAAGTTTACTAATTTCTTCCATTTGCACTATAGATTCTTTCAGTCAGCGGGGATCACACCGAACTTCTAAATTCAGCCCAGGTGCATACTATCAGAATAGTTCCGCCTTCATCTTGCGAGATTCATGGAACTTTGTGCTGTGCATCCAATATGTAATTTGCATTAACTATTTTTTTATTGAAATTTTATTTAATGCCAATAAAATACGTATATTTTTGTATATACATACATACTCTGTGGCAAATCTGTAATAATTATACTGTGGTAACAATGTCCTATTTCAATTTGTTTGTGAGCTGGATTTTATGTTGTCACTATGCACATTATTTACATTCTCTTTATTTAAAAGCTGTTCATTTTTATCTAATTTTAACAGAACACCTGGAAAAGCACAAGTTTTATAAATCCATACTTGATTTTGTTTAAATTATTATTTTTCGGCTTGAAATCTTAATATTAGTGAACACAAATGCATACAAAAATGAACTAAACGCCAAAACTTATATGCGCGCACTAGTTCTGATTCTTACCACCCGAAGTTTCCTCCAATCGTCAATAGGGAAATTATTCAAATTGAACAAATTCGAACTATAAAACGTAACAATATAAATAAATATAACGATTTATTTATATAGGGAACTAATCGTAATTTCACCACGTTATTGATATTGAATTTTTCACGATATCGATATTGAATTTGTTTCAATGAAGAATGGTCATATCTTCTTGGTTGGTTGATCACCCTGTCAACACCAATCATTTTTATTATAACAGTGCCATCTGTTGTGTGACATTAAAAAGAAAACTCTACCGGAAAAGAATCCGCCAAAAATAAGTAGAAATATGAAACAAAACATAAAACAAAAAGAGATGGATTTATCAACGAAAAACATATATAAAGTATTATTTTGGATTGTTTAATCAATTAGTTTTTTGCTGGTGAACAACTTTCAAGAAAATAAAAATACAAATTTACTTTCGGGATAGAAATCAATTAAAAAAAAAAACAAAGGATAAAAATATTGAATGAAATTTGGATTTACACGCAAGTGGAAAAATCCATTGGTTCAATATAATTTTTGAAACTTTTTTTGTTTGATTGATTTCTCATATTGTTGGTAAGAATTAAAAAAAAGAAATAACTTATAATTATTACAAAAAATTTGTAATCTTTTTTAAAAATTGAAATAAAATCAAATTTGTTTTGTGTAAAAGTGTAAAAATTTTAATCTTTTTCTTTCATAATTTGTTTGTTTGCTGTCTTTCTTGAATTTTTGTGTTTTTAAATTAAGGAAGCGAACATTTGAATTGGTTGAGTGTTTATATCACGATCGAAAGTCTAGGAAGGTCAATTATTTTGTTCTTGTTGTTTAGCTTGTTAATGTTTTTGTGTTTTTTTTTATATGAAACATTATCAGAGCTCTAACATTGGTGGTTCCATCCAGGACTCTTGCCGAAGCCCGATCAAGATTAATTTAAATTTAGACTTAACACTTGAATAATTCAATTAAGCAATCTCTTATTAAAAATACATATCGAAATGTCTGACCCCGATTTTGGAGATCAATACGGGATCACGAGGCAAATTGAAACTTTAATAAACAATGGAAAAAAGCGTGCAATTGAAAAACGAACAATTGGTTTCTATGAAGGAAGAATTAGTGAACTAGAAAAGTTATGGAACGAATTTCGCAGTGGTGATGCCATTCTTCATAAGCATTTTGTAAAAATAAAAAAATTAGATGAACCATATTTTGAAAAGGAAAAATTCAGTGAGGTAGAATTTAAGGTGTCCGATTATTTGACAGATTTGCGTGATGGACTTCGATCAAAACAGCTTGAAACAAATGCAACAATTCAAATACCAACCCCACAGGTTGAAGTCATAGAATCGCAACGCTTATTCAACTTCCAAAAATCAATCTACCAAAATTTAATGGAACATATAAGGAATGGAGGTCGTTTCACGATCTGTTCATATCCATGATTCACAACAACTCTCAACTGGAAAATGTCGAAAAACTTCATTATTTGAAAGGAAGTTTATCCGGTGATGCGGAGCGTTTGTTAAAACATGTGCCCATCACCAGTTCGGACTACATACCAGCTTGGGAAAAATTAAAAAATCGGTACGAGAATAAGAGAATTCTGGTGAATAATCTTTTGCAGGTTTTGACTAATCAACCAAAAATGGAAAAAGAAAATAATAAAGCTCTACAAATGTTCATTGATACCACTGCAGATTGTGTGCAACAATTAAACTTATTGCAAGTCGACACATCTACATGGAGTACTCTACTTATTTTCTTATTAGTGCAAAAACTGCCGTTTACGACATTAAAACTTTGGGAAGAATCCTTGAAGGATAATCAAGAATTACCAAGTTATTCCGCGTTTATAGAATTCGTGCAGGTTAGATCGAAGATTTTGGAGTCTGTAAGCAGTACTGCCTGCAATGCCAAATCGACTAATATAACTGCAAAAACGTATCACACAACGCAGTCACGGGATACATCAAAATGCCCAGCATGTGACAAACCACATTATGTGGTATTTTGTAAAAAATTTAAAGCTATGGATGTAACCTCAAGAAGGCAATGCATTTCAAAGGCCGGTCGATGTTTCAATTGTCTTTCATTAAAACATTCATCAAATGAATGTAATAAAGAACAAAGATGCAGTAAATGTATGCAATTACATCATTTTATGCTGCATGAAGATCATCCTAACCACGGTCGTAGCAAAAATCCAGACCAACCATCGAATAAGAATCAATCCGAGATGAGTACAGACGAGCAAGGCCCTATTGGAGAATCCAGTGGCAACTCCGAGAAATGTTCAAGGACTTTCTTAAATAAAAATTCGCATGGAGCACTATTGGCAACCACCCTCGTTCAAACTCGTGGCAAAAACGGTCAGATACGAGTTTTAAGATGTTTAGTTGATCCTGGCTCACAGGCATCATTTATAACCGAACATTGTTATAATCAACTTGGGATTATTGGTCGACCAAGCAATATACTGGTCAATGGTTTAAATGAAAATAAATCTGCAGTTGCAAAGCGACAAGTTAATTTAAATCTCATGTCGTGCAACAATGAATTTAAGTCAATCTATGTAAACTTACTTGTAATACGTGAAATTACTAGTACGCTACCTGGGACAAGAATACAGTCACTAGATAGCTGGCCACATTTGAAAGGATTGAATCTTGCTGATCCCACATATGCGGATCCTGGTGTAATCGATATGTTATTAGGAGTTAATGTATACACACAAATACTACAAGATGGATTACGGAAAGGACCAGAAAATGCGCCCATCGCTATTAATACAATATTTGGATGGATTCTAATGGGCAATGATTCCAATTATGAAAACGTACAGTCATTTCTAGCCACAAATGTAGTACTTGAGGATTTGAATAAAACATTGACAAAATTCTGGGAAACTGAGGAAATACATCGCCCAAAGATCATGACAGCAGAAGATCAACAATGCGAAGCACATTATATTCAGACACATGAAAGGTTATCAAACGGCCAATATCAAGTACGATTACCATTTCGTACAAACCCACCTTTGTTAGGAGAGTCAAAGATATTAGCTATTAAACGTTTTAATTATTTGCAGCACAAATTAAATCGAAATTCAACGTTAGATGCTGACTACACCAAATGTCTAAACGATTATTTGATGCTAAGCCACATGGAGATCACACCACCCAACCAACAAGCTAATGAAGAATACTTCATTCCACACCACGCAGTGTTCAAAGAAAGCACAACCACTAAATTGCGTGTAGTGTTCGATGCTTCTGCCAGAAGTTCTAATAGCAAATCTTTAGATGAACAGCTGATGACAGGACCTACGATACAACCAAAATTATTTTCAACTTTACTCAAATGGAGAAAGTATAAAATTGCAATGACTGCAGATATTGAGAAAATGTATCGCATGATTTTAATACATCCAGACGATCGGCGGTTTCAAAAAATAATATGGGTTGATCCACAGACCAAGCAGCCACGAGATTACCAACTCAAAACGGTGACATTCGGGATGTCTACGGCCCCATATTTAGCCATAAGAACGTTGCACCAATTAGCATCAGATGAACAGGAACATTGGCCATTGGCTAGCAAAGGCACATTTAGTGATTTTTATGTAGATGACCTTCTCACAGGAGCAGATACTGTTGATTCAGCCCTGGAGTTGCAACGGCAATATATTCAGATGCTGAAGAACGGAAACTTTCACCTCCGAAAATGGGCAAGTAATGAACGAGCAGTACTTAATAGTTTACCAGAAGATGATATTGAAGCCAAGGGTGTTTTATATTTTGATGACACAGAGTCAATAAAAACTCTAGGAATCAAATGGATTCCTAATTCTGATCACTTTACATTTCAAGTTACGCCAAAAATTACAAACAATGGTTTCACTAAAAGAAACATATTATCAGAAATCGCATCCTTGTATGTTTCATTAGGTTGGCTAGCTCCAGCAATCATAGTTGCCAAATTAATAATGCAATCGATGTGGATCAGTGGATGTGCATGGGATACCAAAGTAAACGAAGATATCGAATCTCGTTGGAAACAATTTAAAGGTAACTTAACCTATCTAGAAAACCTTAAAATACCGCGCTGGATTGGCTGGTCATCATCAGTAAAATTTCAGCTCCACGGTTTTTGTGACGCATTGATCAAAGCAAATGGTGCTGTGGTTTTTATACGCATCGAAACACAGCAGGATTTATATAGAGTACATATGGTGAGTGCAAAAACCAGAGTCGCTCCAGTTCGGCCAGTAACTTTACCTAGGTTAGAATTAAATGGTGCAGTACTTCTAGCAAATTTAATGAAAAATACAATTCAAGACATGCAAATAAATCCAGAATTAATTGTAGCTTGGACGGATTCCACTATTACGCTGAATTGGATACAAAGCGAAGCTTCAAGATGGAAAACATATGTAGCTAATAGAGTTGCTGATATCCAGGAGTTAATCAATCCAGACTGTTGGCGGTACGTACCAACAAAGGACAATCCTGCTGATTTAGCATCTCGTGGATTGAAGATCACAGAGCTAGTGACTAATAAATTATGGTGGAACGGGCCAGACTGGTTAGCCAAACCAGAGCAAGAATGGCCAATTTATAATAAAACAAATAACAATATTCAATTAGAAGCTAAGAAAATTACTCCAATCATCTGTTTAACAACCTTTGATGAAGATTTGTTCCAAAAATACTCATCATTCACAAAAATTCAGCGAGTGGTCGCTTGGTTGAAACGTTTCTGTGATAATACGCGAAATGTAGAAAAACAAAAGGGGATACTCAACGGGCAAGAATTGCAAACTGCTGCAAAAATCATTTTTAGACAAATTCAAAGGATTCATTTTAAGGAAGAGTATTCCAAGTTATTGAAGAAAGAAGCTATTTCTAACCGTAGTCGGCTGATTCAATTAAATCCGTTTTTAGATAATGACGGGATCATTAGGGTAGGAGGGAGATTAAATAACGCAAATTTGTCCTTTAATAGAAAACATCCAATCATCTTACCACCCGATCATTTTATTTCAACATTACTGATTGACAAGGCTCATCTGGAAACCTTGCATGGAGGTAATGGATTGGTGCTTAATACATTAAGACACCAATACTGGATCTTAAACGCAAAGAAAATAATATCGAAACGTTTAAATAACTGTATCGTTTGTCTACGATACAGACAACAACATAAGGCTCAACTAATGGGAAGTCTACCAACAGTACGAGTCAATATTTCAAGACCATTTGAAAATGTGGGTATTGATTATGCTGGCCCCATATATTTGAAGTCCTCAAATCTACGAAAAGCACCCATAACTAAAGGATACTTCTGTATATTTGTGTTACAATCATATGCAACAACGTTACAATCATATGCAACAACTGGCACAACAATTTTGGAAAACTTGGTCACAAAAATACTTAAATCAGTAACTGCGACCGAAATGGTGTCGAGTCCAGCCAAACATACAAATTGGAGACGTGGTCTTAATTAAAGATGAAATCACGTCACCTACATATTGGCCACATGGTCAAGTCACTCGAACATTTGAAGGAAATGATGGCTTATTATGCGCTGTGGAAGTAAAAACTACATCCAATACGTACAAAAGAGGAACGCTCAAAATATGCCGCCTGCCGTTAGACATACAAGATGATATAAATAACCTACATCAAAAATAAATTGTTATAATGATGAAGTGTTGTATGGTCTTGTGTTACGTCATGTCTGTATTAGTATATAAATATTTATAAGCCATATTAATGTTTTTTCCTTTTCTCTTCCTAAAGAAATGAGTTTTGAAGACGAGGATGTGCTGGATATTTGTGAAAATATTCAATTTTCACCAGTTCACGAATCCACACCAGAATCTAGTTATCTGCAATTCAAAAACAAAATAAAAAACAGCCAGGCAGCTAAAATATATAATCCAGATCCAAGCCACAACCCCTCACATTCAAATATAATAGCAGAATCTAGCAGCAGACATCCAATACTTATCAATGGTGGGATTGTCACTGACTGGGATAAACTTCATTTAACAACAACACTAGCAGAACTTCAAATGCGAATCCAGAATGATATACAGCGAGTTACAACCAGAGAAGGAGGCAATGTCTTCATTCCGAAGAAGGTGTTGAGTCGCATCAATTTTGATAAGCTTAAAAAATCAAAAAATAAAACCATCAAATTAAACCTGCCTAAAAAAATGGAAATCAAATTAAAACTTTATCAAAATCAAAGTTTAGTTTTCTTTCATTACCAGCCCAAAAACGGAAAGGATAAATCCAAATCCACCACTAAAATTATTAACCTCAGCAAATGATTGTAAGAAGAAATATCTCAAACAATTCAAGTTTGAATTCACAAAAAAAAACAAACTAAAAAATCCAAGGAGTTGAACCTGACAGTTCAAGGCGGGGAGTATGGTTGATCACCCTGTCAACACCAATCATTTTTATTATAACAGTGCCATCTGTTGTGTGACATTAAAAAGAAAACTCTACCGGAAAAGAATCCGCCAAAAATAAGTAGAAATATGAAACAAAACATACAACAAAAAGAGATGGATTTATCAACGAAAAACATATATAAAGTATTATTTTGGATTGTTTAATCAATTAGTTTTTTGCTGGTGAACAACTTTCAAGAAAATAAAAATACAAATTTACTTTTGAGATAGAAATCAATTAAAAAAAAAACAAAGGATAAAAATATTGAATGAAATTTGGATTTACACGCAAGTGGAAAAATCCATTGGTTCAATATATTTTTTGAAATTTTTTTTGTTTGATTGATTTCTCATATTGTTGGTAAGAATTAAAAAAAAGAAATAACTTATAATTATTACAAAAAATTTGTAATCTTTTTTAAAAATTGAAATAAAATCAAATTTCTTTTGTGTAAAAGTGTAAAAATTTTAATCTTTTTCTTTCATAATTTGTTTGTTTGCTGTCTTCCTTGAATTTTTGTGTTTTTAAATTAAGGAAGCGAACATTTGAATTGGTTGAGTGTTTATATCACGATCGAAAGTCTAGGAAGGTCAATTATTTTGTTCTTGTTGTTTAGCTTGTTAATGTTTTTGTGTTTTTTTTTATATAAAACATTATCAGAGCTCTAACATTGGTAATGGCTATAAAAAGATCCGACATGATTCATACTTTAGGATCGTCTAGAATACATAATTGTTTATCACTACCTGTAGTTTCATCAGGATATTGATACAATTACGACTCGTGGATACTAGATCAAAATTTAGAAATGTCACGCTATGAAGGTATGGATACGATTTTGGCGTGCAGTATCAAATCCATGATAATCCATATTGTAGCCACTTTTGGTCTGCAGAACTGGGATGAACATACTGCGTCCTTAGCGTCCAATCGCTTTTAAGGGTTTGATTGTTCTATTTTCACTATTTTCAAAAAATTTGTCCAAGAAGTAAGTTCAAACACTTTTAATATGTTTTTGTTAAAAAATATTTATTTTAACATTACATTATTTTATAGATTATGAATATCAACCAAGAGGAACGTCACCAATGTGACTTGTGCGAAAAGTCGACAATAGTTTACAAAAAAAGAATACCAATTAAAGCATAAAAGGATTGAATATGGGATTCGGCGGGAGAAGAAAATATACTACTGCCCCATCTGCCCTCATTTCTTCTCAAAAGAGGCAAAAAGGGATAGCCACCTAGTTTGGGATCATCAACAGGAAGCAAGTTAATATTATTAACAATTAAAAACATTATTTAATAAACTTTATATTTCAGAAAACTTATAAATGTGTTTGGGGCGCAGTTTTACCCAAAAGCACAATCTAACAAACCACAAACCAAAATGTGCTTCCGCACCAGATGGTGAACCTCCAGAGGAGGAAGAGATGATGGCAGAGGAGCAGGACGAAGTGGTCATTGAACAAGAGGCTGCGGGTAAGGAAATAAATTAAGAACGTAAATGCAATTTACGCTTAAAAACTAATATTTTTATTAAATTATTTTTCAGGTCCATCTACTAGATCTCGATCGCAGCCTCTTATATTTTGTAAGGAAATGTTTTCTCGCGAGATGAATTGTAAAGTAAGTAATTAAAATTTAATTTCATAAAAATAATATAAAATTTAAATTTTCTTATATTTTCAGAAACATAAGGCGAACAAAAATTAGTTTTTATTCTATTGTTTATCTTAAATAAATAAAGAAAAAATTCTGTATAATTTTGTATGGATTTTACTTTCACAAAGCTGCTAAATGCCGTGCTCTTGCCTCCGAGAATCAATAAAATTTAGGCGCGAGTATAATTCGCTCGCTGAGAGTTTAGTGTATATAATATTTGAGAAAAAAACAGTTTTTGTTGGTATAGTTTCATGTTGGGTTGAATCTTCAAAGCTGTTTATTTGAAATTATAACAACCGAAACAAAAAAACTATTTTCTTAAAGCGAAATTCCTACAACCATGAATTTTCCTAATTTTTTTTCTTTTGGAATGTTCGAAGTTAAGGTGGGGGACAAAAAAAAATTTTATATTTTCGAAAATAAGTCGAAAACTGTGCTCACGAAAATTACAAAAAAATCTTTTGCACTACATGACACCACACATGACATAATCAAAAATAATTTTTTGTCAAAATTTCTACTTTAACACCCCTCCAATGAACATTTGAATTTATAACAACCAAAAACAAATTTTTAGTTTCGAATTAGCAAAATTCCTACACCCGTGAATTTTTTGATTTTTTTCTTTTGTAATGTTCAAAGTTAAGGGGAAACAAAAAAAATTTTAGATTTTCGAAAATAAGTCGAAAACCGTGCTCTTGAAAATAACAAAAAAACTGTTTTGCACAACAAAAAAAAATCACCTTTCATATGACACCACACATGACATGATCAGCTTGTTCTACAAAAAAATCACTCGTTTTTGTCAATAACTCAAAAACTAAGCAGTTGAAAATTCATTGTATTTTTTTAAAATATTTTCATCATTTTCAATTTTTCTAAAGTAAACTCGATTCCTTACAAAAAAACTTTTGTTTTACTATCTCCTTATCTATGTCCATAATACATAGATAAAAACAATTATTTGAAATATTTTTGTTATCAACAGGCGTGGGAAAACACATTTAATAACTGTAGAAAATTTCAAGTTGATAGCACTTATAGTTTGTGAGTAAAGCGATTATGTAGAAATTCGGACGGACACCGAAGTCTCACCAATAAGGTACCGTTTTTACTTTTTCAAAATACGGAACACTAAAAACTATAAACCATCAATTTCAGATGCGCAAGAAGACATTGCGATTCATTTATACTGCATCAACGATTTGAAAATTAAAATTGAAACACTAAAGAAGGAAAAACATTCAATACAACGAAAAATAGTTGTAATAGGATTGTAAAAAGTGTAAAACAATTGGACTCTTTTTATGTATATTACGATGACATTTTATATAAACTACCAACGTTCCTGAAATGTTTGGACTTAATTGTTAAATTATGTTACGTATTTGATATAAAATATCCACAAAAAAGCAAACACATGGGTATTCTTCCAAGAATATTTTTTTTTGAAATTTCTGAGACTCTGCAAACTTATTCTAAAGTAAAAAATTTTATAAATCAACTCAACAACAATTAATTTAAAAAAATACTTTTACCAGTTTGCTTTTTGTGTGAATATGCATCTGACGAAACAGATCTTTTATTTAAATGTATATACGTGATATACATAAACCGATTAATTTTAAATACAGATATGTTATCGGAACTCTTGCGTTGGCAATACATATCAAAACTTTTATACGATAAATTTACAATTGCAACGATAAATTTACACATCCAAGGTGGCCCACAGGCCACCACAATATTAACAACCAATGAGATGGTATACAAATGTTTTATTAAGGGCTGTCCATTATGACTTTTAATTAGTTGAAAGCAAAGAAATATGCATTTGGGGAATCAAACTGTGGATATATGTTATTATTTCGATGTAATTGTATAGATGATATCGACAGCTACAAAACGAGAGAATGTTTATGTAATTAACTTTTTTTTTCCCTCGTTTAGTTGAAAGCAAAGTTACCAGAGTACGGAGAATCGAAAAATTTGATTCTCTCTCACACGAATTTATCATAGACGAATTTTATTTTCGTTTCTTTCACGAATTTAATTATTCGATTCTGCTAAATAATATTCCGTTCGCGAACTGAATCAAAAATTTTGAGAACTAAAATTTGAATTTGATCGCGAATTAATCTCAAACGAATAGTTCTGAATTGAAGAACAGATAATATACATGGATATTTTGTACATGTTTTTTGATTAAATATTCTAGTTTTATGGTTGTAAAATTGCTTTTTTTGAGAAATCTTCAAACACCTTTGAGAGTTGTAAAAATTTTCTTTCTGAAGATTTTCTTTCTTAAATTTTTAAAATGTTTTTTTAAAGTGTTAGGGATATTTTTGTTATAAAAATTTTATTAGACAAGTGTGTTTATAATCTGAAACATCTATACGAAAATTTGACGGAAATGGCATGACATGGTGTCATGCCTCTTGAAAAATAAAAAATAAATATTAATTTTTTTTTAATTAAATTCATATTAAAAAAAAGAATATGTTATATAGATGGCTATGACTACAGCCTCATTTACGGCCGTTAAGTTGAACAATGTTATCTAGTAAAATAAAAAATATGATTTGTAATATTTCTGGATGGTCATTTTGTAGCGTTTCCAGTTGGAGACATTTTTTCTCACATGTAGACAAATAAAAAAAGTCTACATAGCTTCACTTAAATTTCACCTCTATATGAATTCATTGGAATTAAATGAATTTTTAAGGAGAAATGGTAAGAAATGTCAAAACAAAATACAAATGTCATTTCAAATTATTATTCTGAAGTGATAGTTTGTAATATTTTCAATTCAATTGATATTTTCAACTTAAGTGATATAAGTGATTTAAGTGATATTTTATAATTAAATAAATACTTTTAAAAAAAATGGTAAGTTTAAAAATTAAATAAAATATTTATGTTTTTAAAATATAAAATTAGTGTAGTGATTTTGAAGGTTATGTTTATATTTTGCAAAACAAATTCAATAGCGTCTGATGCTATTTTGTTTTAGGTATAGTATAGTGTAAGGGATTTATAAACTAAAACTAGTTAAGGGATATAAACTAAATGCTTAGGTAAATATACTAAATATATAATTATATATACTACGTATATAAAATAAATGCAGAATTCGAAGCGTCTGATGCTTTTGTTTGTTAATTTGTTTTAGGTATACTTATAAGCTAAATGTAAAATTATAACTATAGAATAGCTAGAATTACCATACCCAAAACAAATTAACAAACAAAATCATCAGACGCTTTGAATTTAATTTTGCAAATACCGGATATTGGATCATCCAAACAATATTCTATCAGACGCTTCGAATTAGGCATTTAGTTTATAACTATACTTAAAACAAACACAATACAACATACAAAAGCATCAGACGCTTCGAATTTTGGTTTGCAAATACCGGATCTTGGATCATCCAAACAATATCCTATCAGACGCTTCGCTATATTGCATGGATGATCCAAAATCCGGTATTTGCAAAACAAAATTCGAAGCGTCCGATGCCTTTGTTTGTTTTATTGTGTTTTTTAATTTGTTTTAGGTATAGTTATAAACTAATAGCAGAATTGTAAGCGTCTGATATATAGTTTGGATGATCAAAGATCCGGTGGTAGTGAACAATAGTATTTCTCTGTTAGTCAGATTTGGAGTCAGTTTGGAGTTAATTTTTATTAGGTTAGGTTATTTTCAATATCCATTCCAAGAAGTTTAACTGATTCAATCTCATGCAACTCCTAATGATCCATCTTAATAGTTTAGTTTGGGTTAATAGTTTGTTTTTGGGTTAAGTTGTAACGGTTTTTTTTACTATACTAAAATTTTAGTACTCATCAATTTTGGATCAATTTACCTTTGCAAAATTTTTAAATAAAAAAAAAAATAAACTGACGAAATTGAAAAAAAAAAAAAAAAAAAAATTTGGGGAGTTGGTGAAAAGATTTGAAATGGAAAAGTTGAGTTCATGGCTAATTTTAATTTTTTTAATTTAAAAATTAAGTAAATGTTAAATAAAATTACTAATACTGTTTAATTGTGAAAAGTAACAGTTTTTGTATTTTAATTTAAAGTAAATTAAATTAAATTAAGGAGATGTGAATATGTGATTTATAGCAAAATTGAATTTAACTTTAATTAGAAAACATTATATATAAAAAGATTAGTTTTTTTATTTCAAGCAATAAAAATAAAAACTTAATATCTATGGTGAATATATTATATTGAATTTTGTAAGTTATTATTAGTAATTACTGATTAATTGGTTAGTTGAATTTTAATTAATTGAATACATTTTTTTGAAGAAGTATAATTTTTAAAATACTTATAAAACAAAAGTACATATTGTGAACTAAATTTTGTTGTAAATAGAAATAAAAGATTCAAAACAACATTTATTTTTGTGAGAAAATAAAAGTAAAACAAATTATATATCAAAATATTTGTTTTGTTTAAAGAAAACTAAAATAGTTTAATGAAAAACCAAAATCTGTACATATTTTTGAGCTATTAAATTGAGAACAAAAGAAAATCTGTGTTGGCTGCTTTGGTGGATTAGTTTTTTTGGAAAATTTGTTTTTGTTGTTTAGTAAAATCGAGAATAATTTCAAACAAAAGAAGGAATCGAATAAGAAATTATATCATATGCTACGTTGTTGATATTGAATGTTATATTATATTTAAATTGATGATTGGAAGGAAAATGCGAGAAGAATGGAGAATTTATAATTAATGCGAGAAGAATTTATAATTAAAATAGCAAAGATCTAGGAAATTGGGCGCTGGAAAATTTATGGATAAAAAGCTGAATCAAGATAGGTTATATTTAATTATTTATTTGTGTTTTGTTATTTTTGTTTAATTTCTATTATATAACAATTTGAATTTTTGTTTTTCGGTTAAAATTTTTTATTGCTTGATATTGTTTTATTACATTTTTGTATGTAAATAAATATGGTTTAAAGTAAATTTAGCGATTGGTAGGATGCCTTGTGTGTATTGAGGGATGATGATACATGTTGTGTAGGTCAAAATGAGTTGGTGTAGAGGTGGTTGGAAATATTTGCTTTTCTTTTATCAAATTTTTATTCTAGTTTTGTTTTTCTCTTTTCAATTAATTAAATTTTCTTTCGGCTATATATTTTTTTTAATTGCACTCTACATTTTTGTAAGGGAAAGAACGCACTTAAACTGAACCCCTATCGTCTGAGCTATGCAAGAGCTTTGCTAGGAGTGCAGCGTTCTCGCTAGAATTGAGTTTTCGCAAGCTTGATTTTAGCAAATTTCATCTTCCCGTTACAAAGTTCAATTAAAAATGTTTTTATTTTACGATAGTGATCGTAAACGATAGTGAATACCTTTCGTATTGTCTCCTGGAAATGAAACAAGAGATTAATTTAGTCGGGCGTAAAAATTCACGCAAAATATACTTATCTTCGTATAAACAGTAAAGCACAGTTGATTTCAAGTTAATTAATCTAGAAAGACAAAATTTGTATTAATCTACCATAAATGCAAAATTTAAAACAAAATACTTACCTGTAAATTAAATTTCCACAAACCAAAACAAACTAAACAACTGTCACATTGATATGTCAATCGATAATGCAGATTCTCTTCATATAGTTATTCAGCAATGAATGCGTTTAGTGTTTTTAACGTTTCAATACAATTTGTAAAGAGTTGGTACTATTGATGGGACCTTTTTGTGACATTTGTTTATAATAATAAAAAAAATTGTACCAATGTTATGGTAAGGAATTTAAGGTTAACTTTTTTTCTGTGCTATATTATAAATGTAAGAGTAATTTATTCTGTAATAGTCTAGAAGTCTAGTGTTAGTGCTTCGACTTAGTCGTGTAATTTATGTGTAATCCAATTTTCTGTTTATTTAAAGATAAATTGGGTAAAATTAAATGAATATGAAACAATAAAAAGGGTATTACTAATTTGTTTTTGTGTTTGGGATTCACATTATTCATAATCAACATTGCAAAGGTGCTTCGTGTAATTGTGATCATGGAAACATCAAAATAATTGAATTTGTTATGTAGACTGGAGAACGATGACGTAGTTCTGTAAAGTTCCCTGATTCATAGATTCTCTGTTTTGTCATATATCACAAATTTGCATTTCCCACGACATTCGTAACAAACTTTTTATAATACTTACTTCATAGTCATCCGTTAATCTAATGTTCCGCTCCTCAAATTTATTCTTCTCATATAAATAATACTGAATTACAAACATAATTTCACCATATTAACTTAATTTAGGATCTCCGTGGCCTCAAACACTAACTGCCAACTGCTATAATTGTATTCAAACCTCAAATAGCTGTGCATATTTATCAATTCGTTTCTCTATTTTGAAATTGCGGGATATCAGTATAAAAATTGTCTTCGAAACGTTATATATTTATTATTATCGATTCTTCTTTCCGATATACATGCAGGTATATAATTCTTATCCTTGAGATTTTACTGTAACACAATTGTAGTTTGCTATTTCGTAATACGTAATCATCATAAAATCGGTTAGGTACTCGTTTTAATCCATCATCATCCCGACTGGAAATTAGTTCAGGGAATCCGGATTATGATCAGATCCGGATCAGATTTTCCGTAATACGGCCATCTGATCAGTTCCTGATCAGCGTACAGTACCGTTTTCCTTGATCCGACCATCTGATCAGTTCCTGATCAGCGTTCAGTACCGTTTCCCTTGATCCGGCTATCTGATCAGTTACTGATCAGCGTGCAGTACTTTATCCGTTGATCAGGCTATCTGATCAGTTACTGATCAGCGTGCAGTACTTTATTCGTTGATCCAGTCATACGATCAGTGTCTGATCGAGAAAACTCATCTTATCCGATGTCCTGAACTGGATAATAATACAAAATTTAGTTTTTTAACTGATCCATTCTGTATATAATATTCCTTATTAAACAATAAATTCGTTATTATTGGTATAACTTACTGTTTAAATATATAAGCATTTGAAGTGTACTTCAAATTATCCCGAGCAGAAATTAGTTAGGGAAAACCTGAATCCAGTCAGGGCGTGATCAGGGCTTGGTCAGTCCTACAAGGGCGATCCCTATTAGGGCAATCTGATGTGGGCCTGTTCCGGGCCTGATTTAGAATACCCTTTTAGGGTTAACCTTATTTGAATATATCCGGCCCTGATCAGGTTTTTCGTCTTTCACCCCTAGCTGAAATTTAAATGGGTTAAAATTCACTAGAGTATTATCCATTTTAGAAATATATAGCTAAAATCGTTTCATGTATATTTTAGTTCTAGCTTCTCAGCTGGACGACTATAATAATAGTCATTAAAGTGGTATGTATGTTTTAATTTTTTCCATTGTAATGTTTTTATTTTAATCTGATTAATTTATGTATATGATATATAAATATATATCAGGGTCTGGTCAGGATATCCCAATCTGGGCCTGATCCGATTATCCCAATCAGGGTCTGATCCGGTAATCCCAATCAGAACCTGATAGGGCAAAAGCGTTACACTCATGATCAGGGCCCAATCAGGCAGCCCTACCAATGCCTGATCCAGGTTAGGGCAAACCTGATCAGGGCCTTACTTGAGCCCTGACAAACTTCTGCTCGAGCAAGAATAAAATTAAGGAAAAATGGTAGTATTTTTTTCATTTATTTAATGTCAAATTAATATTTAAGCACAAAATTAATTCTAAACCTTTGAACGGATCTGGTATGGATCTCTTGACCAGACCGGACATGAAACTGTTGAATGGATTCGGCATGGATCTTTCCGGAATAGATCTTTTAAATGGATCCGGAATGGATCTTTGAAATGGATTCGGAATGGATCTTTGAAATGGATCCGGCATAGATCATTTAAACGTATCCTGTACGGATCCTATATGGCGTGACGATTTTTAATCATGTCCGGATCAGGAGGCCTGATTCATCCCTGATCAGTCTTCAGGCAATCCTGATCCGGATCGGACTCTATACTGATCTAATTTTTAGTCGGGATGTTGATTACATGTGTGTATTTTTCAGACGTTTTGCAAATGGTATATTTCGTTGAAATGTTTTCACAACTCTATTATCAACCAGCAGTATGTATTTCTCAGTGATGGGTAATGACGTGTCGCAAAGAGTTTGTTACATGACGTGTCACAAAAGCGTCGCAAATGTCGCATTTGCGTCGCAAACTTTGACAGCTAGTTTCTAGTGTTTTTGACTTTTGTATTCTATTTTAACCCTATCTTTTAGTTTAATATAAATTTTTAGTCAGTGTAGAGTCATGTTAAACTTAAAGTACGATACAAAAATAGGTTTGTAAACATATTTAAATAAAAAAAATAACCGGTCGTCCTCTTCATTTATTATGGAAGGAATTAAAATTCATTTCTATTAAACAAAGTAATGGAAATGTTGCTTTGTGTCAGTTTTGTAGAAATATCATAAAAAATACAGCAATAAAAAGATGAATAGCTACAGGTGATTTATTGAGTTTTTAGCTAATTTATTACAACTCTTTATAACTAATTAAAATTTTGTATAAACGTTTAAATAGTGTTACAGAAATATATGCACAAAAAAAATTAAAACCATTGATGACAATGGCAAAAACTTTAGAGAAACACCAATGGAGTTACAATTAGAAACGGATTGTGAAGAGATTGAAGAACAAAATATTGAGTTCGAAAGTATTGATGAATATTTTGTTATTTTATTTACATTTTATTTGTGAATTTTTGTTACCCTTAACTCTTAAGGAAAGAATTTAAGACTGTTTTATTTTTATTGCAATATTATTTTATGATTGTATAATCAAAACACTTAATAATACAAATGAAGTGCCTATGTTTTTTTTTCAAAAATATGTGATTTTATTTGATAATAAAAATATATATTTAAATAAAGCTGTTTTATTTTTAAATTTAAAAACTAACAAAGTGAATTATAAAATTTACATGAAAAAATAACAACATCGCAAACGTAACAAATGACGTCGCAAAAGCAGAGTAACAAAAACGTTTGCGACGCGTCGAAAACGTAATTTGCGACTTTACGTTTGCGACTTACCCATCTCTGGTTATTTCTTAATGGGCAAAATATTTCCAAAGTTCGAAAAACTGTGTTATCTTTTCGATATTGATCAATTATAAATACCAGGTGTAACGTGACTTTATTTCTCTTATACATTTTTGTATTCTATTGTGAATGAAGGTGGATTGAAATTTGTGACATTAAGATGGATGGTTATTGTCATCCATCTAATATAAAATAATAAAATTAATTTCAGGTTATTTGACAATTATTATTAAAATAATATTTATCACAATCAATAGATCAATTTTTCAAATGAATATATTTTATTTTATTTGAATATTTCGACCCTTATTTGGGGTCCTCCTCAGCACTACAATAAAGTAGTGCTGAGGAGGACCCCAAATAAGGGTCGAAATATTCAAATAAAATAAAATATATTCATTTGAAAAATTGATCTATTGATTGTGATAAATATTATTTTAATAATAATTGTCAAATAACCTGAAATTATAAAACGGATCACAAGAATTTAATGTTACTCATTTCATTATATTCTGGAAAACTTATAAAATAAAATTAATGTTCAAGCAATTAATGCAGAAAAATTAGATATGTTCTAGTTTTTCTCTTGATTAATGTCACAATAAATTGTACATAGTTTCTTTTGTTAGTGAATTTTCGCGTAATTAATGTTAAATTAAAATATACATAATTTTTTGTTAGTGAAGTAAGTAGCAAAATTTTTGGTGTTTGATCGTGATAGAACAATTTTAGATCAGTTTAATCAAAATTTATTGGAATTCGAGTGTTTTTCTTTGAATTTGAATCGCTTAACCTAAGGAATTTAAATAGCGGTAACTGTGAATACGGTAAATTAATTAAAAGCAAAGAATAAATTTGAGGAAAATTCCATTCCGGGTATTTTAAATGGCTGTCATACTTAAAGTTAATAATAAGATAAATTAAAATTGGTTTTGGATGTTTTTGTAAGCGAGGCGATTAATTAAAAGGGTTACGAAAACATTCAACCTTGCAGTTAGTACATAACAGTTGAATTGTAGTCTGTTACCTAAACGTAAAACCCGTGTATCGGTTATTTATTTGTATGACATAACTGTATCAATAATTCAACAAGATAAGGAAAATAAAATTCAATAAAACCAAAATAAAATAACGGTTGATGTACATATATTTATATCTCATACAATTGGAACGGCAGTGGTCGATGTTGTATTATTTCTATTGAAATTATCTGTGATCGCGAGCCATTGATCCAACCGTGATATATATAGGACCCAATACGTAAATTTTAACTTCATCTGTGATTATTGGAATTTTTATTCGTGTACGCAGTTCACGAAAGATGATCCGCTAATCATCTAGGGAAGAGGAGTGGGATCCCAACAAACTATGAGGTAAGTCGTTTTAAATTTATATGTCAACGGGGGAGTGTATGTACGAATGAATGTGTGCGTAAAAGTGGGAATGCGTGTACGAGTGTAACGGGATGGTATACCATAAAATAATTCAACATGCTCATAAATTGTTTTTGATTTCATTTTTTTTTACTGTTATTGAATTTACTGATTATGTTCTAATAATTATTATTCAACCTGTGAACGGCTTATGCTGCAATCACTCATTCTGATGTAATTATAAATGATGAAACTTAGCAATGCTATTTCTCTATACCAATGTAATCGAGAACTTCAGTAGTAAACAGAAAAATAACAACCCGATAAGCAAAATACAGTGATAGGAGGTATTTGTATTATTGCATTTGATATTTAAGCTCCTTCATACATAACTCGTAATTCAGAATAGTATCGTCAACTACTATATTAAACCTGGTTGTTAGAGTTCTGAACGGATTGATCAATGACCTTGATTTTTTTTGGTTGTTCTTGTTTATGTTCTTGTTTGGCTGGTATTGGGAATGGATCTCACTGTGTTTGTTGTTATTTTTTTTTGTAAACACATGAACGCAAATAAAAAGGTGTCAATGGTAACGGATGACGTAACCAGGGATAAACAAACAAGGAATGGTTCGTGAATTGTGGCGATGTGTTGAATGTTATCTGACTCGTCGGTACCATGTAGTTTGATGACACTTGAAGCCAGAAAATTCTTTTATTTTGTGAATTTTTTTTTGTTTAGTTAGGTTAGATCGTTAAACAGAATCATTCGACTCGTTTAAATTATCCAAATCAATCATCATCGCCTTCAAATCACCGTTCAACTCGATAATAATTTTATCCCATTTTTCGATCTCTCTCACCTTATCGTTTACTTCCTTTTCCAATGAATTCAATTTAAACTTATCCTCTTGTAAGATATTAACAGTTATTTGAAAATCTTTTACCAATTCATCTTTAACTAATGACTGCGATTTTAATATCTCAATCTCCTGGAATAGATTAAAATTTTCTAATGTCCGAATGTCCGAGTTCAATTTCCATCAATTTTCCATTAATTCGATTCGTTAAGATTTTCATTTAATTCTTGTTGTAAATTTATAATCTTTTTTATGACTTTCAGTTATTTCAATTTGGATTGGATTAAACGTTGAATCGTGATCAATTGAATTATTTTTTTTTATATTCATCTAAATCTTTTGTTAAATTTATTTTCTTTGATCTCACTCTGAAGTGCTTTTATTAGGACATCGTTTGTTTCCAAGTCATTAGCTTTGCACCGTGTAATGAACAGTCGTCAGTTTCATGCGCATCAAAGTCATCACATTTATAACAAAATCACGTGGTGCAGGTTTCTGAAGGCCCGGCAATTCAAATTAATTCTTAGTTGATTTTCTCTAAATTCTTTAATACCAGTTTCACTTTGGACGCCAGAGTTTCATTTTTCTTTGGAATGCCAGCTATTGTTGAATATAAAAATACTATTTGAGCTGCCGTATCATCTTCAAAGGTTGCATTATTTTGTTGAAGTACTCTATCTTAGGTTACCCTTACTTAATGTTCGTTTTAAGTTGAATTGAATTTTAAATGTTCAAATTTTTTTTTATTTCTCATAATTTTCACTTAAACTATTTTCAATCAATTTAAAGTTTTTGATATTCTTCTAACACCTCCTTTACCGTCTGCTCCAATAACGTTACTTTTTTCGTAATAATTCATTAGATAATAGACTTTGTCTCGTTGTGTGTGTGTGTGTGTGTGTGTGTGGGTGTGGGTGTGGGTGTGGGTGTGGGTGTGTGTGGGTGTGTGTGTGGGAGGGTCAGTGAGGGTGGGATAGCCTTGGTGCTGAATATTTGAATCAATTACTTGCTTTCAGATGTGGATCACATCTAATCACTATATTTTGTCATCAAGTTTAAGTTGCTGATACATTTCTGCAGACACCGATCAAAAACAACAACAAAGTTAATTGTGTTGAGGGCCATCTATGCATATGTGCATATATCATGTCAACTTTAAATATTGCTGAAGCACATGTGCATATATTTATTATTACATTTTCATCGAATTGAATTCATCTGAGGCACATGTGTGCACATAGTTATTATTATACTTCGTTACCAATCTACGATTATTGCTGAATCACATGTGCATATACTTATCATTACAATACTGTACTTTGTTACCAATTTACGATCATTGCTGAAGCACATGTGCATATATTTATTATTACATTTGCATCGAATTGAACTCATCTGAGGCACATGTGTGCACATAGTTATTATTATACTTCGTTACCAATCTACGATTATTGCTGAAGCACATGTGCATATACTTATCATTACAATATTATACTTCGTTGTCAATTTACGATATTGCTGAAGCACATGTGCATATACTTATTATTATATTTGCATCGAATTGAATTCATCTGAGGCACATGTGAGCACATAGTCATTATTATACGTCGTTACCACTTTTGAATATTGCTGAAGCACATATGTGCATATGTTACATTTTCGTCATCAAAGTCAATTTGTTGATACATATGTGCAGGCACCAACCAGAATCAAATTGGAATTAACAATAAAGTCAACATTTATCAGAAAGTTAAGGCTATTTATTGTGATGCTCATCCAGGAATTTCATTTATTTTCGGTCAACATTTTTCATCATACAATGCAGTCCACTGCAAAATAGTACCATCTACTACCATCTTGGAATCAGCATCAGATAGGATATTTATACTACCCGCTCCGACAAGCGCCGGATTACAAAACGACAGAAAAATGAAATTGTGGAACGAGTAGTGGCGAACTATGCCGTTCGTCACGGGTCGCTTAACAACGGTGAGTGGACAACAGCGGAAGAAACGTTTTTGGGATGCTCTTACCGCAGACTTAAACGCCATGGACGGAGCGATAAAGACGTCAGTGGGATGGCAAGAGGTAACTATTGTTAAAATCAATCAATATTTAATTTAACAAATTTTAATTTTATTTACATTTTACATTCATTTAGTGATATTCGGAATTCCGTCCGAAATAAAATGAAAATCATAAGGCAGGATAGATTAACAACTGGGGGTGGTGAAGCGATTGGGTTGCAACTCAGCCCATTAGAAGAAAGGTTGCTCAGCATGTTGCCTGAAGAACATGCTGATGGAATGGACAATACAGAGGGAGGATATGTAAGAAAATTTTCAATAATCTTTCATAAATTTTATTATGTTTGTATTTATATTTTGTTTTTCTTTAAGGACTCACCCGATGTACATAACTACTTCGCTGAAAATTTGCGAAGTGCAACTATGCCACAAGAGGATAGCGAAGAGATGTCTGAAACTGCCGGGCATTTAACTTATTCTCTTGATGCCCAACATTCAATAATGAGTCAAATGCCTGGACCATCCGGAATTGCCCATACGGTAATTTTTGTTTTCATTAAACTATTTTTTTTTTTTATTAATTAGCTAGACGTGTTTAGCACACTAAATATGAAATATTCATTATTTAGACTCTTTGAATATCCGAAGATACCATGTCAACTATAAAGGAAGGAGATGGGGAAAATGGAAGGAATGGGGATATAGGGATAACTATACTAACATAATGTTAATCTCCTGCCACCCCACGCAAACAACCCACTTAACAAGTCTAATAAAAACTAAAAAAAAACAAAGCTCCCTACAACTCCACTGACACTCCATACATACCTCAGCTTGCCAGGCCATCCTCTGGAATAATCTGGATTACTCCAGAAGATGGCCCAACAAGCCGAAACATACATAGAGCAACAGCAAAACTATAAAAACTGCCCCCTTAATCCCTACCAAACTCATCAAACAAGCTACCTGCGCACAGTAACAAGAGATTGACATTATGTTATTTGAAAACTTACGCCAAGTGCCAATGGCAAACAGTGTTAATTATATAACTATACTAATTCTTTTAAATGATGATGGACATTTTCTTTAAATGCCTGAGGGGAAAATTCATCGGGAAATACAGAGGAAGGCATTGAGTTCCACAATTTGGCCACTCTATTACTCCTATTAATCAGCTCTTGTTTGTCGATTATACTGCGCACACGATGGAAGGATATTTTGAATTTCCTTAGAGGAGAATTCGCTAAAGTTATATTTATAGTAGATTGATAATTCAGCCACATTTCTTCTGTGCTGGAGTGAATCAAGCTGGTCCGTTAGTTTGGTATTACCAATCAACCGTATTGTTTTTCTCTGTACAGAGTCTAGACATTTTATTGTTGACTGACAAGCACCTCCCCAAACATGACAGCAGTACTCCATACATGGACGAATAAAGGACTTGAAGATTAGCAAAATTTGCTCGGGATTGAAATACTTTTTACATCGATAAAACAATTACTATTAAATATAATTATTTTAGTTTTTAGCACCAACATAAGTGGAACCACCGGCTGCAATTTCTTCAAGCCAACTGTCTGAACCGTCTATAGCCATAAATACAAAGGTTAGTTCTTTTTTTGTTTAGTATAATGCAATTATTATATTATTTTAGTTAAATTATTTTAGGTTTTAACAGTAACGTCTATTATTGAAGACGTACCGGGAACCGAAGCAGATGATCAGACTGCAACATCAGCTCGTATTATTACTGAGGTAAATTTTGTTTTTTTTTATCATTTTTTTATTGCTTTGCTTATTATATAATTATATAATAACTTACCACAACTCAAAATACTATGGAGTCATACGAGTTGGAATAGTAGTAAATTAGTAAATGAGTTTCAAGAATGGTACTTTAATAAAACTATCTTTTTAGTCCTCAGCTCCAACGGCGCGTTGAACACCCCTGAAAAATAAAATTGGTTTTGATCGCTATATCCGGTTATATATTAATCTGGTTATTAGAAAGAGATAGATAGCGAGAATTGCTTTTATAGGCCTTTTATAGCCAATTTAATTTTAACAGATGAGGGAATCTTTTGTGATTAATCTTTTGTAATCCAACACATCTAGTTGGTCTTAAAAATATATAAATAAATAAAAGTAACCTTACAAATAAAATCATATATAAAAGTGTATATAAATAAACAAAAGTATTTTACAAATAAATATATATATATATAAAGGAAATAAGTTTAACTGTAGTGTTTTTTTATTAGTGTTAACGTTAAATCTTTTTCTAACACACCACGCACTACAATTTGGTGACAGCGAAAAATTAATCAGTGCTCATTAAAAACTAATAAAAAAAAAATTATATAGTTTCATATTAGAAACCTTCAAAATTATGCAAATTCCGTGTTTAACATTTAAACCTTGCACCATAAAATTGTGATAAAAAAAAATGTATATACATACATATAAACTTGTTTCGTAAAGAATCGTATTTGCAAACCGGTATATTATTATAAATATCTTTAAACAATGATCATTATAATTTTGGATTATCAGTGAATGATATAATGTGAGTGCAACATTCAAAAATAATTAGAATTACTTTAAACAAAATTACAAAAGTTAAATTTCGCTTAAATAAAACCACTAAAATTAAAATTCGAAAGACTTTAAGTGAAATACATAATATAACAAATAAAATATTATAGTTAATCAGATGTTTAAACTAAAATCCATAATTTCATTGAACGATTATATGTTCCAATAAGACGACAACAAAAAATTATAATTACAACATAGAGGAACTAAAAACTGTTAAGCTTTTTACAAATGGAAAAATTTTGCTAACATCATCATAGAACAACTCTAACAAATTTTCAACCTGCAGTTTTCGACGAAATCAATTTTTTGTGTAGTCAAATATCATGATGCAAAGTTATTGTTTGTGACAATGGCGACAATTTCGTACAAGAATTATGAAACAAGTAAATATAAAAAAAATAATTTAATTTAAATATATCTATAAACTATTAATGCTAAATATTTTTTCCATTGCATTTAAAAAAAACCGTATTTAATTTTTTAAGTTAAAATAATTAAAACAATTTTTTCTCTTAATCATCTATATAAAATAATTTTCTTTTCATAAATCATATGTTATATGTAACAGGTTAATTACAAAAAACTCTGATCAAAATAATTTTCGTAAATTTTATTTAATAATAACTGTTCCTTGTGTACAATAAAATTAATTCATCGTATTACAACATTATGTAGAGATACTACTACGTCTACTCACCAACTTATCCAAATCAAAACCTATATAAATAAGTTATAAAGAAATTCCCATGACGACATAAATTTTATCAAAACAAAATAACAAATAAACATTCATTATTTCGTATCGTCAATTGTAAACAAATAAAGTTTATGAACTTAGATTCAAAACGTGTCATCACATATATTATGTTTCAAAACATTGAAACAATTTAAATAAAAATGCTTATGATGACTTGTACATTTTATTTGAAGAAAAATATAGAGCAAATAAATTGATAACACTTTTATGTACATTTTTGTTGTTATTGCATTTTTGCAATAAGTAAATTTAAAACAATATAAATATGTATATTAATTGATTTAAGTGGGAATACATAATATATTAATTGATTTAAGTTTTAAGTGGGTGTTCACGCATTATCGTGAATTGTTAAATAGTTTACCTGAAAAATCAAAATATTTTAAATTAGAATCAAAACAAAACCAATTAAAGATTTATAAAATTATGCAAAACATTACCAAAACAATCCTTTTGAAATGTCAACGAAACTTTCAATTTTGAATTGACGTGTTCGGTATATTTTGATCATTCATTCGATATTTTCAATTTTCACATTGAATTTATGTGTTCGTTATTCTATATTATTAATTCGATAGTTTCGAGATCGTTGGTAAACTTGACAGCTGTGATTTGTAGAGTTTTGGCTTTCTATAAAATGGACTGTTTTTGGTAGTTTTGCTCTCTTATTTCTTACGAATTTATATCTGAATAGTATAGTCAGTAAAAAAGTGTTGTTTGTATTACCATGTAGTTGGTTGAGTATGAGCTAAGCTCTCTCTTTTAGTTTTAAGTGAATTTTAAATATTTTGTATTCCCATGTGTTAAAATCAGTAATTGTAAAATTAATAAATGAAGTTTTTATAAAGTTGTGTGCATCAGGTCAGTTTTTTAATGTAAATATAAATTAACCAAATAGTTTTTTCTTTGTTCTCTGACAAATATTCGTCGAGTGTGCATGCAGTAAAAACCTCGTATAAGTTTTCATCGATTGGAACGGGTGATGTTTCCATGCATCGTTCATCGCAATTACATAACTTCAAATATTATATGAGCTGATATTTTCATCATTGCATAGTTCATCTCATATGTACATAATCTCAACTATTATATGATCTGATATTTTCGTCATTACTTCAGTGAATCATCGCAATTACATAACTTCAAATATTAAACGAGCTGATATTTTCATTTCGCAATTACATAACTTCAAATATTATATGAGCTCAAATATTATTTTCATCATTGCATAGTTCATGTCATATGTACATAACTTCAACTATTATATGAGCTGAAATTTTCATCATTGCATAGTTCATCTCATATGTACATAATCTCAACTATTATATGATCTGATGTTTTCGTCATTACTTCAGTGAATCATCGCAATTACATAACTTCAAAATATTATATGAGCTGATATTTTCATCATTGCATAGTTCATGTCATATGTACATAACTTCAACTATTATATGAGCTGATATTTTCATCGTTGCATAGTTCATCTCATATGTACATAATCTCAAGTATTATATGATCTGATATTTTCGTCATTACTTCAGTGAATCATCGCAATTACATAACTTCAAATATTATATGAGCTGATATTTTCATCATTGCATAGTTCATGTCATATGTACATAACTTCAACTATTATATGAGCTGATATTTTCATCATTGCATAGTTCATCTCATATGTACATAATCTCAACTATTATATGATCTGATGTTTTCGTCATTACTTCAGTGAATCATCGCAATTACATAACTTCAAATATTATATGAGCTGATATTTTCATCATTGCATAGTTCATCTCATATGTGCATAATCTCAACTATTATATGATCTGATATTTTCGTCATTACTTCAGTGAATCATCGCAATTACATAACTTCAAATATTAAACGAGCTGATATTTTCATTTCATATGTGCATAACTTCAACTATTATATGAGCTGATATTTTCGTCATTACTTCTGTTAATCATCTCGTTTGCATAACTTCAATTATTATATGAGCTGAGATATTTTCATCATTGCATCATTCATCTCACTTACATAATTTCAACTATTATATGAGCTGAGACATTTTCGTCATTGCTTCAATCAAAACATCTCATATGTACATGATTTTCAACTATTATATGAGTCGATATTAGTCTCTGTATTTCTCTGGGTCTCACATTACCTTGATATTTGCATCACGGTGTTGGAAGTTGATGTGCCAACCAACTCACATCAAAATATATCGTCAAGAAAAAAAATACAGTCCACCTCTCATCGACGCCGCATCATTTGGTCCTTCGAGCCGGATATATACGCAGCTCGTCTCAAAATAACTTCGGAAGAAATAAAACCAACCAACGTTTTTGGATAATTTAAGGTACCATTTAGTATAATTTATAAGTAACTTAATTATTTAAATTTTCGTCAAATATCATTAACATTATGCATTTCTCTAGCATTTATATTGTCATTGTTTATTAACACGACTTGCGTGATCATATAATCGTGACTTTTTCGGGACATTCACTACTACGGGGTGTACAATATCGCTCAGTCGATTGTTTAATTGTCTATGGTGGATGACTTGTCGGATTGTTCCATTCTATTGACATATTCCGTTCTGAACAATGTTCATCCGTTTTTCTCTTCGATATTAATTTTCCATAGGTTAACATGCCGGATTCCCCTGACGTAGACCTCTTGAAAAAACAACGTCGTACAAAATCTCGTCATACCTGAATGGAATTTGAATTCCAAAATAATTTTGTTGTCATCGTTAATATTTTAAAAAAAATCTTTATACATCTCGTCGTATTCTAATGGAATTTGAATTCCAAAATAAATTTCTTATTTTCATTAATATTTTAATTCAGTTCGTCGTACTTTAATGGAATTTGAGTTCCAAATAAATTTGTTGTCGTCGCTACTATGTTGCAAATCGTCATTCATTTTTCGTCGTGCCTTATTGGAATTCGATTGTTCGTTAATAATTGGAGTCATTATTCGTTTCGTCGTACTTAGTAGAATGTGATCTCCAGATATAATTGTTGTCTTCGTTAATATGTTCAAAATCGTTATTCGTTTTTCGTCGTACCTTGTTGGAATGCGATTTTTCGTTAATAGTTGGAGTCACTATTCGTTTTCGTCGTACTTAGTAGAATGTGATTTCCAGATACAATTGTTGTCTTCGTTAATATTTTAGAAAACCGTTCTGTCGTATTTTTAAATCATTCGTCGTACCTGATTAGATTAATTGTTATTTTTAGGATTCTGTTATATTATGTATTATATTCATCGGATTCTAGTAGATTAAATAGCATATTCATCGGATGTTCCAATATTAAATTACCAATTTATTCATCGGATCATTTCAAAATCACCGTTTTTAGGTGTCGAGTAATTAATTATTTAATCCACATCGTTCGTCAATCAACATGGAAGTTTTGGTATTGGTTTGTCCAACATTCGCTGGTATTTGGATGTGTTAGCTTCATTAATTTTTCGTCGTTCTCCTTGTTGCTATCATAATTCCAACAGATGTTCACTCTTGTCTCATTCTTCGTTGCCTTGGCAGAGTGTGCCTCACAGCCCACCTTCGTCGTATAGTCGTTGAGACAAAATCAAACAAATTTCTTCAATGTGAATTAGCTCTGACCTTGCTAATAGGCATACATGCCTCATTTGTAGTAATTGGTTATTCGTCATATCTTACTAGAATTCGTTTCTCAATTTAATGTTCATCAATAGTTGTAGTCATTATTCGTTTCGTCGTACTTAGTAGAATGTGATTTCCGAATAAAATTGTTGTTCGTTTATATTTTAGATATTTTTCTCGTACGTTTCGCCGTACCCTAACACCATTCATCGTATTTTATTAGTTTGATTGTTATATTTTTAGGAACCTGTTAAATTATTTTATACCCATTAAATTCTAGTAGATTAAATACTATTCATCGCATGTTACATTATTGAATTACCAACTCATTCATCAAATCCTGTCAAATTCATCGTTATTAGATGGGAAATAATTAGTTATTCAATTCACATCGTTCATCAGTTAACATGGAAGGTTTTATATTGGTTCGTCGAACATCCGCTGGTATCTGGATGTGTTAGCTTCATTAATGTTTCGCCGTTCTTCTTGTTGCTATCATAATTCCTACAGATGTTCGCTCTTGTCTCATTCTTCGTTACCTTGGCAGAGTGTGTCTGACAGCCCACTTTCGTCGTATAGTCGTTGAGACAAAATCAAACAATTTTCCAATGTTAACCAATGTGTCCTTGCAAAATGGCTAACATGCCTCATTTGTATTTAGTAGTATTCGTCATTAGAATTCGTTTTAATTCAATATTTGGTAGTTAATGGTTCGGTAGTATCTTAAGCCGTTATAGGTTTAATTATAATTTAATAAAATGTTTGTCTTCAGTAGGAATTAAAGTCATTAGTTATTTTCACGCGTCTTTCGTCTAGTTTATGTTACAAACCGAAAATGATTTCGTTTGAATTAGAATTTTATATTTTGTCATTTCCGTCTGCCAAATTGATAATTCAGGTTGTAGCACCGAGCTTTAATCGTTGACATTTAACTTTTGCAGGCCCCCTCTATTAGCTCAAGATGCGTGCTCAACTGCAACTGACAAATTGTTCATATGCATGCTCGCGTGTTTCGTCTCAAAGCAGTCCAGTTGGAAATCGGTATTAACTCATCAGCTGATCCTTTTAGAGCTTGGTTTCGTCGTATGTATGGTATCACGTAGCGGATTGTGATGTTTTTAAAAATTCTGCTTCCACAACATTGCCAACTTCATTGAAGCTCGTAATCTTCAGCATATCCAACAAGCAGCATTCATGTGGTCTACTCTTCGTCACAGAGTGTGTCCGACAACTCAATTTCGTTGTACAATCGTTGTGTCATTTTAAATTGAGCCTATTGTCATCTCCATTAACCCAGCTGAATCCATTCTGAAACGCTCAGTAGCACGAATCAGCGTAATCTCACATCTTGATGTTGAAGATTTGCAGCAGTTTGTTGTATCAAGTAATTACAAAATAGTGGTGGTTTATATTTCACTAATTAATATTTGCAATCGTCCACGTAACTCAAGCAACAATGTTCTGCGACCAGTCTGTTCAGTCTGACAAGTCACTCACCTCGACTACAGTGATCCCTGAATATTCATACACTTAAAATTTACTTTAGTTGCTGTCCGTAACTGGTTTTAAGGGATTACGTAATTGCAACCATGTCGCAGCCTGGACCGTTTCATTTTGTTAAAGTAAATACTTTAAGGTCGCCAGTATGTTCACGCATTATCGTGAATTGTTAAATAGTTTACCTGAAAAATCAAAATATTTTAAATTAGAATCAAAACAAAACCAATTAAAGATTTATAAAATTATGCAAAACATTACCAAAACAATCCTTTTGAAATGTCAACGAAACTTTCAATTTTGAATTGACGTGTTCGGTATATTTTGATCATTCATTCGATATTTTCAATTTTCACATTGAATTTATGTGTTCGTTATTCTATATTATTAATTCGATAGTTTCGAGATCGTTGGTAAACTTGACAGCTGTGATTTGTAGAGTTTTGGCTTTCTATAAAATGGACTGTTTTTGGTAGTTTTGCTCTCTTATTTCTTACGAATTTATATCTGAATAGTATAGTCAGTAAAAAAGTGTTGTTTGTATTACCATGTAGTTGGTTGAGTATGAGCTAAGCTCTCTCTTTTAGTTTTAAGTGAATTTTAAATATTTTGTATTCCCATGTGTTAAAATCAGTAATTGTAAAATTAATAAATGAAGTTTTTATAAAGTTGTGTGCATCAGGTCAGTTTTTTAATGTAAATATAAATTAACCAAATAGTTTTTTCTTTGTTCTCTGACAAATATTCGTCGAGTGTGCATGCAGTAAAAACCTCGTATAAGTTTTCATCGATTGGAACGGGTGATGTTTCCATGCATCGTTCATCGCAATTACATAACTTCAAATATTATATGAGCTGATATTTTCATCATTGCATAGTTCATCTCATATGTACATAATCTCAACTATTATATGATCTGATATTTTCGTCATTACTTCAGTGAATCATCGCAATTACATAACTTCAAATATTAAACGAGCTGATATTTTCATTTCGCAATTACATAACTTCAAATATTATATGAGCTCAAATATTATTTTCATCATTGCATAGTTCATGTCATATGTACATAACTTCAACTATTATATGAGCTGAAATTTTCATCATTGCATAGTTCATCTCATATGTACATAATCTCAACTATTATATGATCTGATGTTTTCGTCATTACTTCAGTGAATCATCGCAATTACATAACTTCAAAATATTATATGAGCTGATATTTTCATCATTGCATAGTTCATGTCATATGTACATAACTTCAACTATTATATGAGCTGATATTTTCATCGTTGCATAGTTCATCTCATATGTACATAATCTCAAGTATTATATGATCTGATATTTTCGTCATTACTTCAGTGAATCATCGCAATTACATAACTTCAAATATTATATGAGCTGATATTTTCATCATTGCATAGTTCATGTCATATGTACATAACTTCAACTATTATATGAGCTGATATTTTCATCATTGCATAGTTCATCTCATATGTACATAATCTCAACTATTATATGATCTGATGTTTTCGTCATTACTTCAGTGAATCATCGCAATTACATAACTTCAAATATTATATGAGCTGATATTTTCATCATTGCATAGTTCATCTCATATGTGCATAATCTCAACTATTATATGATCTGATATTTTCGTCATTACTTCAGTGAATCATCGCAATTACATAACTTCAAATATTAAACGAGCTGATATTTTCATTTCATATGTGCATAACTTCAACTATTATATGAGCTGATATTTTCGTCATTACTTCTGTTAATCATCTCGTTTGCATAACTTCAATTATTATATGAGCTGAGATATTTTCATCATTGCATCATTCATCTCACTTACATAATTTCAACTATTATATGAGCTGAGACATTTTCGTCATTGCTTCAATCAAAACATCTCATATGTACATGATTTTCAACTATTATATGAGTCGATATTAGTCTCTGTATTTCTCTGGGTCTCACATTACCTTGATATTTGCATCACGGTGTTGGAAGTTGATGTGCCAACCAACTCACATCAAAATATATCGTCAAGAAAAAAAATACAGTCCACCTCTCATCGACGCCGCATCAGTGGGCAATAAGTAATTTGTAAATACATAATTTATATACATAATTATATGATGGGGAAGTATTTGAAATAATATAAAAGAAATGATTTTTCATAATAAATGGTAGAATCAGTTTGAATTTAAATAGTGTCTTTTATTTTCTCTGATCCTCCCGACGACCTAAGTTGACGCACGTCAAACGGGTCTAACGGTTCTTTCCCTGGTGCAAAATTGTTTCGGCAAAGTGTATCATCGAAAAACCGGACTGTTCAGGACATACGGACGTATAGACAGTGTTATATCTCTGGTGAATTAATTTAAAATCAACAAAAGTTAAAATTGAAATAATAAATACGCAGTCAGATAGCAAGAGTGTATAAATGTCGTTTACACACGACATCGAGAATAATATCATGATATACGCTCAGCACATGGCGAACTTGCCATTCACGAACTAGAACTGGAATCTTGCCCAACGAACCACAACAATAAATACCGATTATTAAATTTATTTTGAATTAAATCAAGTACGAACAATCAACTATACAAATTAGAATTGACAATAACAGAAGGAGTTAAATTATACAAATTTAAATCAACACATTCAAAACATTACAGTGAAATTATACAAATTTAAATCAACACATTCAAAACGTTACTTGACAAATGGGAAACTCAGCTCAAAAGCAAAAGGAAGAAGAAGTGTTCATTACAAATGGACCTAATTCGTCAACGAACATATCAGAGAACACGTCACCAATTAACAAATATGAAATTATCATATTTGTAACGATAGTAGTCTTGATAATTATATATATAATCTTTAGATTAAAGGGTTATTTTCAAAAAACCGTACGTAAAGAAATAACCAAAACGACAATTTCAACAGTCAAAAAAAATTTTTTATTATTAAACCTTTGTAATAGTTAAGATACTTTTCAAATAAATAAAGAAAACTTTAATTTCTATTAAGTAAGACAATATATATATATAAGATATTTTTAATAAATGAATTAATAAATTTTAAATAATAATAAATGAAATTTCTAGAATCATAACTAATTATGAATGGATAATTTAAAAAAAATAATATATAAAAAATTTCAGTTTAAATGAACAAATTACATTTAACTTAATTTTTCTCTTTTTATATAATAAATTAATAAAATTTCTTTTTTTAATAAAAATGAAAATTAACATATGATATTTTTTTTTATATAATAAAGAATGGTAAACAAAAAATTTTTTATGATAATAAAAATTTAAACAAAAAATTGTAACGTCCGCTATGTTCGCCTAAACAACAATAAAACCAATTCATCTTCTTTTTCTAATTCAATAAAATTTATTTCATTAGTTTCCGTTCATTTTTACATTAATAATAATTTTAAAATTTTCTAATACTTAACGGCTAGTTAAATTTCGAACATACTGAAAAAATAAACGAACGTTCCAATTCTAACGAACAGATGTCGTTACTAACTTTTGCTGAATTTTGGTATTACACGATTGATTAGAAGATGTCAAACAAAAATCACATTTTTTTTGGTTGATTTAATTTTCCGATGTAAAAAATTGAATAATAAAAATTCATTCCATATTTGTTCCTCAAACAAATGCATTGGATCTATAACTTTAAAAACAAAAAAAAACATTTTTTTGCAATTCCGTTTCTGTGGTTGTTAAACCATTAAGTTTTAGTTATTTAATTCCGAGTTTGGTTTTGTTTCAAAATAAAAAGAAAAAGCTTTCGGTGAATGTTAAATCGATTATGGATCAATTTGTGGATATAAAGTTAAAATGTCCACAATATTATAATGAAACAAAAAAAGATCTAAAGTAACATCAATAGTTTTTTTCAAAAACGTGATAACATTAAAGTCAAAACGCCATTGATTTCTTTTCGGTGTGCAATTTTTCTTTGAGCAAATAAAACCAAAACAGAAGAAAAATATAACAATAAATAAAAGAAGAATTAAATTCAAGAACAATGGAAACTCCTTTTTCTGTAATAATAATGTGACTGTATAACTAATAAATGATCAAGTTACAATTAGAGTTATTGGTATTTGATTTGCTTTGGAGTGTTGTAAAGGGAGGAATTTGAGTACTACTAATGTGCTCTCTGAAAAGGTCATTTTGATTTGGATAAGACTAAAGTATATAAATGCGGAGAAGGTCATAGTCCTGGGAAAGACTATTAGCGAAGGGAAAGGAGCCATTAAATAACAAGGATTGGATGGAAAAATGAAATTGCCCTGGATCGAGGATCTACAATCAACAGGAAACTAACAAACAGGTTATACTATTTTTTTATGTTATTATTATTGTCTATTTTTTTTGTATACAATTATTCGTGGTTAGAATTTTAAAATGATCAATTAATTTAATCATTTTTAAGAGATTCCCAAATTTTCAAACTTTGTGTGGAGGCAATCCGTTTAATCCGCTTCTTGGTTCAATCCCTTCTGGATTAGGGTTAAATTATAATTTTGTGTATAAAAGGTCCAAGCCACCTACAGTGGCACTTAACAAAATTTCCGATTAACAAAAATTTTTTTTTTCAATTATTATAAAATTTATAAAAAAAGTCAAATTATCAAAATAAAAATGGAAATAATAATAAAAATAAGAATTTTCATAAAAACCATTATAATGGTATGCTTAAAAATAATGAATGTAATTGTAGCCATAAGAGTAGCTACAACAATTATAATAATAATAATAATTGTAATGATAATAATAAACATAATAGAAATTTTAATAGAAGTGTTTACTAAAATAAAGAAAAATTTTTGTAAGAAAGAATTTCCAGATTGGAATATTGAACAATCGGAAAACTGGGAAGGGGTCTCCGAAAACCAGTTATGGAGAGACTCCCAAATTTTAGAAACCCAATAAAAATATTTTATGTATATCCTAGCACACAAACACATTGAAGGGGAGTTAGTGTTGGTGTCTAACTTATGAAAATAAGTCTAGGGATCGATTGCTGGCGATCGATCACACAAACACATTTTTTTTAGAATTAAAATTAGCACATTGTCACGAGAGCTATGAAACGAAAAGAAGAGATAGAAAAGATTGAGACGAATGATACTACAGAATTGGATAAGGGTGCGCAACCTTATGCATGGCACTGTACATCGATCTCAGAGATAAAAAATTTAAGAAAATTAAAGTTTAAAAATAATAAAAGTTTGCACAATGAGGAAGAAGTTTTAATGACATCCAGCGATAATCCGCCTATGAACTTAGGTTTTAAGCAGGAGAAACTGAGATGGAAAACAGATGATAGAATAAGCTTGCCAGATCGCCCGGTTAAAGCCGGACTCGCCCGGCTTTTTTTGGTAAAACTCGGCTAAAAAATCGCCCGGTCCGGACGCCCGGATTTCTAAAAAAAAAACGGAAATCGCCCGGATTTTTCCAAAATTTGTTCATTGAAAAAAAAAATATATATATAATTTTTAATTCGTTTTATAGTCAAAATTTCAATAATCTGTATCTTTCTTATTCAAATATGTTTCACATATTAAATCGTGTTGTTTTCAATGTTCCATGTGAAAATATGTAAACAATTGACATCATTTCAACGTTTTATAATTTATATATTGTGCTCTCTGTGAACAGTACACTGTCACCTTATGACGCAACTACTACATTTTATCGTTAGAACAATTTCAAATCATATTTTTAATGTAATTTAGTGCGTAAATAAATTTTAATCCTCTTGAAATTAAAATAGTAGTCAATTTAGTCACTCACAATCATCAAATTACAATATTTGCAATCATAATCATCGATAATTTAGTCGTATTTTTGTATTAATTGAAAATATAACTAAAAACGAATGTTGTAATCAAATTTTCATATGAAATCTAGTACTCCATTTATCAACAGAATTGACGCAAGTGACATTTGCAACAAAAATTGACTCTCAGTTTTTACGAACAGAACAAACGATGTAATCTTCAAATAATCAAATACTTTTGGATTTCTGATGATAAACTTGATATTTCTTGATACATCTTGAATCAGCAATATGGACAGAATTAAACAACATCGGAAGCGAACACAGTTTAATGTGCATTTGATCTGCATTGCGTTCAGTTCGTTCAAAAGGAAACAAAAATACCTGGTCAAAAAAGTGGTGGCTGCATTTGGAAAAACGAATACAGCAAAACATATCCAGGAATTACCAGTGCAAAAAATGGACGAAAAGACCATTGCCACTGCAATCATTGTGGAAAAGATCTATCAATTCGTCACAAAGGTCGTACTGACATTGAAAGACATGTCACTACAAATGAACACATTGCAAACTGCAAAAAAAAGGCTGGAACTCCAACAATAATTCAATTGTTCAATGGTAGGATATTTAAATTGCAATTTACTTATAGCTTTTACTTGTTATTTTGTGAAACTCATATTTCTCTCTTCATTTAACTCAAAATTTTATTAGCCAAAATTTTATTTTCAAAGGTTATTTATGAAAAAACATAGTCTTTTTGTTTTCTTCTTTTCTATGCGATTTTTAAAAATTTTACATTTCGCCCGGATTTCGCCCGGCTTTTCAAATGGAAATTTTGACACTTGTCGCCCGGATTTCGCCCGGATTTATAAAAAAACCGCCCGGATTTTCCGGACCGGAATACCTCAAAAAAAAATCTGGCAAGCTTATGATAGAATAATTAAAAGTTCAGCGCATAAGAATAAATATAATATTGATATCAATGACGAAGAAGTCGTAGTGGAGATCAGCGATAATCCGCATATGAACTTAGGTTTTATGCTGGAGAAACTGGTATGGGTAATGAAAAATGAGAATATTGAGAAGTTAGCGCTTGAAATTAACGATATAATATTTACACGTGTTAAGATAAATGAATTTAAGAAAATATTCACCGAACTGCAGTCGGGATTAAATAAAGATATTAAGCAAAATAATCTAAAAATAATAATTTATGAAGCTCCATTAAGAATAATTGACAATGATAGAATTAAAAAATTTCATGATAGTCCACACTCTGGAGGACACTCAGGTGTGAGAAGGACAGTTAACAAAATTAAGCAACGTTACATCTTCAAAAATTTAAGTAAACTGGTAAAAAGTTATGTGAGGAAGTGTGAATTGTGCGCTAGGAATAAGCAGAATAAAAATGTAAAAGAACGAAATGGGCATGTAAATAGAACTAATTTTAAGATAAGTAAAGATAATTTAATCAATGAAGTACATAATTATATATTAAAAAGATATATTCTCAAAGAGAAACAAAATTTCAAAATTCGTTAATAGATATGGTTAAAAGCAGGTGATCGTAAAAAATTAGATCCACCTTATACAGGACCCTATGAGGTCATAGGTATAAATAAAACAAATGTTAGAATAAGAAACGGTAAATTAATTAAGGAAGCACATAAAAATAGACTAAAAAATTATGTTCCCAAATAAAAATTTCAAATTCGTTAAATGTCATAGATACTAAATATCTTAAAATCGAAATTTATTTCATGAATTACGCAAAAATTTGTTTTCTTACCTTTAAAAACAAATTTTTGTTAAAAGAGGAAGGGAGGTGTAGAGATACTACTACGTCTACTCACCAACTTATCCAAATCAAAACCTATATAAATAAGTTATAAAGAAATTCCCATGACGACATAAATTTTATCAAAACAAAATAACAAATAAACATTCATTATTTCGTATCGTCAATTGTAAACAAATAAAGTTTATGAACTTAGATTCAAAACGTGTCATCACATATATTATGTTTCAAAACATTGAAACAATTTAAATAAAAATGCTTATGATGACTTGTACATTTTATTTGAAGAAAAATATAGAGAACAGATTCACTGATAGAGTAATCACCTTTCATGAAGACACTTTTAAAATTCATAAAACTACTAGTCTAGGAGTACCTCAGGGTGATCCTATGAGTCCCATAAACTTCATAACTGCCATATGCACAACGTTTCTATTTTTCAATATGCAGATGATTTTTACTTTATAATAGCTGATTCTAATTATAAAACAGCTGAAAATAGAGCTAACCTTTTTCTTCAGGAGATGATTGATAACTTGACTAATTTAAAACTTAGTATTAGTACTAAAACCAATTATAAATATTTTCACAATAACAAACATAAACCACCTACCAAATTAATGGTTAACAATGTTTCTTTAAAAGAACTTCCTGTATTAAGGATATTGGGCTTTTACTTTGATAATAAACTGAATTTCAATCATCATCATAAGGTCCTTAAAAATAAATGTAAGTCAGTAATCAACGTCCTTAAGGTTTTTGCTAACAAAAACTATGGAGCTCATCCCTCCACACTTATCAATGTTCATAAGGGTTTGATAGTTAATAGAATATTATACAGTTCTTTTATTTCTTATAATAAAACTCATTTTGATATCCTCCAAATTATTATAAACAGTGGTCTTAGGCTTTGCCTTGGGCTTTTAAACAGTACTCCCATTACTGCTGTCATTGCAGAAGCTGCAGATTTGCCTGTCAATCTAAAAAATTGAAAGTTATATATATATATAAATATATTATAAACCAAATTTATAACAACACCTTCATTGGTCAAACATTGATATCTGACTGCTATATTCCCCATTTTAATGCTATACAGTGACTCACATATTTGATCACGCTTTTTTTTTTAGTTTTTATGGAAATTTCTTAAAAAAAAATTTTTTATTTTAGTTTTTTATTTTAAATTATTTATTTTTATTCAAAAACAAAATAAAAATAATAACAGCTTCCTGGAAAAAAAATTTATATTAGTAACGCTAATTAATTATTCTATATAAGGCACCGTGATCAATTATGTTGTTCATTATATTTGTGCAATTCGAAGTGGTTACATCTAGTAAAATATCTTAAAGTGATAAAATTTAATTTTCTAACACATATTCCAACATTTTCAGTAAGTATAGGTAAAAAAAAACGGTAATTTTCTTGTTGTCAACAAATTTTTTTTGCATATAGAAATGGGATCGAACAATAAAAAAATAACAGCAATCCAGAAGAAAAAAATCGAACATTTATTGACAAATGGCAATAGTCATCGTCAAATTGCAACTAAACTGAATATTTCGGTTGGTTTGGTTGCAAAAATTAGGAAAACGTTGGATACAATTATACCAAAACAGCGTTCTGGGCGAAAAAATATATTATCTTTGGTGCAGAAAAGAGCAATAATTCGCGATATCCGTAGTGGTAAGGCAATGAACGCAGTAGAAATACAAAAAAAATTAAAAAATGATTAGAATTTGGGAGTTTCCGCCCAGACTGTTCGTAGAGTTTTGCATAGTGTTGGTTTAAAAGGCAGAGCAAAAATTAAAAACCACTACTAACGGAACGTCATCGAAAATTACGTTTAAATTTTGCTAAAAAATATAAAAATTTTACTATGGAAGATTGGACAACAGTAATTTTCAGCGATGAGACAAAAATCAACCGATTTCGATCTGATGGAAGGCAGTGGACTTGGCGCCAACTTTAAAATTTGGTGGTGGATCTGTGATGATATGGGGATGCATGATGGCTCATGGTGTGGGTCTAGTGCATAAAATTGATGGAAAAATGAATGCAGAGATGTATGTCCAAATCTTACAAAAACATTTATTGGGTAGCGTAAGAAAATGGAAATTGAAAAAGGGTAAATACATTTTCCAACAGGACAATGACCCTAAGCATACAGCTAAAATTAGCAAAGCGTGGTTTGCTGAAAAGAAAATCATTTTGCTTGATTGGCCACCTCAATATCCCGACCTTAACCCAATTGAGCATCTCTGGGGGTGCTTAAAAGGAGTTTGACCGATTTTTCTGAGGTTGCTTCAAATATAGAAGAATTGTGGATGCGAGTCCAGCAAGAATGGAGAAATATTACACCAGACACTTGTCAGAAGCTTGTATCTAGCATGTCTAGGCGAATTGAGGCTGTGCTGAAGGCCAAAGGTGGCTATACCAAATATTGATTGATAAAAATTCTGAACAACAAAATTGATCACGGTACCTTTTTTTGAATTATATATTACCACTATTGAAATTTTTTTTTTATAGCTATTATTGTATTTGCTTAGATTTGAAATAAAAAAAATAAAAAAAATTAAAAAAAATGAAAAAACTTTTTTTTTGTATTAAAAAATTGTCAAATTTATAAAAATAAAAAGCATGATCAAATATGTGAGTCACTGTGTATAACAAAAACAGACAATTAATTAACAAAATTCCTTCAGCTCCTAATATTCAGCTTTGGAATTCGGAAAGAGGCAAAGATAAATTAAATATTGATCTCACTTTATACAAATTGTTTTCTAACAAAGAAGTCTGGAATCTTAACAGAAAAAACAAAGCTTCTTTGGAATACGTTAAACCCTTACTAAATTCTCATTGTTATTTTACTGATGCTTCTAAATCCAATGAAGGTCAAGGTATAGGTATATACTATGCGAATAACACAACTGACATATCCATCTCCATCCGGGATAAAATCTCAATAAAAACTTTGGAAATTATAGCAATCATGGAAGCGGTCAATCTAGCTATTGCATCCAACCTAACTGATCTAATTATATTTACTGATTCACTAAGTTCATGTTCATCTTTATCCAATACTCTACTTAGCTCCAAGTACAAATATTATGAAAAACTCATAATCAATAAAATCATGCGTCACAATATTGAGGCTAAAATCGTATAGATTCCTAGCCACACCAACCTATCAGGTAATTGTTGGAAAACAACTTATCAACCCCTCTATCATATTCACTTAAATATTAAATTAATTAAGAAAAAAAATATAGGAAACGATTAGCGACTTCCTCAAGTTCAACACTTCTTGTAAATAATAAATATTAAATTAATTAAGAAAACAAATATAGGAAACGATTAGCGACTTCCTCAAGTTCAACACTTCTTGTAAATAATAAATATTAAATTGATTAAGAAAACAAATATAGGAAACGATTAGCGACTTCCTCAAGTTCAACACTTCTTGTAAATAATTATTTATTTTCATATTACAAAATGCAAGAAGTAAATTTTTTTGTTTTGTTTCATTTTGTTTTATAAAATTAAAGGAAAATTGTTAAGTCAAAATGAATTATTTGTTAAATATTGTTAAACAAATAACATTTCTTATAACAATTTTTCTATTATAAATAAAGTAAATGACATGAATCGTGTGAGTAGTGCTTGGCATATCAATAAAAATATTAGTAAATTAAATAAGAGTTTTCGAAAAAGAATCAAGTGAGTTGTGTTTGGGAATTTAATAAAGAGAGTTTCATATATAATCTTAAATCTGTAAGTAAAAAAAAATAGAATTGTGCCTGAAAATCAAAAGTGTTTTTTTTTTTTAAATTTAAACATAAGAGTTGTGCCAAAAATTTAAGATAGTTATATTTAGAAATCAATCTAAGACGGTGAAAGCTTATAAGTTTCAATGAAAATAGTTGAATTTAATAAATTCAACGAAAAACGGTTACGCTTACAATAAAATAAAATTTATAAAGTTAATAGTGAAGCTCATAATTTAAAATAAGAGGAGTTGTGTCAGAAAATCAAAGACATTAGCGTAAGAGAAATTAAGTAATTTACAAATCTTTGTTAAAATAAAAAGTAACGTTAAATTTGATTGTTTTTTATTATTCATCTCGACCACAACATAATGATAAAGCTGATGCAGCTGCTAAAGTGGGATCTCTTGGCCTGAATTACACTTATATTAATGTTCCTTCAGAGGAATCTGTTAAATTACATAAAAATGTTTTATACAAAGAATGGCAAGAAACATTTGTTCTCAAAACACAAACTATCGGACACATTCATGGTGATAATATTGATTTTACGATCAAACAAAAGCCATGGTTCCATAAATTAGATCTGAATTCTCACACTATCAGAAAAATAAACAGATTAAGAACTAATCATTGTTTCGACAACAAATATCTTAAACTCATCAAAAAAACTGACGATGATACTTGCCTTAGTTGTAATTCAGTTGACAGCTCTGCTCACATCCTTATGTATTGTAACAAATATGCTTTAATTAGATCTAAATATGATTTTCTTCTAATATATAGCCTAAAAGAAATTTTTAAACATAACAATTCTAATTATGTTTTGAGAATAATTGATTTCTTCAAGAAAATTGGTCTTGACTTTTGATCTATAATTGAGTCCTTCTTTTAGTCGGAACATCTGTGATGCCAAACTCTTATCCATAACTGTCTTATATATTTTTATCTTTTATCCCAAAAAGTAATATTTCAGGTAAATACCTTTAAACTAAACATTATAATTTAAATAATTAAGGTTGAATTCGTTAAAATAAATAAAAAGTTAATCTAAACAACTGATTATGTCAAATAAAGTAATATAATATTGTATAATTTAAAATTATTACTATAAATAAACGAACACTAATAATCACTTAATTTGGATATATTAATATTGCATATTTCAACTTACTCCTCTATAGTCAAAGTATGTTAAATAAATAAAAAGTTAATCTAAACAACTGATTATGTCAAATAAAGTAATATAATAGCCAAGACTCTAAAAGGGCTTAAAGGTACCCACTCTGGACCTAAAGTATCAAAACTTGTAAATTTTTCATGTTAACCGAAGTTAGGATTAAGAAAATTGGTAAGTCTATTCTGTATCTGATGAGGTAATTAGCACAGACCTGTCTAATTTTCAGGTACTGTCTTGCTGATGCCAATATTCAGATATAGAAACATGAACCTATTTTCTTCATCCTAACCAAGGGCCTACCATAAATGTATATCATGGCAATATGAACTAGATTCCAGCCAATGAATTAAATAAAAAATAAAAAAAAAAAACTTTAAAATAAATAAACAAATTCAACGAAGATAATGTAAAAGATAATGTGAATGGTCCAAATAAATTGGTGGTCCAAAAATTCTAAATAATTTATCCATTTATATTGTGAAAAATTGCATTTGCATTTATAACGAATCATTTTTTTTTTTAAATTACTTTCATTTTAACAAAAATAAGAAAAGAAAAGAAAAATTGTTTTGTAAGTAAAACTATAGTGCTATCAAAAATTTAGTTCTCGATTCGATATTGAAAATTTTATTGTTATTTAACAACTTTTGAAGATTTTATTTACTATTCACTTCTAAAAATTATTTTAAAAAAACAAACAAATAAACTGTGGTGCAAAATTCTTAATATTAATTTACTCGTATTGTTTTTGTTAAAATTTTGCTTTTATAATGATTCATTTTTTTTTTGAAATTATTTACTTTTCAAAAAACAATTCTTAAAACAAAACAAGTAACAGTGATATCCAAAATTAATTTCTGATACTGATTAACATTGAATTTTTTTTTCTCTTTGCAAATTGCACTCCTAAAATTCTTTTAAAATTAAAACAAATAAAAGTGTGGTCCAAAATTTTTAATAATGATTTAGTAGTATTATCCAAAAACTCTGTTTCTGTATCGATTCATATTTGAAACTATTTTCTTTTAGAAAAATTCTTAGTAATAAAATAAATAATAGTGCTGACCAATATTCAATCTTTGTTATTGTTTCACTTTGAAACTAATTTCTTTCAAAAAATTATAAAACACAAAAAAAGAGAATAAAATCCGTTCTTTATCTTCTGAAGCCGAAACGACGAAAATATTTTAAATAACTTTTGAAACAAAGTTAACAATCTAATAAAAAATTTGAAATACATAATGTGCAATTCAAAAGTGGATGCACCAATAGAAACAAAAAACGAGAACAGTGCTATACATCTAGAGAATCTAGAAAAACTTAATATAATTCACGAAACAGTAACTGACTAAAATACATTTTTGTATTATTGCGTCTCTATTGCTGGAACAATTTTATTTTTTTATGCGTATATAAAATATACAAGTACATAAAAAGCAGAATAACTGCACAGATTACTCGTGCCGTAACACGAGAGAATCTAAACCAAATCGGTTCTTCATAAATTAAAAATAATATTAAAAATCCTATACTTCAATTTATACGAAAATGAAATCTAAATGTCATTTCGAATATTAAAACGAATAATAAATGAATAAATAAAATAAATAAACATCCAAAATCAATTAATTTTGATTAATTGATTAATTAATATCATTAATTTTAAAAAATAATTATCCTATGACAAAATGTGCGGATAACGATAGAAAGCAAAAGCTTCTAGACCTCATACTCAACAAAAATAATAATCAAGACGAACAAGTTCAAGATGGATTAAAACATCTAATAAACAAATACTCTTACGAATTCCTCCTACTTGAAGAGGTAATAATTATGAAGAATAACTTTTATAGGCAAAAGTTGAGGTTAAAGGACAATGAACCAGTCTATGTCAAGGCACATCGACTGCCAATGTCGCAAAGGGAAGAAGTAAGTAAACAACTAAGTGAGCTAATACGAAATAAAATAGTAGAACCAATAGCAGAACCAGTACCTCAGAATATTCATCACCAATCTTTGTAGTACAAAAAAAAAGTCACCCACGGAAAATGATAAGAAATGGAGACTTGTGGTAGACTACAGGGCTCTCAATAAAAAATTAGTAGGAGACGTTTTTCCACTCCAACTCATAGAAGCGGCAGGAAAATCACTACAGTACACCATTTACTATATGAACCAAAACCCCCGATATATCATAGCTATGCCCATTCACGCAATTTGCAATAAACAATGAACATTGCCATATGCAAAAAGACGATTTGCATATGGCAATGTTCATTTGAAAGACGATGATTTTGAAGCTTTACAGTGTCAATAGAATAAAAATAGAACATCAGCTGTTATTTACAGAGAGGAAAATGTTTAAGGAGAATTATAGTAATAATTCAGTTTTTTATGAGATAACGTGTTTTAAAAATATTAGGGTAAGATATTTTCAATTTATTAAATTTTATTATTTCAATTTTTTTGTAATATTGTGTACTATTGAATTTTTAATTTTCCGGTTTATGATTCGTGTGAAAAATTGTTAATAATCAATAATAATTTAATTATTAAATAATAGTATGTAATAGAATAATTTTTTAATCGAATTGCCTTGTCCTTTTAAACATTGTAGAGGAAGTAAATATGGCTCGATATTGCTGTGTTACTGGGTGTATTCCAAAAGTTTCTGAAGATGTGAATGTCTCCAGATTTTCATTTCCGCGTTCAGCTGAAATAAAAGCTAAGGGGATCGATGCTATAGGTCGGTACAATTGGAATCCGTCCAAATATTCGCGTGTCTGTAATAGGCATTTTAAAGACGAAGATTTTGCCATCAATGGTAAGGGCTATAAAAAATCTAGTTTACATATCAACGCGGTGCCATCCCTGTTTTTACCACAACCTCAACAGCCTTCGTTTTTCCCACAACTCCATCAGCCTTCGTTTTCGCCTGATTTAATTAGAAATTTCGAGTTTTTCGTTATCGATTATAAAGAAAAGTTAGATACTTCCTCTTACTTAATAAATCAGAATAACGAAAATGTAATATTTTATAAACTAGCCAGTTCGGATGATGTAGGGTGTGATATTTCCACTCGTATATGCATCACCAAAAATCTTAACGTTAAGATCATAGTAAAAAATGAACAAATCTTCAGTACAGATATAAACATAATACCTAGTAATATGAAGATATCAAAATGGTCCCAACTTACATTTTTGCTAAATACATACCGAGAAGATATTGGCAAAGTCGTTGAAAGTCGCGAGCATTTGCTAAATTGTGCCGTAAAGTAGCTGGTGATGGCCCGAGAAGTTGATCAAGATTTTACCTATCTCGGCAGCCTAGATATAATTATTAATCAGGTTGCCATGCTAACTAAAGAAAAACCGACTTATGCACCCGAACCAATTATGTTTTCGTTTTTGATATTTTCCAATTCTTCCTCAACTTATAATTCGATTTCGGGGGTTATGATATGAACTATCAAATCCTTAAAACCAAAATAACGATCTGCAATTGGGACACATTTACTTTATAATTAATTAAAAAAATTGTACTTGAAAGCTATTTTTGTGGTTTTAACTATTTTTTATATAATTGTTGTTTTATAACAATAAACATGAATGCAATCACCTCACCACATTAACTTTTAGAACAAAACTGAAAAAACATTATTTTGATTTTAGAACGTTACATAAAATTTCTGAGTATCATAAAATTTCTAAGAATTCAGAACCAAAAAATAATATTAAGCAATAGATTGTATTATAAGTTGTGTCGTTTGTGAAAATATAAAATATAGTATGTGAGAATAATTTTAATAAACAAATTTTGATATATTTAAAATATTCCAGAAAATTATTAAAATTTCATGACTTTCCCTGACCAAAAAAACCCCTGACTTTCCATGACTTTCCAGAATTCCATACCTGGTGAACACCATGTAAATATATGCTCAATTTCCACAGATGGATGTCCAAGTATGATAGGCAAAGATTCAGTATTGAAAACGTTGTTACAAAATGCAATTGGTCATCCAATAATTTAAAAAAAATGGAAATAGAATAGAATAATTGCATACCTTATTTAGATTTGATGATACACAAGAAATATGATGGCACTATACAAACTTCAATATACCAGAAACTTACATCACACAACAGATTATTAAATTATAATTCCGCACATCCCACCCAGCAATAGCATGCGGTTGCATATGGACTAATTTCAAGATTCTTAACACTAACATCTGAATCATATATTGCAGAAACTAAAGAAAAAATTAAAAATATACTACAGATGAATCTATATCGTATGAAATTAATAAATCATTTAATTAATAAATTTGAAAACAAACCACAAAGAACTAATATACCTTTGGAGACCAAATATAAAAGCTTAACATATACGCCACATATGGCAAAGAATATAAGAAGATTATTAACAAACTTTGATGATAGATTGCGAATCGGCTTTAAAACTTGCACTACAGTATCTCGAATTCTACGCCCGTTACATCCTCCATCGGATGAAAAAGATAAATCGGATGTTATATATGCATTCGGATGCAAAGATTGTCCAGGTATTTACATTGGTCAGACAGGCCAGAAACTCAAAAATAGGATAAAACAACACAAAAATGACAGCGCATCAAGATCTGATACACACAATCAAACAGCAGCGGCACAACACTCGAAAGAATTACATCACTCAATCAACTTTGAAGATACAAAAATATTAGCTGGTGAAAAGATTCTATCTAAAAGACTAACTATTGAATCCTTGTATATATACAAGAACAAAGAAAAAGCAATAAATCAAGGATCGGATATGGATAAGGTCAATCCCGTGTATGGACAAATTATAAAAAACATCAAATAAAATCATAAACAATATTGCCTTGACATTTACAAATAAACTAGTTCGTCCATTTTAGACAAATACGACATCTGGCAGCAAATGATATTACTACTTACATATATTTTAATTTTAATTTATAGTAAATAATTCAATCGGGTAACGTCACCTTACGATTAGATAATTTTAATGTAGCTTACTTCCATTTTATGTGATGTTATTGGTTGATGTGATGTGCTAAGTTTGATTAAGTTCGTTTTTATGGTAACAACAAAATGTTTAATGTAATGTAATATATTTAGGTTTAATTTCAAGTATTGTAGTTTGCTGATGAGGACCCCAAGCAAGGGTCGAAATATACGGAAATTTTGGAATTAATAAACTAATTAAATAATCAAAAAAGATTTTGAATTAGATCCATTGATTGAACAATTCCTTATCAACTTAAGGTTTTGTTAAATATGCATAATTATATAAAAGGTTCAGGAGAAACTAACAGAAAATCGTAGGTATTTCTATTAAATTCTTTAAATAATAATCCAATTTTAGAGTGGAATACTTCAACATTAGCTTTCCTAAATTTGATTCGATTGCTACCAGTTACCACCTGTACCAATCGGCAGACAAAAACAAAGTAGAACCTCAGATGAACAAGCTGAGCAAAATCTAATTTGTTTTTTTCACGTAAGAAGTTTTATTCATTTGATTTTCATTGCAAAATAATATACATAATTGTTTTAATTATTTTTATTCCCAGACCGGACTAACCAATGGTGAATACGTCGCGGGTTCGGCAAATAAAGCACCTTATATAGTAGCTTTGGGGCAAAATAAAGCTGAAATAATCCAGTATCTGATAGTGCTTGATTCAAATTTGATAACATTGCCGCCAAATACAAATATAATTTCGGCAATAGATTATTTATTTAAGATCCATTATTTGTGTGGAATTAAATATAAACAATCTTCGATTGTTTTGGATCTTTCTACAAAATAATATTTATGGATTAAAGTGCCATATATCGACAACCATTAAACCAAATTAAGGACAATAATGAGGGAGTTCAATCCATAGAACAGCGTCGTAAAGAAATATAGGAGAGAATATAATTTGGTAATTATTATTTACAATTTTGAAAAAAAAAATGAATTACTTTTGTTTTGTATGTAAAAATCAACAACAAATTTGTCAAAGTTATTTGAACATTTGAAGCTTATTCATAGCCTACAAGAATCAAAGTCCTTAGTATTAAAATGTGTATTTATTAAAAATTGTCCTTATACATTTCAAACATACACTGGTCTAAGAAAACGCGTTACAAGCTACACCATATCCAATAGCATCAAATCAAATACTACATCTACAAAAAAACCCGAGGTATCGATAATTTCAGTTCCTGTTTCATCAAACTTTTAAAATATGGATGTAATTGATCACTTTTCCGAACCTTTATCTTATTTCTTATTATTCTGATTTAAGCACATATGAGGCAATTAGGTCACGCAGGACGACTAAACTATACATTATACAAAATGAATAATAGAAATCAATGTAATATTAATAAAAAGTAACTAGAAATTAATGTAATGTTGAATTTGTAAAAGAAACTTAATGAATAATTATTAATTTGTAAGCTTAAAAAATATGGAATTAGGGGCAAACTCTTGCAGTGGATAGAATCTTATTTGACAAATAGATATCAGGTCGTAAAATTTCAAGGTAAACATTCACGGGCAATCAAGGTTACATCCTCTGTACCTCAAGGCAGTCATTTGGGTCCTTTCTTATTTTTACTGTTCATTAACGATCTCACATTATTATTCCGAGATTGTGAATTTTCTTTATATGCTGACGACTTGAAAATATATAAAGTCATTAGGTCAATGTCCGATGCCTATACACTGCAACACAATCTATCAACTTTATACAACTGGTGTCTACTAAATGGAATGCATTTGAACATTGAAAAATGTATGGCAATTACATTCGCCAGAAGCAGCCATAAAATAAAATATACATATAATGTAAATGAATCTAATCTATCAAGGGTTAATATTATTAGGGATTTGGGTGTTATGTTAGATAGTTCCTTGACATACAAACAGCATATCAACCAAATCTGCACAAGTGGGCATGCTATTCTCGGCTTTATTAAACGTAAAGTGTTATGTAGACTGGAGTATGATGACGTATTGCGGTAAGGTTACAGATGCATGAACTCTCTATTCCCTCGTATATCCCTATTTTGCAATATCACGCAAGGTTAGTGATGTAAAAGTGTTTAATACTATTGTATAATACGCGGTATTATACGTAAAATACCGTATTGTCCAAAACGTAGTAAAATACAAGGTATTTTATTATAAAATTTTTTTCTATTGTGGTGGCGCGCGAATCAGTAATCTGCAATTTTATTGAGATTTCGCGTGGATTACTTGAAGAATTTATAACTGCAAAAATATATACTACTGGTTCTTGAATATATGAACGACACAGAAGAAATTAATGAGTTATTGCCCCTTGTTACTAACAGTTAGAAACGCATTCTTAGTGATTCGCAAATTTCTATGGCAACAAAATTATTGTAATATCAACAGAACATAAATTTCAAACATCGAATGCTGTATCATTACTGTTCACCGTTATAGGGAATTTTTTATGCAGCAAATCAAAATTATGAGCCATGAACTCATTCCGTTCCACTCATTATGAGCTATGGACTGTCATTCAATTTTACATCTTTGAGTAGTCCTCTTTCTATACATTCAAATTGATTAACTAAAACACCCAAATCTCAAAACTCACATTTTGAAACCGATGGCAGCTATATTGATTGTTTAACTTAGTGGCAAAGAGTTTGTGGCTCTTCGGAATGTTGCATCGTGCCGCATATTCCATTGTAACAGAAAAATCTTTTTCAATCTGTAGGCTAACTCATACTGCAAGAAGTATTGTCTTACAAATCAACGATGCGTAATCTTGTTTATGTAAAAAATCATAATTTAAATCTTCAACAGTTTACCGATGGGAAATGATATAAGTCTTCAATTTAAATAAAATCATAAATACAATAACTCGGCGCGAACGAAAGTGATTTATATTGAAACCAAGCAGAATCATATGAATAAATAGATCTTATTAGCATTGGTTTAAGAAATATAAATAAAGATAACGATAAGAAATCCAAATGTCGGGGCAGTTATTTAGAAGAAAATGAATTAGTTGTGATTGAAAATGGTGATGGAAGTAATTTTATGTTGTTATACCACTAACACTGTATGTCGACAATTGCACTTTTGTACAGAGTATATGGTATTTTATTTTGTATTATACAATGTATAATACGCTGTATTATACAAAAAAAATAAAATACCGTATTTTAACATCTCTACGCATAGTTCATAACCAGTTCTCGTTTACCCACAATACATAGCCATATTTTCTTATAGTTTCCGTTACACATATTTATTCCTAGCATAAAAAAAAAACTTTAACAATAATCGTTTATTTACCATACCCTAATATTGGTTCACACTGCGTTTTCACCAGCATTGCTTCGTCATACTACATAAATTTGAATGCTCCGGGTCTCTAACCATCATTGCTCTGAATGTTTTCAAACCTTGAATAGCTGTGCATGTTTGCCAATTCGTCTTATTATTTTAAAGTTATATCCTGCAATCCGATTTATAATTGTCTTCCAAACGTATTAGGTTTTTTATATAGTTGTTTTTATCAATTCCTCTGTCCGTTATAAATATAGATTCTACTGTAACATAGTTGTAGGTTGCTATTACGTAATATGAAATCATCATATAATCGGTAGCACATACGTTTTAATCCATTCTAATATCGCATGCATTGTTATTTCATTCAAACGCATTGTAAATAATTTATTTCGTGAAATTATCTTGCAATTTTGTTTATTACAATATAACAACTAGTATTTGTGTTGATACGGAAAATGTACTAGCAATGTTCTATAAATTTAAAACTTTCGAAAAACTGTGTAGCTCAATTTTCGATATTGTTTTTGCCTATATAAGAGATGAAATCATCTAGTTTTCTCTCTCTTAGTCTGATAATTCTTCTTCATCTCAGATGGGATTTTGTTTTTTGACGGAAAATACGCATGGATATCCAAATCGACTAAGGTACAAATTATATATATTAGTTCAAATTTCTTTTGTGTAATTAATGATAAAAATAATAGAAAATTCTAAATTTATTGGTGTTGTCAGTTCCGTGAAAAGGAAATGTAAAGTAGATTCAAAATTATAGCATAGTACAATTTTTTTGTGTTTGATTCATGATAAAGTTAATCGAAATTAAAGTAAATAATAATTTATTTAGTGCTGTCAGATCTGTGAAAATTAAAAGTACTGTATATGTAAAATTATGCACTATGTAGTTCAATTTGTTTGTCGAATTAATGTTAGAAATAATTAGTGATGTAAAAGTGTTTAATACTATTGTATAATACGCGGTATTATACGTAAAATACCGTATTGTCCAAAACGTAGTAAAATACAAGGTATTTTATTATAAAATTTTTTTCTATTGTGGTGGCGCGCGAATCAGTAATCTGCAATTTTATTGAGATTTCGCGTGGATTACTTGAAGAATTTATAACTGCAAAAATATATACTACTGGTTCTTGAATATATGAACGACACAGAAGAAATTAATGAGTTATTGCCCCTTGTTACTAACAGTTAGAAACGCATTCTTAGTGATTCGCAAATTTCTATGGCAACAAAATTATTGTAATATCAACAGAACATAAATTTCAAACATCGAATGCTGTATCATTACTGTTCACCGTTATAGGGAATTTTTTATGCAGCAAATCAAAATTATGAGCCATGAACTCATTCCGTTCCACTCATTATGAGCTATGGACTGTCATTCAATTTTACATCTTTGAGTAGTCCTCTTTCTATACATTCAAATTGATTAACTAAAACACCCAAATCTCAAAACTCACATTTTGAAACCGATGGCAGCTATATTGATTGTTTAACTTAGTGGCAAAGAGTTTGTGGCTCTTCGGAATGTTGCATCGTGCCGCATATTCCATTGTAACAGAAAAATCTTTTTCAATCTGTAGGCTAACTCATACTGCAAGAAGTATTGTCTTACAAATCAACGATGCGTAATCTTGTTTATGTAAAAAATCATAATTTAAATCTTCAACAGTTTACCGATGGGAAATGATATAAGTCTTCAATTTAAATAAAATCATAAATACAATAACTCGGCGCGAACGAAAGTGATTTATATTGAAACCAAGCAGAATCATATGAATAAATAGATCTTATTAGCATTGGTTTAAGAAATATAAATAAAGATAACGATAAGAAATCCAAATGTCGGGGCAGTTATTTAGAAGAAAATGAATTAGTTGTGATTGAAAATGGTGATGGAAGTAATTTTAAGTTGTTATACCACTAACACTGTATGTCGACAATTGCACTTTTGTACAGAGTATACGGTATTTTATTTTGTATTATACAATGTATAATACGCTGTATTATACAAAAAAAATAAAATACCGTATTTTAACATCTCTAGAAATAATACAAATTAAAGAAAATAATATATTATTTAGTGCTGTCAGATCTGTGAAAATTAAAAGTACGGTATATGTAAAATTATACAATAGTTCAATTTGTTAGTCGAATTAATGTTAGAAATCATACAAATTAAAGAAAATAATAAATTATTTAGTGCTGTCAGATCTGTGAAAATTAAAAGAACTGTATTTGTAAAATTATACGTTAGTTCACTTTGTTTGTCTAATTAAGTACTGTTAGAAATAATAAAAATTAAATAAAATAATGATTTTATGAGTGCTGTCAGATCTGTGAAAATTAACAGAAACGTATATGCACAATTATATCTACTATACTTCAAAATTTTTTTTGGTTTAATTAAACGAAATACAAAAATTAAATTACAATTAAACGAAATAAAAAAAGGTAATTCATGTTTGTGGTGTCTATGAGAAAGGTTGTAAAATACAATCTTATCCGAAAAATTATATTTGTTTGTAAAGCTTTAATGGATTCATTCGGTTGGTGAAAATTTTTGGTTTGTTTTTGTTATCAGTAGCGGTTCGTAAAAGTTTACTGATATTCACGCAGGCATTTGGCTTTGGACCGGTGAATGTGAAACTTCTGCAACGGGAAAGGTCATTAAATCCGCAGATCCAAATCTCCATTGTATTTATGTACTACTACATGTGGAACAACATATTATATGTTGGATTGTTCTGATATTCGAACTTTCTCGTCGGAAAGAAAAGTTGTGAACCAGTTTTGATAAATTCCTGTATAAAAGAATGTTGTTTGATACAACGAAATTTTGATTGTGACTACGACCAAATGAACGCTGGATTTTAAATATTGGATTTATAAACGGGAGTCAACGACTAGTTATTTTGGTTGACCTTGTGGATGTAGCTATTATTGTGGCAACGGGTGTTATAACGATTGGCTATTGTACCGATTTATCATGTGTATTCGGTAAACACCGGTACTATTGGCAGAAATATTGGCTGTTATTTGGGGAGTTACTATTATACGTATGCGACAGTCACCTGAACCGTGTACGCTACGATTGCAATTATATCAAGGTGTGATTCGTACTCCGTGAACCGTTTGTTTTCGATTATCATCTTATTGTCATTAGTCAACTTACCGGTGACCGCCTTAGCTATTGCGGTGCAACATTTCTACCATATTTCTACAGTATTATCAGCTATCGCCTTATTTATTGCGGTGCAACATTTATACAATATTTATCCGTAATCGCCTAGTTATTTCGGCGCTACATTCATACAATATTTATACAATTTTATCAGCAATCGCCTTAGTTATTACGGCGCAACATTTGTACAATAATCAAGCGACCTGCTATACCGCTTCATTGGTTCGCCAATGAAAAAGCTCTTCATTACAAGAGCAAAAGAATTCAACGACATCACCTTGACAAAAACTTTGTACTGTTCATTAGTTCAATCAAAAATGGAATATGCTAGTGCAATTTGGTCGGCTTATACCGAGTTATTCGCAGGCTCTATTGAATCGGTACAGAAACAATTCTTAATCTTTGCATTAAAACCTCTCGGTTTTACTGGATACAGACTGCCTAAATATGAAGAAAGACTTTTACTGCTGAATATGGTCTCACTAAAATCAAGATGTGAGCTTGCTTCTGCTTTATTTGGTTTCGACCTAGTCAGAGGTAATATAAGGTGTCCTGACCGGGTAACGTCACCTTACGATTAGATAATTTTAATGTTATTTTAATGCTTACTTCCATTTTATGTCATGTTATTGGTTGATGTGATAAAGTTGTGCTAAGTTTTATTAAGTTCGTTTTTATGGTAAGAACAAAATATTTTAATGTAATGTAATATATTTAGGTTTAATTTCATGTATTATAGTTTACTGATGAGGAACCCAAGCAAGGGTCGAAATATACGAAAATTTTGAAATTAATAAACTAATTAATTAATCAAAAAAGATTTTGAATTAGATCCATTGATTGAACAATTCCTTATCAACTTAAGGTTTTGTTAAATTTACATAATTATATAAAAGGATCAGAAGAAACCAACAGAAAATCGTAGGTATTTCTATTAGATTCTTTAAAGAATAACAAATTGCTGCTAATGGTTTGTCAAAAAAATGATGAAGGACATTAATGATTCATATGAAAATTTATCAATGTATAACCACGTTTGTTGTCTTAGCCGGGCGTTTTCATTAGAAAGATTTCTACAATGCCTAGATAAGATTCGTCGTTTTAAGCGATAAAAGGAAGGTTTTTCCTGAGTTAACTGATGCAAATTGGCTAATGCAGCTAATGTCCCACATTGACTTTAGTATTCAGTTAAATAAATTAAAGGATAAAATGCGAGGTAATGCCAAATCATTGAATATTTTATTTGGACATACTACGGCGTTCGAAATTAAGTTGCAGTTATTATCGAAAGATATAAAAAATTCGGGGAAGAAACAGATTTGAAGTATTTTCCAAATTTGAGGCAATTTTTGATAGAAATTTGTTATGCCACAATTCGACGTGAGTTAGGACCAGTAGCATTTACAAGATAATCTACCCCCCCCCCCCCCCCCCCCCGCCCCACTCTAGAACCAGTTCAGGTTATGTTTGGTGGATTGGAGGAAATGTATGCTTTGGTAGCTAACCAACGAACAGTCAAAGATATATTTCCATCCAATTGCCACACTGTTCTATTTATCTTCCTTATAACATGACTACTTGGTATTTTTAATACCAACTTCTGCAAACACGCATAACAACAAACATAATATTATCGACAATGCATTACATTGTTCATTGTCCATACAATTAACAACAATATAAGGAATCTATTAATCGATACTCCAACAATACGGTTCTCCAAAATTGTTTCACGTTCATCATAACATTATCAATCGCATTTATATTAACTCTGTTAAAACAAACATAAGAAAATCTACATAATTGCATTTTACTTTAAAATATTATCGTTAATATTCTCTGATACGATCTGATGTTGAATTGTTTGAATTTGTAATTGTGTTAGTTATCAATCTTGTTTATCTCGTAAATTATTAACGATTTATTGTCATCCTTGCTGTTTCAGTTTTTGTTATAATATTAATAACTGAAACAAAAACAAACACATTATATGTGGTTGATTCTTTCTATTTATAATTGACAATAATAAGATGATATAGAGTGTAAATCCTAACTAAGTTTTCGTATTGCAATTTTTAAAAAGAACATGGTGACGGTGCTTTAAAAAGAATATGGTTGATCTCCAACTTTATAAACGGAAAATGAAATTATGTACAACGGAGAAGAATATACGAATAACTTCAATGATCATCTCCCTCACACCCACACGTTTAGAATATTTATAGAATGCATTTTGCATATTGCTAGCTAGTTCGTTTTAGATATCAAAACGAGAAAATTGATATTTTGAAGTCCGTTTTTTTTAAATATAAACGGAGAATAGAATCGAATCCGCGCTTATTATAAAATATAAAATTTGTTGTCCTAGTTTGGATACTAAAAAGACGAATTGTCGGAATCCGCGCATTGAAATTAAAACCAAAAATAATTGGTATTTCTTTTTTTTAAAGTTTGTGATTTGTTTTTGAAACAAATTCAGTTCGAAATGTTAATATTCACGTTATATAATCTTTTAGTCTTTTCTTTGTCTTTAGTCTTTTCTTTGTTTTTATTATTATTATTATTTAGTATTTTATATTTTCTTTTCAAATTTCAATTTAGTTTATGCATTGATTTAGGAGTGGATAGACGCATTATTTTTCTTTGCTTTTTTATTATTATTATTGAAATTATACTAAAGGTTAGATGTAGTGAAACATTATTTCTTTAAATATTTGGTAAAACCATTAATAAAATTTTCTGAAATATGAACAATAAAATATTTAAATTAACCAAAGGTTTAAAAACAAAAAAACAACAAACGTCATTGGTACATTGTTTATGTACATTATACTATTATACTATTTATTTACTATTTATATTATGCAAATAAAAAATAAAACACAAATTGAATTTGAGTTGATTTAGGGAGTTTACGTTTGTAAAGAATTGAATTGAAGTTTTTACACCCAATTGTGTGATCACAATTGACGATTGGAATCTAAAATATCGCGCTATAATTTAGTTCCTGTTTATTGCTTGAATATTTGAAGGGGGTGTTACATCAGTATAGGAGATAATTATCATCACTGAGGCTGCTTTTAAAAAAAAAAACATTCATCACCAAACTCAATTCTTAATTCATTCATACGACGTTCTATCAAGTCATCCATATTTAATATTGCATCTTTTGGTTTCTTTTCTTTCTATTTCCGTCATTTTTATTAATATCAGACAGTACAACATCAGGGAAGGCATCTTCTAATAACAATTCCTCTATTTCTTTTTCCAGAATAGAATCATCAATTGTATTAAATGTGTTACCACCGCCCAACGTTGATTGGATATCATCATTAACCTCATGCTTTTCTTGGACATCCGCCAATGCCTCATCAACGCTATCCAGGGTAATTCCCGAATCAGAAAGCAAATTTTTGATAGTTTTAGAACCAATTTTAAAAGCTTCCAACACTTTAGCATCACTCGTTGTATCTTGAATTCGAGATTGTAGTATTTGTATTTGATCTAACGAAGATGAAACTTCGCTGAATTTCGATTGCCATCTCTAATCAACTCTCATATTTTTATGTCTAAATCTTTTAATTCATTTTCAATTTTATCAATAATTTTCAATAAATGTTTTTCTGTTTTTTCTAGATTATAAATAGAACGTTTGTTGTGATCACAATTCCGCATTCTCTAACTACGTTATTACCTGATCTGCATTAAATAAGTTTTTTGTTTAACGCTCACTTAAATAATCAGTTGCACATATAAAGAATCTTTTGATCACCCATCCAACCCGTATTTTTCTGACTACGCACCATCTGTGTCTGAATGTTGTTATTATTACATTTTTTTCATTGTTTTGATTTAATATATGTATACACAAATCAAAACAAATGAAATACAACTATAAAGAAATAACAAAATTATAACTTTTCTTTATTTTTGCGTTAGAATGAAAAAACAATACAAATGATATTCTCTCGTAAATGTTTTCTATTTTTTGGCGCTTTAACAAAACTTGTTGTATGTTTCAAAAGAGAAACGAATGAAAGGGACGCGTAATAATGAAACACCTTTTGTCCTTCTTTAGGTTAAAATTAAAATAATATTTATACAAGCACATTGGCTTAATTTAAGTCTAGTTGGATTTTGAGATTAAAACTAAAACTTTTAAAATTTGGTCAGTTCCAATTTTGGATTGCAAATTGAATTAAAATCTAAGTAAAGTTGTTTATTGATCATAAAAATTAAAATCAAATTAATAGAAAAAAAAAGAATTTTTAAATTCAGTTCAGTCTTTTAAAGCTATTTAAAAATTTGCTTTCCGAGATATGGCTTATGATTAATTCCAAAAGAAACAATCACTTTGATAATTAGTTCGGATATTTCCTAAATACAAATTAAGAAAAAAAAAAATTTTATAGATGTTCATGTTGATAAAAAGTAATTTTTGTGTTTGTGCAAAGTTGGTTTAAGATAATGAAAAGAAAAATTTAACTTTAAGATTGTATTTCGAATAAAATATCAAAACCGTTGTGGTATAATTAACTCATTTCTATTTGAATAAACGTTATTCCTTTTACTCAAGATGTTTCTTGTTGTGTAAAAAAAAAATGGAAAAAGTTAACTTAAAGGAAAAATGAAATAACATAAAAGTTTTCCAAGCAATTAGGAAAATGGTAAACAATCGTTCTTACTCAGTAGTTACTTGAGTGCAACCAATGATTTCACAATCGTGTTTACCAGTGAAATTCAAAAAAACAAACATAGAAATTTAATTTTTAAAGAGATATACATTGCGTCTCGGGATCAACAATCTGTTAGAATATTGGTCAACCAAACAGGGTATATCGATCATATAATTTTGAAGAGGAAACTAAGAAAACCAAACAATTCCGGGAAACAGGAAACAAACAAATTGGAAGGAATTCAGGCGTCATTACTACCAACGACAGTGAGTTAAATCTTCTTTTTACCTTAAATCTTCTATTATATATTATTTTTGTTTATATGGTTATATAATGTTTGAATTACGAACAAGGTCAATATTCCTATAGAGATTTTTCTGGGTATGGGCCATACTGGTCTCTATTTGAAATATATATCCTTGGCATAACGTTGTCACATAACAACGTTAACACGTTCAAGCTCATTGATTGGTGTGACTTTTTGTGCGGTGGCACCGAATTTTATTATAATTTTTGAGTAATTATCTATCGACTCTGTTCGTTTTCTAACTGTTGAATTGCTAACAATGCACCTTCATTTGTTAATTTAAACTCTAAATTGGAATTGGTAAGCTTTTCGATAGCATCGGCTAAGGACATAACAGATTCGGTTAAATGTTCCATTTCCCTTTGGATTTTTGTGGCTTGATTCTACAAATAAGAATAGAAATTAAGCCTCGAGACAAAAGAATCTTAAATAAAAAATCACCTTTAAACTTTCAATTAAAACATATTCTGTGGAATCATCTTTTGTTTGTATCATTAAATTTTTAAATTTATTGAGACTCTTTGAAATACTTCTTTATCAACGAATTAAATCCCCTTCCACTCCATGTATGTATACTATCGAATTTCCATGAAATCATTTTTTAATTTAACTTCCTCTTTCTGAAACATATCCTCTAATACCGTTGGAAATACATAAGGAATTTTATTATTACGCTGAAATGCATTTTTCAATTCTTTTATATTTATATCGCTTTCCCCTTTATACAAACAATATTTTGTTATGGCATTTTTCCAAAATTCTAATTTAGAATTGTAACTCTGAATGGAGCGAACAAAGCATCGATTCTTACATCATCTTTCCATTCATCAGAATAGTACGTTTAATATTCTTTTTATGTACAATTCTGGTAATTTTAACAGAACACATGGAAAAACACAAGTTTTATAAATGTATATTTTAATTAGATTTAGTTTAAATTATTATTTTTCGGCTTGAAAACTTACCAATGTAAACACAAATTCTGATAATGTATACAAAAATGAACGAAATGTCAAAATTTATATGGGTGCACTATTTCTGATACTTACCACCAGAAGTTTTCTCCAATCGTCAATAATATCATCCAATATTTATTATTAAGAGATAAAAAATCATTTATAAAAACTGGCGAATGAGGATCAAGTGGAAAGTTATTAGCCTGCAACAGGAGCAAATTACAAATGCAGTGTCAATAAATGGTATTTGTCATATTACACAAAAGCCTTACTTAGATGAAACGGAATAACCGTAAATGATAAGTAAATTTACTATTATTTTTATAATTATTTTTATGCGTTGTTTTTCTTTAAATTAAATATAATTTAGCTTTTCAAATTATGAAATAAATTTTTTTTTGTTTGTGTGGAGATGAGCGAGTGAAAGTATAATGTACATATAAAAAAAGTCATCATATTAGGAAGCAAAAAGTGAACTTATCCACGCCAAAGATACCTCTCTGGCTGAGTTACGGGAAAGACGACAAATTGTTCACTTTTATTTAGTATTTTTATTTGTTACGAGTTAAAGAAATTATCCCTCGTAACACACTTAGAAGATATAATCGAATCTATTAGTATGGCAAAAATTAAAGTAATATCACGTAATATATTAAATAATGACGAATTAGATGATATCCACGCTCATCTAAACAAATTCGGAATAGAATTAAAAACGAAGCAAGCGTTTACGAATTACTGTGGTTACAGGCCTACTATAATCAATCTAAAATAATATTTTCAATCCAGATTCCAAACTTTTGCCCTGAAACCCTACAATATTTTAAAATTAAAACTACCCCCATAAATAAAACGTATACTTAGGAAATTCCCTATCCCTCGATAATCCTTAACGAACAGATATATCAATTTCTGGCAAGCCCGTGTAATAAAATAGAATCCGTACAGTATTGTATTAAACAAACAAATGGAGGCAGTAGAAATAGTTGTGTACCACAGATAATTAATAATAAACCAGCATAATGTAATCTAACACAACAGGAATTTAAAGAAGAAATTGAACAATTACTTCCCGAGTATTTATACATCGCTACGGAAAAAGAGAATTCGCTACGGAAAACGAGACAAAACCAAAAATCAATACAAGGAATTAAAATGGTGCACTGCCGAAACTGTACAATCGAAATAAATCAAATAACATACACCAGTGTCACTAGAACATTCTCCGAAAATATCGAAATATTACAACCATATCATGATGTGAACATTACAGCCATTAAGACACCAATATTGTTATCTCATTTGCGCAATTGGACAATCGACAATGGCAAAAGAATAAAATTACTATACACACAATCAACTCAAAAAAGGAATATCTTCACCAAAATTCCCACCACCCTAATTTTAATAATGTCATTTTACATAATGTTTAAAAGTATGCTCTACAGAAAAAATAAAGAACCAATTCAAGTCAAAATACAACAAGAAAATAGTTCAGAGATGATAGAGCTACCACAACTAAACCCAGACAATCCACCACCCATCAAAAATCAGAGATTTTGGACGCCTCTTAGAGGAGAAAATACGTACTGCAGAGTTCTCCACATAATCACAACTATGAGTAGAGTGTGACTCATATAGATATTTATAATAAAAACTAAATATTAACCATTAAATAGATATTAAAACTAAATAGAAATATAAATTATATATCAACCATTAAATAAAGATTATTAAATAAAATAAATTAAACTAAATATTAGTAACAACTAAATCACAGTTTAGAAAATACCTTGAGAATGACACCATAGCTGTTGAAATCGATAGGTAAAACAATAAATTCGTCTAGTATCAAATTTTAGTGTTTCATAAACTCACCATAATATATGTTTCATAAACTCACCATAATATATGTTTCATAAACTCACCATAATATATAGTTATATTACCAGTCTCACAATGAGATAAGATGCTTAATCACATTAATCATTTATCATACAACATTCCATTCCCATGGTTTGTGAGGTGTCAAATTATTATTATAAAAATTAAATAAAATAAAATGATTAGGATTGCATTATTACTGAAATCTAATATTAAGAAATAATTTACTTTTTAAGGAAAATTATATTTAAAAGTTAGTTATTAAGATCAACTCAATGTATAAGGTTGTTTAAATATCATTAAATAAAAATTAATTAAAAATAAAATAGTTTTTTTTGGTTTATGTGTAACCACAACCTATAATTATATGTTTCATAAACTCACCATAAACAATAAAGCAATATATAAATAATAATCATTTAATTAAATATTAACTAGAGATAAGCTAGAGAGTAAAACCCTAATTAACAATAACATAGAACATAAACAAGAGTCACATTACATAAAAACATAAATATTATTTTATCATTAACAGATAAAGGAAGACTCTCATTAATAAAGATAAGACAAACTATAAATACATCAAGAATTAGTTATAAGATTCAGAATTATTGTAGACTTCAACTTTATATGTAAAAATAAATATTTTGATCCGAATAATTAAAATAAGTGTTTTTTTTTATTTTTTATTATTATACGGATATGTAATTCGCGCCAAAAGAAGTTTCACTTCAAAAAATTAAATATTATACAAATTCAAATAATACAAGATTATGTTTGGGTCTAAGGATTTCAATCTTATTGAACTTTCTCGTTTTAGATTACAGTTATTGACCACGAAGATATTGTTTGTAGCACAATATTTGGACAAGAAGCTTCATCGTTCATATCTACACTACTAGATAAAACTACGTTTAATGTTGTAAGTACATATTCATATTATTAAATTGGCTATATACTAGGTCATTCAATAAGTCCGTAGGATGACACATAGATGCTGTTACTAGAATTTTTTCCATATGATTTTTATTTAGTACTAACCTTCAAACGATACGTGTATAAATTTGACAGCAATCTGCCTATTTATTCGTGAGTTATAGCATTTTGTGTGAAGCAACTTTTGTTTTTGAAAAAAAATGGAAAAACGTGAATTTCGAATTTTAATAAAGCATTGCTTTTTGATGAAAAAAAATACAGTGGAAACCAAACAATGGCTTGATAAACATTATCCAAACTCTGCTCCATCGAGACAAATGGTAGAGAAGTGGATGGCTGAATTTAAATGTGGTCGTACCAGCACAAAAGATGCAGAGCGCAGTGGACGCCCAAATGAGGCTGTTATTCCAGAAAACATAAAAAAAATCCACAAATTGGTTATGAACGATCGCAAATTGAAGGTGCACGAAATAGCTGACATTGTAAAGGTAGCAGATGGTAGTGTTTTTACCATTTTACATGAACATTTGGGTATGCGAAAGCTCTGTGCAAATTGGGTGCCGCGTGAGCTCACAGTCGACCAAAAACAACAACGAATCGATGCTTCGGAGGAGTCTTTGGCACTGTTAAACCGCAATAAAAGGGAATTCTATCGTAGATATGTGACAATGGATGAGACATGGCTTCACAATTACACACCAGAATCCAAAAGACAGTCAGCTGAGTGGACAGCAGTCGACGAACCGAATCCAAAGCGAGCAAAGACGCAACAGTCGGCCGGTAAGGTGATGGCGTCTGTATTTTGGGATACAAACGGAACTCGACACGGAACTCGACAATCGACTATCTCCAAAAAGGAACCACCATCAACAACGAGTATTACTGTGAACTTTTGGATCGATTAAAGGTTGAAATCGCAAAGAAACGGCCACATTTGCAAAAGAAAAAGTGTTGTTTCACCAAGATAATGCACCGTGTCACAGATCGATGAAAACGATGGCAAAATTGAATGAATTGGGCTTTGATTTGCTTACCCACCCACCATATTCTCCAGATTTAGCCCCCAGCGACTTTTTCCTGTTTTCAGATCTCAAGAGAATGCTTGCTGGAAAGAAATTTAAGTCCAATGATGAAGTAATCGCTGAAACTGAGGCCTATTTTGACGAGAAAGAGAAATCGTACTATAAAAGTGGTATAGAAAAGTTGGAAAATCGCTATACTCGTTGTATCGCCCTCGAAGGCAACTATGTTGAATAAAAAAATCGAGTTTTGTATTATTATTAGGACCTATTAGTCCTTTATTAGCGAATCTGGTTATGGAGTACGTAGAATCAAATGTTTTAGCATCTCTTGACTTTACACCAGCTTTCTATTTCCGATATGTAGATGACATAATCACAACAATACCGAAAGACAAAGTTGAGATTCTATTAAAAACCTTTAATGAGTTCGAAAAAAGTATTCAATTCACCCTCGAAATCGAAAAGAATGGAACAATTTCGTTTTTAGACACCTTAATAGTTCATAATAACGATGGCAGTATTGATATGAACTGGTACCACAAACCATCTTGGTCAGGACGATATCTAGATTATAATTCTTGGTTGCCTTTGAGTTATAAAAAGAACACAATTTCGTTGCTTGCAAATAAAATTTTAGAAATTTCGGATAAAAAATTTCACGCAGAAAACCTAGAGCTTTTAGAAAAAACACTAAAACTTAATAACTATCCGATAAAAATGATTAAAAATGGTATCAAGACGGCAAATTACAAACATAGGTTGTCAGCTGAGCATGTTCCCGTAACCAAGGTAGAGAATACCAAATATATATCCTTACCGTACGTAAAACATATGTTTGAAAACATAAAACTATTGTTAAAACGTTATAACATTAAAGCAGTTGGCAGATCTTGTGTTTGTTTGGGCCAATCTGTTTTCACCAAAACTAAAGACATTGATCCAAAAGGCAAGCAGTCATTGTTAATATACGAGATAGAATGCTCTTGTAAAGAAACGTATGTGGGTCAAACTAAACAGTACATGGAAAAGAGACTATACCAACATACCCATGACTCTCCTCCTGATAATAGTTCCCTTTCTAAACACCTTAAAGATCATAATCATACAATCACGATGGATAACGTAAAAATTTTAGAAAAGGAATCCAATTTTAAAAAAAGACAACTACTAGAGTCGTTATTGATTAAAAAACGAAAAGCCACTCTAAACAAACAAACGGATTCAGAATTTCTACAATTTTACAACAACATTATAACGTAACGCTTTTCTATTAATCGAAATATGACCTCGTTGTTTATGCTAGGAATGATTGGCATTGTACAAGAAATAGAAAAAATCAATTTTATCCATATTGTAGTGTGTATGTGTTTTGATAGCAATTGCTTTTAATTGTATTTCAAGTGATTCATATACAGTATGACGAGAGAAGTCAAAAAATTTTTGCTCTCAATTTTCAATGGGATATTCTTGTTTTTGCCGTTTCCTTTGTTTTACATAATTTATTTTCCTTATCAAAAAATATTTTAATTTTTAGTAAAAATATAAAAAATAATTATTGTGATAGTGCTCGGATTTTTAAACTTTTAATGTATTTTAATTTATTTTTTTGTTTAATTAATAGTTTTTAACACAACGGACCATTTTATTTAATTTATATGTAAGTTTTATTGTGCTGTTGTTTTTTTTAAATGTTTTTGTTTGTTTTCTAATGATTTTTTATGATAGAATAATTTATGACAAGTTGTATTTTATAGTTTTTATAGTTTTATATTGTTTATATTATTTTAAGAATTTCGCCTGAAGATGTTACGGGAGACATAATGAAACGCGTAGCGCCAACAATGTTTTTGTAAGACATATATAAAAACTAAATATAATAGAGCTAAAAAACCGAATAAAAATTTTTTATTACAAAATATAATCAAGCTCAATAACTGTTTAAAAATTTTGTCAAAATGTTGTTTTTTTCTTACTTATCCTACGGACTTATTGAACGACCTGTTATGTACTCATATAATCAACACTTCCTATGCTGAAATGTTATCTTTCAATTAATAAGGCAGTCGTTTTGCAAATTATGCTGTTGATCCCAGTCAAATTTGTATTTTACTGATCAAAAATTTAAAACAAAACTTGACAAAAATGTAATTAGTAAGATTTATAGACAGTAAAACCTCGCTGAACGAGCAAAACAAATTATAAAAAAATGACTTGCTCAACAACAGCAGTTTTTATATATGGAGACCTCTACGACTAATACAAAGTTCATACCGTCGATAGTTTAATGGAATAATGCAAAAAGCATTGTCTTAAATATATTGTTTAAAGTTCTGTTCAATAAATAGTGTTATTCTTTAAATAAATTTGTTTAATTTCAATAAATGGCGACCGTGACTCAGTGACTGTGAAAAGAAATCAAAAGTGAAAAGTGATAAGAAAAAGTTTAAAGTTCATCCGCCAAATTCTGTAACTGTGAAGCGGTGAAGTGATAAATTTTTCAATAAAAAGAAACGTGGAAATTTTTAACACTTCACCGCTTCACAGTTATAGAATTTGGCTGCATATAAGGTTGTAACGTCCGCTATATTCGCCTAAACAATAATAAAATCAATTCATATTCTTTTTCTAATTTCATTAAAGATTTATTTCAATAATTTCAGTTCATTTTTACATTAATAATAATTTTAAAATTTTTAACGGCCAGCTCAATTTCAAATATACTGGAAAAAATAAACGAACGTACCAATTTTATTTTTATTTCTAACGAACAGATGTCGTTACTCAATTTTTGCTGAATCTTCGTGTT
>OY856188.1:189349906-189414906 GCA_963693315.1 Diogma glabrata | reverse complement strand
ATTATAGCTCGCCAGTTGTCCTGCTATGCCAGTCGCCATATTTTGATTAATTTTTATTACATTATTATTGTCCATCAAAATTGAACGTATAGTCGACAATTTAAACTATTATCATAATATCATCATAATATTAATTATTATGTATTAACCATCAAAAGTGTCATTTAAAACGATGATGATGTTAATACTGGTCAAACTAGGGACTATCACTACCACTGTTTATTATATATAGACCACTAAATTAGCACAATTTAAAAAAAATTACTTTTCTACTTAGACAGCCAGATTGTAACTGAAAAGGTTTAATACCAATTTTCGTTATGACTTCAATTTATAAACTTTTATAAAAGTGTTTGTAAAAAGAATTTTTTTTTGTAAAATAGTTGTTGATTTTTTAAATTGCAAAAGTCTCTTTGTAAAGTTTAAAAAAAAATCTTCAATATTCGTATTAAGTTTTACAACAAAAATTGTAGAATGTTATTTTTCTGTTCACAAAATTTTACAAAATTTTGTACAATTGATTTTTATTTTGTTATGGATACACGAGTTATGATATAAAATTTAAAAAAATCAACATAATCTTAAAAATATTTTTGTCAAAACAATAAAAAAAAGTTGTAATTAGAAATATTTATGATTTTGTACTTTTAGGTAGATTTCATATAAAAATCTACCTATTGCAATGGGCTTCATCTCGGAATTTCGGAAAAATTTTGATGCCAAACGACTATATGTGATAAGCGGAGATGGAAAAACAAAAAAAAAAAAAATTATATATATATATATATATATATATATATATATATAACGATATGAGGTATAACGGAATTTAGCGGCACTCTCACGGTCGCATTTTTCGACCTACACCAAAATAATTTTCTGTGTATGTTTCGGCAAATAATGTCTTGGACAAGTTCGTGAACTGGCCATATCCGGGTACCGGTTAAGCGGCTAGAGCCTAAAAAGTCGAATAATCTAGGGCGCTATAACTTCCGTTTTAATAATAATATTTTAATAAAATTTAAAAATATTGAATATTTGAACCTTTTTCTATCATTTTTATCCAGATGACAACTTTGGCGTTTCAGGTTCCTCAAAAATCAGCTGTTTTAAAATTTACTAAACTTTGCTGCCCTTGATCTAGCTGAAATGGCCAAGCTCATATTTGAAAACTTTTTTTCACGTACTTCAAATATAAATCTTTCCAGAATTTAAAAAAAAATGATCCAAGTCCAGAGGTTGAGCCGCTAAGTTTGTTGAAACCAATACAAACGCAAACGGCTATGCTTTCATCATTTTTGAGTTTATGTTGTTTAAACTCCTATTTTCTCTTAGATACATTTTTCATTTATAACGTCAGAGATTTTCAACATTCTAACAAAATAGGTTCCAATTTTATAAGCATTATACTACACCTATTGTGTGAAAAATCTAAAGCCAGTGAATACCACTAAGAAAATTATAAAAACCGAAAAAAATTGAAAAATAAATAAATAAAAACACAAAACAAATCATATCTAAATTCATGCATACAATGGGCGCTTAAAAAATTAAGTATATGAAACGTATTTTTACCAATCAATTAGACTAAATAATTACAGATAAGTGTTAAACTTATAAACATTAAACAAAATAACCGTAATCCCAAACAACCTTAAAATAAATTTATTGTAGATAGATAAAACTACATACATCACCCCTAAAATCAAATTAAAGTTTTTTTTCTTTGTCTATTTAAAAAAAAAACAAAAATTGTGGGAAAATGAAAAGAAGGAGTTAAGTATTGGTTTTTGTTTATAGGTATTTGTTTTGTTTTCGAATTGTTTAAAAAAAACAACATTTGAATATTATGAGATTGATAATGTTTTTCTAATATTTTTTTAGCTAGATTTTTTTATAGGTAGATTTCATAGAAAAATTACATTTTCTATTTACCAAAATGAATTGCATTTTGGGTTAAACTAAATTTCCAAGCGGTTTTTAGAAGATTGCATATATTTAATGAGGTATTTACTTTTATGTAAGAAAATGTTAGTAAAATACGTGAAATAGAGAGATAATAGATCTGCAAATGGAAATGATAATTAAAACAATGTGTGTATGGAAATTGTTCTTAACTTGTTGAAAATATTGGTTGGAAAAAATGTTTTGCGTTGTTGTAGTTGTATGCACCTATATATGTGATGTATGCGTATGGATAGTTGTAATCATATTAGAAGCAAAAAATGGTTTAAAAAACCGTTGAAATTATGCAATGGTAATTATCACCTTATAATCGTTTCTAAATTAGTTTAAACTAGACTGTTAGAAGTGTTAGTTGCAACAAAAATTATAAGTCAACAAAATAAGAATAATTATTTTAATTATTTGATATATAATTATTTAATGCTAATGTCGTGTTTCAAATGTTTTCGGTGAAAATTTCCAACTTCCTACGAAAAACAACAAAAAAAAAATCTTGTACTCTACCTCAGTGGCGGTAATTAAATTTTTTTAGGTAGATTTCGCATAATTTTAGTTAATTTTATATCTATTTTAATTAATTTTACATTCATTTCCATTAATTCACAATATGTTTTTTAAAATGAATTGTTAGTTTTATTTGTATCTAATGTTAGTTTTTTTTAAAGTAATCTGATAAATCCGATTCTAATTGCACACATAACTGTCTGATCCCGAAATCTACCTATTTCTAGCGGATATACCTGCCGCTCGGACTTTTTTAATCCAAATCACAAAAACAATTGGTAAGTTTACAAATGTTTTTCATATTTAAAAAAGAATACAAAATTTTCTATAAAGTTTAGGATTTTTTGGTAATTTCACAAAAATATTTTGTTAGCAATTTTACAAAACGATTTTGTAAATCTTACCTGCAATAGTTTTTTGAGTGTAATATAAATAATAATAATTTCATTAAATTAATTTTCTGTAAAAAAATATAATGTAGACTTAAATGTTCAACTTTAACTAACCATACCTACCTTGCCATTGCATCGATTCCAGCTTTTTTGATGCTATCTCTTTCTCTGTAGAATTTTTACGGGATAAAATCCTTAAAACCGCGATGAAACTGGTTCACAGTAAATAAAACACTAAAAAATTACATATAGCAAATTTTATTTAATAATAATTTATAATAATTCATTTAAAAATAACGTTTTAATCGTGAGAGAATTCGAAGAATACTGACTCTAACTTGTTCATCTCATAGTGGTTACAGGTAATGTTAAACAAAAAATAACAAATACAAATTGAAATATTATACCTATACAAAAACAATTATGTAAACGAGATGAACAAAGTAAAACAGCAGTGGAATTTTACTAATGATTTTAGGGGAATTCATATCCTTCATGAGTTCGTTATTTTTTATTTACTTAATTTTTAACATTCTCTATGCTTAAAATTTCATATTTAAGCTTCCTGTATTTCTGCTCCTCCTTGATATTTGATTTTAATAACTCATATTTTTTTTTTAATTCATACCTTTTTCTTGTATATCTTGTTTGTTCAGAATTTTCTTTATCAATTTTTTTTAGAGATTCACTAATTTGTGTCAACAAGTCGTTGTGACTTCTATTAAAATTTTCTATAGTATTTAATTTTTCTAAGTGCTCTTTTTTCTTTAAATTTTGTTTTGAAGGCAACGGTGTAGTAGATGGTGTCGAAGATAAATCAGTTGTATTTTCGTTGTTTACTTCAATTTCAAACGAAATATTTTCATCCAAATGCTCAGTTTCGTTGCTAAGAGATTTATTTTGATCCGATTGTATTCAGGCTTAATACGTTAACCACTGTTTCTTCTAAAAGTGTTAGATTTTGCTGTCTGAAAATACCTCCACCAGTGGAAATGTTTTCAGATTTATTGGTTATGATTTTTTATCTGATTTTGCATTTCCAATCATTCCAAACCTACAAGTAATTACAAGAAATAATTAGATCATATAAGCTTAATTTTAAACAAACTACAGCATATTAGTTTTAACCACCCTTCTCCAGTTCTAATAGGAGGTCCAAATTTGTTGAGATCCGAGGCAAACTTTTCCCAGTACCTTTTATTATCGACTCGGCTCTCACCAAAGTTGAAGCCTCCTTTTGCTACATCTGGGTGGGTTTTCCATGATTTTGCACAAACATTCGAACTGCTTTTTATTTGTTACTTTGTTACTCCTATTTATAATATACACATAACAAAATATAAGCTAACTATACATATAACAAAGCATACTTATCTCCGTTTGATGAATCCCTGTTACAGTAAAAATAAATATATATTACCACAATACAATATAATTTTATTGTATTTTATACTTACATTTTGAGAGCACAGATTTATATTTCCAAATTTTAACCGTTAAATTGAACAAAAATTCACGAAGGAAAGAAAGTCGTATTCAAAAATGGCTACGACAAAAATTTTTTATTTTTGAAATTTAAAGACGATTACTACGACTCTCAGAATATTATTTTTATTCACCTCAGTCGTATGTAACGTAATTTGTCGTATTTAACGAAATTTGTCGTATCAAACCGACTGTCAGAATACCATTTTCGTTTTGTCGTGTCGTACGACTCAAATACGACGGTCAGAATAGCCCTGTTTAATATATATTATTAATTCCTAGGCAAACAATCAGCAAAATGTTTGCTTTGTTCAAAAATATTATAAAATACCAGCAAATCTCGTTTATTGATGCATCGCAATATTTGTAATACTTCAAAACTATATGTAAAACGATAAGAAATAAGACATCTACTGCTACTCAAAGTATCCGTGAAGAACCACCAGAATTAGAAATAACGGCAAGAACGTCTACACCTATCTTACCAGTGACACTAAATTCAAAATCTGCAACTAAAACTCAAGGTAAACGTGAATATGTTAATTTATCCGCTTCAGATCCTGATGATACTAGCTTCAACACATCCACCATATGATCCCCACTTCAATTAGAAACTGATAATGACACTCCACTAGCGAGTTCTTCTTGTGATAAACAATTACAAATGTCTGATTCTAATGATACTATGGTAAGGACTCCTGCAAGTTGTACTTCAAACTCTGATACATTCGTCAAGGTAAATGAACAAAACAAACAACATAGCACTATTCAACGATACCATGATAAAATAACATATGCTGAAATTGATTTAGTTAACTTTAAATTGGGCAAACTGTTTTTTGGATGCAATATTCCATTTTCTGTAGTTGAATCTATACATTTTAAAGAGTTTTGCCAATCATTAAGACCTGCATATAAACCGCCGTCCAGAGCTACTCTATCAACTCGGGTTTTGAATGAAGTACACACAAGGTTTTGTTCAGCTATAAAGTTTGATTCAAATTTAGCTCTACTAATAGATGGTTAGAAAAATGAGGCAGCTAATACAAAAAATGTTGCATGTTTACTGCACAGTGCTAATGGTGAAGCACTCTTCTTAGAGTCTTATGATTTAACAGGCATTAAAGAAACTGCAGTAGAACTTGCCAATATAGTAGAAAAATGCATATGTTTAGCATTAGAAAAGCACAACACCCAAATTTACGCTGTAATAAGTGATAATGCGGCATATATGATAAAAATGGGCAAAATTACTACAATTTGGCATTTAACCTGCAATAGTCATACTGCCAATTTGCTTGCGAAGGATCTTGTATCTAAACCATTAATAGAGAAAGCAAAGTTTTGCTTAAAGCATTCCATGGACCAGGTGCTGAAAAAGAATTATTAAATCAAGGAGGTCGACGTATTCAAATGCCCTGTGACACTAGATGGTGCACATATAGGGATTCATTTAAAAATGTACTAGATAATATTACACTAATGAAGAAAGTATTAGCTACAAGCACTATCGTTTTTAAACAAACAGTTCGTACATATTTATTTGATAACACTGGTCAACACGATTTTTGGTTCTGACTGCTACATGTTAAATTTTGGTTTCTCCTACGACAAAAATAAGGAAAAAAATTTGTTTTCCGATTAAAGTTTGCTTTTGTAGAAACTAGAGCGATTTTTCAATTTTTCGGCAAAAATTACTGATTTTTATATTTTTTCTACACTGCCACTGTAAATTATAATTAGAAAACATTTTTTTAGATACAAGAGTCTTTTTTATTCAAGATTTGTGATAAACAGTAACATATAGATGTAAAATAACAAGAAATTAATGTCTAAAAGTGAATAACGTATGATCGTAATCGTATGAGCTCTCTCGTATTAAACCCCAAATGACCAAAGCGAACTTTACGAACTAAATATGAAATATTTAAGTGTTTTTTAATGTCTAGAATCAGAATTTAAGCATGAGAACAGAAAACAAAAAAAAATTTTTTTTGTTGACCAGTGTAATATTTTTTTAAAACAAATACCTGATGCAATTGAGTTATTTAACCCCATCTGTGAACTTATTAATATTTGCCAAAAATCCACCTCATCGATCGCCGATGCAGCTGAAGCATGGTTAGATTTACCAAATAAGATTTCAAATGACTTTGAAGGATTTGATTTGATAATAAAAAAACGACAAAATTATGCATTAAATAAATATTTATTAACAGCAAATTTTCTTCATCCAAAATACCAAGGGAAAAAAATGACATCTAAACATATTCATATAATATAAACATCTAAATGACATCTAAAAATGACATCTAAGATATTATTGAAGATTTTATTTTAAATTCTAGCGAAATTGATTCGGAAGGTCTAAACAGTTTTATTGAGTACAAAGAAAAAGCTGGGTTATTTAAAATTTTATTTGGAAAACAAACATTATCGACAACTGCATTTTGGTCTTTTGTTACGAAGCAGTTGTACATCTTCCTTAGTGGGTGCAATGATCAACGAAAAATTTCCAAGAAAAAATAAATTATCGTGTTGTTGTAGTTTAAAACGGCCTCTTTTTAACTATAAATGCCAGCCGATAGAGGCCCTCTTCCTCTTTGTCGCTCATTTCTATCATTCTGATTAGAATTGATTTTTGTTTTGACATTTTTGTTTGTAAAATGTCAGTGATCACATTGTGCTGTTTAATTGTATTTTTTTGTTAAAATTTAACGTAGTCATTACTGTTAATTTAATTATTATAATCATAGATAAATACCCTGCATATGGAAAGTAAATCGAATTCACAAAATTATTGTGAAACAAATAGTCAGGCACCATAATTAATGGTATGAAATTTTATTTTGTGTGGAAACAGCCAACCTTTGCATAAATTGCTATTTTAAATACAATCGGTCATGAAATATTATTCTCACGTCCTGATTATCTATACTTAGCGAAAGCGATGCTTCCTTAAATGTATTCCATTCTTGATTTTAAATATAATTAGGCAATAATCACAAGTTTAAATGCAATGTCATTTAAAAGAGAAGCTAACGTTCAAATGAACCAATAAATTAAAAGAATGAAGTTTTTACTGTCACTACTTATTAAATCATAAAGAATATAACCGGGATTCCTCTTCTGACATAGTTAATTGAGGATAAAATTTTAATGAATAATCCTCGCCTGCGACATTCAATTTTTGTTTACTTTCAATTTGGATGTTCACCACCTAAAAATCAAAATTATTTAAGAAACCCATCCATTTTTACTGCCACTTGTCAAGAAATCGATCCTTAAGTATGTCTCCGAGGTTAATGCCTTTACGCCACCACCGAGGTGTAGGTGTTTATAGGTAGACGTGGTTATGTATATGTGTGCATGCGTATGAATGTGTACGTGTGTGTGTGGGTGTGTAAGCGCGAGTGTCTGTGTATATGTGTGAGTCTATGAAGCACGAGAGCGTGTTAATGAGGTAAAATATGGGGGTGGACGTGGAGATCACGGTTTTTTTTCACGTATGGGGGGTCGCCAGAGTCTTCTGACCGCACTTGTCTTCTTTCTTTGATCCGCTTAAAATTAGGTAACACGCGTACTAAACTGGTTATTTGTGCTGGAGCTGCAGGTATTCTTTGTTGCAGGTATTCTTTGATTCATAAAATCATTCAATTTTATATTGACAATGACCCTTATTCTAAGAACAGGACAACAACAACAACATTATTCATTTCATTAGTTTGTTGTAGTATTTTGTTGATTTGATTTTCCTGGAAGTGACCGTAATCGTCTAGATTTTTCTGTAATCGTCTAGATTTTTCTGTAATCGTAACAACACAAATTTATAATTTATACACCCACATGAATGAATTAATTTTTTTTCTAAATGTTTTTTTTTTTCAATAAATAAAGAATGTAAAGAGAATTGCTAAAAATTTAGTTTTTTTTTTAATTCATGACTGTCTTATAATGTTTTCCCTGGGTACAAAAATTAAATATCTAATTAACATATGAAGTAAAACGTATTTTTACTTTTTTAAGAATGAATTTAAAAAATAAAACGTTTTATGAGTTTTATACGTCACGTTTTATACGTGTAACGCATAAAACGTTTAATACGTGTATATTAGCAACCCTGCTATTAACGCAGTTTTTGTGTCTAAAGATGCAGGATTTTTTCAGTGCAAGATGCAATAGTAAGAACCAAAACAGCACTGCCAAGCAACAAAGTTCTTCCGTTAAAAGAAATCATTGTTATAAAAAACCTTTTGACTGAACAAGGAGTAAGTATAACAATTCCAGACGAAGCACTCAAATTTGTAACACCCAAAATTGCTATATGTGAGGAAACACTACTATACATATTAGAGGTACCAAAATTGGAAAATTTTATATCTACAACAATAAGACTTACTCCACTACCTAGTTGTAAACAACAGCATTATTGAAAGTTACCCCAATACCTTATCAAAAACACAGAATCTATACACCACAATCAACTACGACAATTTTGTCCAAAAACATACAGATCTAAAAGAATTTAAGGATGAATGCATAAAACCACTAGTTTTTGGAAATCAAGGCAGTTGCAAAGTAACATGGGAGATCAACACAGCAATACAATGGATATCGGAGGGTAAAATACTAATAAATAATGGAAAGAACGTCGAAATAGTTACTAATTGTGAACCAGATGACAATGACGTTAAATTTCTAACAGGAAATTTTTTAATAACAATCAATAATTGTACAGTCACAATTACCAACAAAGAATTTCAAGCATATGAAATCAAAACTGAGCATGAGGAAATCCAGGGAGCACTTCACAGTATTCAAGTAGTAAGAAAAATAAAAATATTTCAGAACATAACAGCAATCGAACAGGAGACCATTCAAAACAGGGAATTGCTACAAAGTTTTTTGAAGCAATATCATAACGAAAATTGGATATGGACACTTTCAGGAGGTTTATCATTATCATCCATATGTGTAATTGTTGTATTATCGTATATGTGCCTATGTAGGTGCTCAATAACAAAAAATTACAAAGTACAAATAATTTAGAAACACAAAAATAGCATACAACGACCTGCTGAAAAAAGCCGGTATAGTTACAAAAGTCGAGGACGACTTTTCATCACCCCCGGGAGAAGTTATATCAACATAGAATGTGCTAACTACACAAAATTACGGTCACATTGAAAAGTTATATTAGTAGATCTAAAATACTTTCCCATAGAAAATAAGTAATCTAATTACATTGGAATGCAGCCGTTATATGATATATAAAATAATGTAATAGCAATATCATAAATGCTGATTAGTAGTTTTGTGGCTTTTAGTTCTAAATAAGTTTTTATTAATTTTAAGTTAGTCTTAATTTAGAACTCTGTAGTAATGTCATGTGAATAAATTGTATTAAATAAATCATTTTTTTATAATTTATTTATTCATGCAACATAACTATATACAGGGTGTTTCATAATATATGCGCAGGACTTCAAGGTGTTGAACTTGAAAAAAAAAATGTTTCTTGCGAATATCTCCGGAATCGTTTATCGTACAAAAAACAGCTTTCGTAAGCATTTTCTACTTATAATGAGCTATGTTTTGAGCGGAAATTATTTTTTTTAGTCATAATTGGTAAAGGTTTTGAAGGGGTAGGGGGTGTTTTTCTCCCCAACTTCTACGCTACTGGAAAAAGGACGATTTTGAGACGCTCATTTGAGCCGCCAATGTTTTCTACACAAAGAAGTTGCTCACAATCATAAGCTCTAAAGCAGCGGTTTCCAAACTGTGGGTCGCGACCCTCAGGGGGGGTCGCGTAATAACCTCAAGGGGGTCGTGAAGTTTTTAATTTAATAATAATAATTTAATTAAATAATGATAATAAATAATAAACATATTTCATATTGTTACAAAAGTTGTAAACTATATCAAAAACAGTCCTTTGAAAGCGAGATTATTTGAAAAGTTGTGTGAAGATATGGGAGCTGAATATACATCACTCTTGTACTATTGTGAAGTACGTTGGCTATCTCGTTCAAACTTTATTCAAAGAGTGTTCGAACTTAAAGACAAGATTGCGATCTTTCTTGCTGAAAATCACAAAGATGAGGCATCTTCCTTTCGCAACGATAACTTTATTCTTAAACTTGTTTATTTAGTTGAAATTTTTAAAAAATTAAGCGATTTACATAAACCAATGCAAGGTCCACAAATGCATGCTCTGATTCAAAAAGACAAAGTCACGGCATTCATTAAAAAATTGGAGCTATGGATATTCAATTTAGAAAAGGATTTATATGACATGTTTCCAATTTTAAATGACGCCGGTACCAAAAACAATATTAAAGCAAACAAAAATCTTTTTATAGAACATTTGCAAAGTTTGCTAAAACATTTTTCACATTACATGCGTTCCTTTGGAACAAAATAGCTGCTGAAAGTAGATTTTGAGTAGATCACCAATAGAACCAAAAATTTGAACATTTTCCAAGGGAAACCACACAATTTTATTATCAGCAAAATTTTTTATTTTGGGCTGATATTTAGATCTGACTCATTTTATATTAAAAATACCAAAACAAAATTATAACTGATTTAAATAAAATGGAATAATAAACTGCTTTTCAACTACACAACTTGTTCGAAGTAGAGTAGATCAAAGCAAATTTGAGTAAGTTTGATTTTCAATGATTATTTCAACGGTATTGATTTTACAAAGATATTGATTTTACATATTGATTGAAATATCTTGCGATACTTCATTGCAACAGGAATTTGATAGTAAAACTTTAATTCAGTTTTGGGTGGAACGAAAAAAAGATTATATTATTTTGTCGGACAGAGCTATAATAGCCATTCGTAACATCATCTTTATGCGAAACCAGATTTTCTGCTTTAGCAGCCATGAAATCGAAATATCGAAATCGTTTAGTACTGGAAAAAGAACTTCGAACTGAGGAACTTTGTGCTAACAAACAAGCTCATCCATCACATAAAATTTTTTTCTATAAATATACATATTAAATTTTTATTAATTTTTGTTTAGTTTTATTCTATGAATACAATTACTTTTTACAACTTGAAAATGTGCTTATATTATTTTATTGTTTTATCTAATAAGGGGGCCGCCAATTTTTATTTTTTTCTTATGTGGGTCGCAGCATCAGAAAGTTTGGAAACCACTGCTCTAAAGTCTACCGTTTTCGAGAAAAATCAACTTTTATATTGAAAAACATGGTCAATTTTTTTAAATAAAATTTTTTTTCCTCATGGACATTTCCAACTTTTAATTTAACTGTTTATGATTTGTTATTGTGTTTTTTTAATTTTGAAATTATGAAGTTAACGATTGGTTTTGTTACTTGTTCCAACGTTTAAATAAATTTTATTTAATTTGTAAGAAAAATAATTTTATTTTGAAAAACTGACCATGTTTTTCAACATAAAAGTGAATTTTTCTCGAAAACGGTAGACTTTAGAGCTTATGACCGCGAGCAATTTTTTTGTGTAGAAAATCTCAAAACTTTACTTTTACCAGTAGCGTAGAAATTGGGAAGAAAAACACCCACTACCCCTCCAAAACCTTCACCAATTAAGACTTTAAAAAAAAATACCGCACAAAACATAGCTTATTATGAGTAAAAAATACTTACGAAAGCTGTTTTCTGTACGATAAACGGTTCCGGAGATATTCGCAAAAAACGAATTTTTTTTTTCAATTTCAACACCCTGTATCTCAAAAATGGTGCATTTTAGAGGGTAAGTTATGTTACACTTTTTTCATATTTTTAGACGAGCTATCACATCCTGAAGTCCTGCGCATATATTATAAAAAACCCAGTATACATATATTGTGAAATTTGTGAAGTTGTCAAATTTGTAAAATTGTTATATTTGTCAAATTCGTAAAATTGTTATGTATAATTGTTATATAATGTAATAGGTTGTACTCCTATGCATTATTAACTTAGGTTACACAACTCTGTAAACTGTAAGATATATAATAAAGTATGAGAGAGACGGCAGTTCTCTTTTAGTAATAAACATAATAAAACATGGTGTCAGTATGTTCGTAAAATAAAAAATTAATAAAAATAGTAAATCGAGTATATAATAGAAAAAAGTAATATTAAAATCATTATTAAGTGTCGAATGAAAAAATAATTAAAATTTAATAATTTAAAAGTGAGTTTATCGTTATAAACAAGATAATAAATTATCAGAGAGTAGTCAGCCATTTTCGGTTTTGATCATATTCAGCACTTCAATTTGATTTTGTAAGCTGAAGAAAATGGAAGCTAAAGTTACAGAATTGGAAAAACAATTAAATAAATTATTAAATTCAAATAAAGATTTACAAAAGCAAATAAATGAAAATAATAAACAACATTACAATTCATCTGTACATATTCCTTTACCTAAACCAATTGATATAAGAAATGGTGATATTAAACAAAATATAGATTTTTTTAAAAATGCATGGTCAAATTATTTAATTGCAAGTTCTTTGAAACATGAAAAAAACAACTGAAAAAAATGTGTATTTTGTTAGGTGCAATTGGTGATGATTGTGCTAAAAGATATTATAATAATCGAGGTAAAAACGAAGATATTGATAGTTGTGAAAATTTATTAAAAAGAATTGAAGATATTGCTTTGCCAAAAATAAATAAAAGATACGAACGTGCAGTATTCAACACAACATTTCAAAAATCAGATGAAAATTCACAGAATATATAGACAGGCTCAGAATACTAATTAAAAACTGTCAATTTGGAGAAATGAAAAATGAACCCAAGAGTAGTTCATAGGCTCATAATATCAATAAAAAATGTAGAGCTTAGATAAACTTTGTGGGATATGGATGATATTACTTTAGAAAAAGCTGAACAGTTACACTAGGGGCAGAAAGTATGAGGCAGGTTAAATAAATCAAAATAACTTTTGATTTATCGCAACTATTTTAGATATTTAAATTTGTTTTAACAACCACAATTTGTTGAACATTAACTATATTTCAGGAGTGATTTAAAAAAATTATAAAAATATATACAGACATTTCTGGAAAATAGGCAAAAAATTCCTTAAAGTAAATATCTTGATAAAGTGATTAAGGTACCTGCATTTAAAATTATTGTGTTTTTTTCGAATAAAACTGAGGTTCCTTGGCGTACACACATATTTATATTAAGAAATAACGGTAAATCTATATTTTTTTTAAATCTTAGGCTGTTTTCTAAACGACGACTTATTTGAAACTTATTTATGTAGAGTTACTTATTTACCGCCATTTTAAATAAGTATTTAAAAGCTATTCTAAATGATTTAGCTTTCTTATTTTGACAGCAACAAAAAGCAAGTTCGAAAAAAATTTAATTAGAACGATTTATTTAATTTGATCAATTAAAGAGTTTACAAAACTTCTTTTTTTCATTTTAAATTACTACATTATTTTATTAGGGATCGAAAAAGAAATTTTATTGCTTAAAACCATTTTGTAAACAAACATAAAAATATTTGAAACTGTCAAATCGAATTAGATTTTTCTATGAAAAAAAAATTTCAAATAAGTCACCTATTTAGGTTACTTATTCAAATAAGTAAGTCTCCACAAATAAGTTTCAAATAAGTTTTGGTTTAGAAAACAGCCTTAGTCTATAAAGGACTTTTTGTACAATGTTCAGCGATAAAATGATTAAAAGATAAGAATTATCAATAATTCAACGTGAGAGAATATTTGTTTATCACCAAGAAGAATATTCTCAATTTTAAATTGCTTAAAAATGAATATTTCGCGTTGAGCTGACCAACGAGACACTCACGACTCAAAAAAACGTTCTCGCTGCCTAAAAAATTCATCAAAACGCCAAGAAATTAAAATAGCGAATATCTCTCTATTAAATAGACGTCTATCCATCGAAGGTACTCTGAAGTACAATCATTTCCATAATCCGAAAACTAGTGTGTCTACAATAAAGAAAAGTTCTCAAGAAAAAGGTCTTAATGAACGAGTTGCCGCACGGAAATCATCACTGCAACCATGAAATAAGGAAAAACGGTTAAAATAGGTGCTGTCACACAAAGATTGGTTACCTCAACAGTGGTGGAAAGCCATGTGAACCGATAGTTTCAAATGTTTGAATCCAAGCGAAGAATTTCCGTACTACGCAGAGATGAAGAATGATTTAGATGACTGCACAAGAAGACCAAATTGACTGTGAAACATGGTGGAGGATACGTTATGGTATGGAGATGCTTTGGCGGCAAGTAGTTTGCACAGAATTGTGGTTATTATGAATAAGGAAATGTATAGAAACATTCTAAAAACCCAAGTTGTGCCATCTGCTAAGAAACTATTTCGGAATCAATAAGTCTTTATACAGGATAATTACCCCAAACATAAAAGAAAGATATGCACGCAATATTTAAAGAATATGGAAAAGAAAAGAGTGCTCACAGTATTGGAGTGGCCACCACAAACTCATGATTGCAATTAAAATGCAATATTTAAAAATATACTTTTTACTGTTTATTTTTAAATTTATTTATAATAATAAAACTTCCTTATAGTAACAATTTGATTTTTATTTTTTTATTTTAAGGAATATCGATTTCGACTTACGTCATCCTCAGTTCTTAAATTAATAATTTAAGAACTGAGGATGACGTAAGTCGAAATCGATATTCTTTAAAATAAAAAAATAAAAATCAAATTGTTACTATAAGAAAGTTTTATTATTATAAATAAATTTAAAAATAAACAGTAAAAAGTATATTTTTAAATATTGCATTTTAATTCAAAAGTGACAAAAGCACACAAACAGTGAATAATATGGAAAACCATAATAACACATATCATGATTGCAACCTAGTCGAATTACTATGGAAAGAAATGGATCGGCAGGTTTGAAAAACAAATATTATATCTATTATTAATTTCTGGAAGATACTCCAGACAGTGTGGGATAATTTGGATGCAAAATGTCTTGACAAATTAGACGGTAGAATGCCAAGAATTTATGCAGCAATTATTAAAAAAATGGGTGGTTATTTTGAGAAGTCCAATATTGGGCTAAATAAACGTAAACGTGGGCTAAATTACTTTTAATTCGGTGTTAAAAAGATAAAGTTTTATATTTTAATATTAATATAACACAATAAAATGAAGTTCATATTTAATTTTTGCTTTTTCACTAAAAATTAAAGGGTGCCTCATACTTTCTGCCTCTACTGTATGCAAATCTAGAGAACAAACAGATAATCAATTGAAAAAACTTGATGAACGTGATTCAGTTAATAAAATAGTGAAATTTAATGAAAATAATAATTATAGAAATAATAAAAATAAATTCCGATCAAGATCACATTCACGATCAAAATCACAGAATTATGAAAAATTTAAAAATAATTCTAATAATTTTATAAACCATGAAATTAAAAAATGTCCTGCATGGAATCATATTTGTGCTAAATGTAATATAAAAAATCATTTTGAGCAAAAATGTCGTAAGAAACGTCGAAATGTCAAAATAATTAAAAGCGACAACAAAAATAATAAAAATAATGAGAGTTCAGAATTTTCGGATTTATGACTAGGTTCAAATGGTGAACTTAATTTAAATTTATATTTTTCATCAACTAAATCAAATGAATTTGTAGAATTAAGTTGTTTAATAGATACAGGTGCTTCATGCAATATAATGAATATTGAAACATATAAAAACATAGTATGCGAAAACTATAAATTAAAAAAAACATATGTCATTTTGAAATCCTTTTGCGGAAATAGATTAAATCCACTTGGTGAAGCAACATTAAAATGTAATACCAATACGAAAAAAAAAAATACATAATTAAATTTTATAATAGTTGATGTCAAAACAAAACCAATTATATCATCTGAAACGAGTTTTAATTTAAATTTGATAAAAATTTGCAATCAAGCTACAAATCTAAGTAATCCATTATTACAAAAATATAAAGATGTTTTTATCGGAATTGGAAAACTTGATGGTGAGATATAGACTAAGAGCCTGCGACGGCCAGACCTTCGTTATTTTATAAAAGCTGAAAGTTTCTCTGCGCATACCCCCTACTCAGGTAGGAACGATTAGCGACATATGAAGTTTGGATCATAGTGGCTTTGGCAGGGAACAGGTTCCAAAGGGGCCTCCAAAGTTTCGTGAAAGTATAAAAGCTAATTTTTTTATATATTCTTTGGGATAGTATTAGAAGTAACGTCACCCATTGCCAGACACTTACTATCGTGGAAACCCCCTGCCAGACACCCCTAAACTTTAAAGTTTAAGGGTGTCTGGCAGGGGGTTTCCACGAAGGTACGTGTCTGGCAATGGGCGACGTGACTTCTAATACTATCCCGAAGAATATATAAAAAAAATAGCTTTTATACTTTCACGAAACTTTGGAGGCCCCTTTGGAACCTGCTCCCTGCCAAAGCCACTATGATCCAAACCTCATATGTCGCTAATCGTTCCTACCTGAGTAGGGGGTATGCGCAGAGAAACTTTCAGCTTTTATAAAATAACGAAGGTCTGGCCGTCGCGGGCTCTCGGTCTAATAGATTTAGAAATTGATCCAGATTATTAACCTGTAATACAACAACCACGACGTATACCAATTAAATTAAGATCTGATCTGTTGCGAAAAATTAAAGCAATGGAGAAAGATAATATTATAATAAAAGAAGAAAACCATACAGATTGGGTTAGTAATATATTGTTATTGAAAAGAAATAATAAAATAAGAATTCGTCTAGACCCATCTGATTTGAATAAAGCGCAAAAAAGTGTCGATTACTTCATGCCTACAATAGAAGAAATTTTACTCGAAATTAGTGGTGCTAAAGTATTTTCAACATTAGATGCAAAATGTAGGTTCTGGCAGTTGGTATTAAATGAAAAAAGTAGCAAAGCGACAACATTTTGGATCCATTTGGCAGATATCGATGGTTAAGACTACCATTCGGTATAAGTCCAGCAATGGAGATATATCAAAAACGTCAACACGTAGTGGTATATAGTCTTGATGGTGTAGAAGTTAGAGCAGACGATATTTTAGTATGGGGAAAAGGTGATACATTAGAAGAAGCTAAATTGGATCATGATAGAAATTTGGAGAAGTTGCTAATTAGACTTCGTCAGGTAAATATGAAATTACATTTACAATTTACTTTGTCAAAAAGAAGTACAATATTTTGGGCACATAATTATTTTCAATAATTCTTTATTTTCACAATTATTTAATTCTTTTTTTTTTTTTTTTGTTTTAATTAATCAATGAATAATTAATATTTTAATATTAAACTTAGTTCACGATAAACTTCGGTTTAAAAAGGAATTCCTTATGTGATACTACACTGTATAAATAAATAAATATAAATATAAATTACAAGCGAAGGCTTAAAACCTGATCCGTCCAAAATATCATGCATAAAAAATATGACAGCTCCAAAAAATAAAGAAGAGTTGTTAAGATTTTTAGGTATGTGTACATATTTGTCAAAATTTATAAAAAATTTTACACAAAAATGCCAGTTGTTAAGAAATCTAACAAAAGATAATTCTGTGTTCGAGTGGGAAGAGCAACATCAAAGAAGTTTCGAGGAATTAAAAAAAAATTTAACTACTCTCCCTGTGTTTCTCTCCCTGTGTTAAAATATTACAATCACAAGGAACCACTAGTTATACAAACAGATGCCTCATCAAATGCTCTAGGATGTACGATTATGCAAAATAATCAACCCATAGCATATGCTTCAAGAGTACTAAAAAGTGCAGAACTTAATTATGCGGCATTAGAAAAAGAGACGTTAGCGGTCCTATTCGCTCTAAAAAGATTCGATCAATATGTTTGTGGTAAATCAAATATTGTCATACAAACTGATCATCAGCCGCTAATTTCTATTTTCAAAAAATCGATACTCAAAGCTCCGAAGCGAATGCAAAAAATAATGTTATATTATTACAGAGATATAATTTTACTCTTCAATATACAAATGGCAGAGATATGCTAATAGCAGACTGCATATCAAAAGCTCCTTTGTTTAACAATGATTTACTTCGAGATTGTGATGTATAAAATATACACAGAGAAGAAATATTATTTGATGGTATAAATGATATTGATGTATCATATGATCTTAATGTAAAAAATGATACACTACACAAAATTAAAAGTGCTACAAAAGAAGATAATGAACTTAAACAGTTAATTAAATTTATAATTGAAGGATGGCCAAACAAACGTGGCAAACAAAACGAAGTACGAAACGAAACAAGAATACAATAAAATTTAGAAAACAATAGACGAAAAATTAAATTTCATTTGTTTTTTCTTTGGTTCTAGACTAATCATACAAACAAATAATTTACTGTACATCATCTTGATAATGACAACGAACGTTGTCGAAACGTCGATTTATATCAAATAAAATAAACCAACCAAATTAACAATGTAAATAAACACAGACAAAATAGTCTTGACTTAAAATTTTTTTTAAAGTTTTTTAAAGTTTTTAATGTTTTTTAAGGCTTTTAATAGCTATTTATGAAACAAGTTGCTAAATTAGGTTGTTTTAACCACGAGATGTGCAATTGGCAACCGAGGCGGACCCGAGGTTGACAATACATCGAGTGCTTAAAACAATTAATTTAGCAACGTGTTTCATACAAGATTTTTTGTAACGAAGCTGCAAAATTAAACTTTTATAAATAAAAAAAAGATCAAGCGGCACGTATATCCGCTAGAAATAGGTAGATTTAGGGACCAGACAGCTTTGTGTACAATTAGAATTGAATGTGTCAGATTATTTTAAATTAAAAATTTAAATAGAATAGTCCAAGTCCAGAATAATCCAAAAAATTTATCAAACCAAACTAAATACATTAACGGAAACTACTTTATCAAAGCGATTTCGGAACAGTTTTATTTAATTTGGTTAAAACTACTTTTAATAACATATTAAATCCACCAAAGAGCAAATAAACGTTCTCACAACGTCACAACTGCAACGTCACACCTACAACACCACCACACATAATTTTATAATCTAAAATTGTCAAACAACTTTTACACCTCAAATAATTCAAATATCTACAATTTAGGAAGACTTTTGTAAATGTGTAATCAATATGCATATATTTATTTCAACCAACCCACTTCCAAATATTCCAAATCTGTTTCTAACAGCCCTGGTGTCTCAACCTCTAGACTTGAACTATTTTTTACACAATTTTATTTAACTTGACTTTTGAGAGCTTTGATGGGTGGAATTTTGTGATTCATTTGTCAGTAATTTCCCATTATGTGATTGATCCCAAATTGAAAAGACAAGTTTGTTGAAGCAGTCAGTACGTATGTATTTCTAAAACTTTTAAAGCAAAAAACTTTATAAAACTGAAGAAAAATAATTCAACTATTTCTTCACTCTGAAAGACCTTACACAATTGCACTCCCCAAAATTCACAAAACCAATATGCCGCTACGTCCAATTGTTTCCAACATTGGATCACCTTCCTACAAGATGTCCAAGTATGTCAACCAGATTTTACTATTATTTCACCATTCAACACGCCAAATTCTTAAGTATTTAAAGACTTTCTTACTTCCCTGAAAATACCTCATAATTATTATCTTGTGTCTTTTGACGTGTTTCACTATTTACTAATGTAAAAATTGACACAGCGTTACTTGCCATCAAGTCACGTTGGGATACAATTAAAGCAATAACAAACATCCCATTTACATTATTCATGGACATTATCACCTTCTGCATCAAAGAGGCGTCATATTTCTTCTTCAAAGGCAAACTCTTCAAACAGACGCTCGGTTTAGCTATGGGTAACCCTCGTTCTCCTACCCGCTCTGACATTGTCTTGGAAGACCTGTTGATCTTGGCACTTGATGGATTGCCTTATAAACCCATTTTTTTAAAGAAAAACGTAGATGATATAATTTGTTGAATCCCCACAGATCTGATTGATGACACATTGCAGTATCTTAACACGTTGTCCCCCACCATCAAATTCACCCTCGAAGTAGAGATAGATAACATTATCAGCTTTCTCGATATGAGGATTCTTAAGTTGCCTTCAGGTGACCTGCAGACAAACTGGTACTACAAACCATCGGCTTCAAACAGAATTCTAAATTTTTATTCCCAACATTCAACCGAAACCAAATTGAATATTGCTTCATCCTGTTTCCATAGAGCGCTCTCCATTAGTGTTGACGTTTTTCACAACAAAAACTGTCAAAAATATGTTATTATTCTGATTAAATTAAATCAATTATTATTCAATATATTATTATTTAATAATTTTATTAACGTAAATTTTTGAATTTAAAGTAGAACATTCTTTCAGTATTAAATGCATTCATTTAAACATTCGATTTGACATACTCAGTATGATGTCATATTGTTTTTTAGTTCATTTTTCTTTCTAATTACAAATGTCATATTGTCAACACATAAAAGTTATATTATATTAAAGAAATACGAAATTGGAATAGTTCAAGTGTTTTATTCAATCTAAAGTAATTATCCATTGCATAAAGTAATAATTCCAATAGGTTATAGGCCCAGATAACCAAGAATTACGCAGTTGATTAAATAAAACAATTAAAGTAAAGGAAAGAATAAATTCTTTTTAAAGTATAATTGCGCAACAAGAATCAAAATGGCAGAAGAAATGAAGTTTACCTTCACAAAATTAAATAACAGTAATTGGTACATGTGGAAATGGAAAATGCAACTCTTGTTAACAAAAGAAAAAACGTGGAAAGTGATTGATGAAATTATACCCAGTCCTATTACAGATGAATGGCGCAATAAAGATGCAAGTGCATATGCAACAATTGGACTTAATGTAGAAGATGATCAATCTAACCTTATTCGTACCAAAAAGACTGCAAAAGAAGCATGGGACGCATTAAAACAGTATCATGAAAAGGGTTCAGCAAATTCCAAAATTCGTTTATTAAAAAATATTATGGCAATGCAACTTAAGGAAAATGGTGATATGGAAATTCATATTGCAAAAATTAATGACGCATTTAATCAAATGGTCGATACAGGTAATACGGTAAATTTAGAAGATTGGAAAGTAGCTGCAATTTTGGGAAGTCTACCAGTCTACCCAAGTTATGATGGATTGATTACATCATTAGAAGCACGTCAAGAAGAAGATTTAGCAGTAAACTTTGTTCAATCGAAATTAATTGATGAATATCAAAAACGACAATTTAAAAATGGCGGTGCACAAAGCGCATTAAAAGTTAACAGTAATGCAAGTAAAACAAAAACGTGTTTCTTTTGTAAAAAGGATGGCCATTTTAAAATAGATTGTTTTAAATATAAAAATTGGTTATCAAAACAAGAAAATACAAATAAAGGCGAAAACAGTAAAAATAATAAAGAACAAAAAGCAAACATGGTAGATGATGGTGAATTTTTATTTGTGGTTTCAAATAAAACTCCGAATGGTAATTGGATAATTGATTCAGGTGCTACATGCCATGTTGTTTCAGACAAAAATAATTTCAGTAATATCGATTTAAAATTTAAAGATAAAATTAGTGTTGCAAACGGTCAACAGCTTGTAGTTGAAGGAAAATGTACAGTTAAATTACAGACAATCAATATAAAAAATGAAGAAAAAACAACTACTTTAACTGACGTTTTATGGGTGCCAAAAATAAGCAGTAATTTATTTTCAGTAAATAAAATTATTTCGAAAGGTTGTGAAATTAAATTTAATAAAATGAATCAATGTGAAATAAATTTCAAAAATATTAATGTTGCTGTTGGTATATTACAGAATAATTTATATGTATTAAAACAACCAAATAAACCAAAAACAAAAATAAACAACCAAATAGCATATAATAATCATCCAAAAAATTGTATTCATCGATGGCACGAAATATGTGGTCATAGAGATATTAAAGCGGTAAAACGTTTAAATGAAGATAAATTAATTGACGGTGTTCAAATAATTGATTGCGGCATTAAAGAAACTTGCGGTGTATGCAAAGAAGGAAAATTAACTCGATTAAAGTTTCCAAAAGAAGCAAATTGACATTCATTAGCAGTAATGGATTTGGTACATACAGATGTCTGTGGACCCATGCAGACACAAACTCCATTTATGAAAAGGTATATTCTCACATTTATTGACGATCATACTAGATATACAGTTATTTATTTATTACGTCATAAATCTGAAACATTTTCTAAATTACAAGAATGTGTTGAAATGTGTTATAATATGTTTGGACGAAAGCCAAAATTTATCAGATCAGATCGAGGAGGAGAACATACAGGTGATAATCTGGTAAATTATTTAAAGAAAAATGGCATACAGATCGAATATTCTCTGCCACGCACCCCACAGCAAAATGGGGTTGCAGAAAGGAAAAATAGAACGTTAATGGAGATGGCAAGATGTATGTTAATTGATGCTGATTTGCCAAATAAGTTCTGGGGTGAAGCAGTAAATATGGCAAATTATTTACAAAACAGATTGCCCACAAAAGCAACTAAAGTTACTCCATTTGAAGGTTGGTATAAAAGAAAACCAAATATTCAGCATTTTCAAAAATTTGGTTCAAAATGCTACGTGCACAATGATTCACAACAAAGACAAAAATTAGATCCAAAAGCATTTCAAGCAATTTTTGTCGGTTACGATGATCAGTCAAAAGGATATCGATGTTTTAATATAAACAGTCAAAAAGTTATTATCAGTAGAAATGTTAAATTTACGATTAATAATGAAGTTGAAGTTTCAGTCAAAGACAGTAATATAACCCAAGAAAAATATCCAGATGATAAAATTAATGAAATTCCAAGCATTACAAATAATTCAATACAAAATGACAGTATTATGAGTGAAAGCCAATATTATGATTGTAATGAAAGTGTGAACAATAAGACAAACTCAAGTGAAAGTGATAATGATATAAAAATTACAGATGAAGATCAAATTGATAATAAAACTGAAGTGCGTCGGTCGAACCGAATTAATAAAGGTATTCCAGCTAAACGTTTTAGTTATGACCAAACATATCTAACTGGAATAAAAATAATTGAACCCAAAACATTTAATGAAGCTGTGAGTTCAACATTTAAAAATAATTGGGTAAACGCAATGCAGGATGAAATTAATTCTTTACATGAAAATCAAACTTGGAAGTTAATAAATTTACCCCCTAATCGCACAGCAATAGGTTGCAAATGGGTATATAAAATTAAATACGATGTCAATGGAAACATTCAACGTTATAAAGCTCGACTTGTTGCACAAGGGTTTTCCCAAAAATTTGGTGAAGACTATGATCAGGTGTTTGCACCTGTAGTTAAACCAGCTACTTTTAGAACATTATTATCGGTAGCATCAAAGCAACAAATGAAAGTTATCCATTTTGATACTAAAACAGCGTTTTTAAATGGTACATTGGAAGAAACAATCTTCATGAAACAACCTCCAGGTTTCATTGAAAATGGAAATGAAGACAAGGTCTGCCTTTTATTAAAAAGTTTGTGTGGTTTAAAGCAATCGGCACGATCATGGAACATAGTTTTACATGACGTTCTCATAGCAGTAAATTCTATTCAATGTGATGCCAATCCATGTTTATACAAAAGAAAATTAAATGATCCATAGTGCTTTATTTTAATTTACGTCGATGACATCATTGCTGCAAGCAGAGAAGAAGATCATGTTAATGATGTGTTTAAAACATTATCTAAAAAATTCAACATAAATAATTTGGGGCCAATCAAACAATACCTTGGATGGGAAATATCGCAAAATAAATCAGGTTCATTCGATGTTTCACAAATGGCATACATAAAAAAGGTAATTTTAGATTTTGAAATGTCTAATGCTAAAATTTCAAATATTCCATTAAGTACAGATTATGGTAAAGATCGTATTCAACACGATATTTTAAAAACAAATGAAAAATATCACCAATTAATGGGCTGTTTACTATATCTATGTGTAAATACACGTCCTGACATTTCAGCAAGTGTATGTATTCTTGCTCAAAAAACAGCTCATCCAACACAAGCAGATTATACCGAATTAAAACGCATATTACGGTATTTAAAGAGTACTGCAAATTTAAAATTATCAACAATTGAAGATGATTCAATTAACGATTTGGTTGGTTATTCAGATGCAACCTCAATCTACTATAAATATAACTTTAGCGAATTTTCCTCTAAGGAAATTCACAATATCCTTCCATCGTGTGCGCAGTATAATCGACAAACAAGAGCTGTCGTTATCCCATCCATTTGTTGTACAAATACCTCGTTGTAGAACTGTTTCCTTCCAAAACGACTATTTTAATAGAGTGGCCAAATTGTGGAACTCATTGCCTTCCTCTGTATTTCCCGATAAATTTTCCCCTCAGGCATTTAAAGAAAATGTCCATCATCATTTAAAAAAATTAGTAACTATACTACCCTATATCCCCATTCCTTCCATTTTCCTCATCTCCTTCCTTTATAGTTGACATGGTATCTTCAGATATTCAAAGAGTCTAAATAATGAATATTTCATATTTAGTGTGCTAAACATGTCTAACTAATTAATAAAAAAATAAACTGGGCAGAAGATCGTTTTGATAGAAAATCGAACAGTGGTAACGTATTTTTTGTTAATGGTATGCTTGTAAGCTGATCTTGTAAGAAACAAAATTGTGTCGCAATATCATCATATGAAGCTGAATTCATTGCTCTATCAGAAGCATGTAAAGAGGCTATTTGGTTAAGACGTTTATTATGTGATTTTAATCAAATTCAAGAAAAACCAACAATTTTGTACGAAGATAACCAAAGTTGCTTAACAGTTATTAAAGAAGAAAAACTGTCACCACGATCAAAGCATATTGATACCAGAGTTTATTTCGTAAAGGACCATGTTGATAAAGGTGATGTGTGCAGCATCTATTGTCTAAGCGAAGAAATGTTAGCTGATATGTTAACAAAGCCGTTATCAGCAAAACGACTAGAAAATCTTCGATTTAAATGTGATCTTAAAGAATAATAATTGAGGAGGAGTGTCAAAAATATTTTATTATTCTGATTAAATTAAATCAATTATTATTCAATTTATTATTATTTAATAATTTTATTAACGTAAATTTTTGAATTTAAAGTAGAACATTCTTTCAGTATTAAATGCATTCATTTAAACATTCGATTTGACATACTCAGTATGATGCCATATTGTTTTTTAGTTCATTTTTCTTTCTAATTACAAATGTCATATTGTCAACACATAAAAGTTATATTATATTAAAGAAATATGAAATAGTTCAAGTGTTTTATTCAATCTAAAGTAATTATCCATTGCATAAAGTAATAATTCTAATAAAAACATCAACCTTATTACGGGTTTTCTCAGAAACAATAATTATCCGAATGAGGTAATCAGAGGGTTTTAGAACGCCACTTACATAAAAAGACTGATTTCCTGTCGGAGCGCAACAGCAACATAAGCTCGTAAGTCGGTAAAAAATATTATATTTCCATCCACGCAACTACACAAACTATGAGGGTTGTTACAGCATTGCCTTAAAATTAAATAAATTAATTACATAAATACAAATATATAAATTATCAACACAACCAATCAGTCAAGTACAAGATTTTGGTTATTTCACATCACATAAATATAATTGTTGTATTATCTCTATGTTGGTAACACTGTAAATGATATCCAACTTCACTATATAAATGACTGACAGATTTGTACACGTTTTTCTAAATATATGAAAATAAAAAGTTATATGAATCTTAAAAAACTAGTTTATAATTTAATAAATAGATTATACTAAAACATGGTGTCAGGTGTAAATTAAGTTATTTAATAAAATATTAAAGAAAGTGATTAAATTACATCACTAAAATCTAAATAATATTTACACACAAAAATTGAGGTTAGATAAATATTTCTAATTTCATCATAAACTATAGTTATGGAAGAATTTATAAAATTTCTTGAGGGTCAAACCCTAATGATTAAACAAATGAATGCGGGCATGCTAAGATTAGAAAAAAAAGTGGAAAAAAATGAATATGTTGTGCCTAACAGTATTCCATGGCCACAACCACTTGATACACAAAATGGAGATGTTCGTGACAACTTTGAAAGTTTTCAAACGAACTGGGAACAGCTAAAGTCTTCACAACATGTGACGCCAAAAAAGGTTTCTGGCAAATACAGTTATCAGAAGAAAGTAGCAATCTGACTACTTTTTGGACACCCTACGGTCGCTGTAAATGGCTACGTATGCCGTTTGGTATGAGCTCTGCGCCTGAAATATTTCAAATAAAGTTGTACGAAATAGTCCAAGCTTTAAAAGGAGTTGAGGTTTTGGCTGACGATTTTTTAATTTAAAGTTGCGGAGATAATATTGAAGAGGCTACTATTGATCACAACTATAATCTAGAAAATTTGTTTAGTAGGCTTCGTCAAAATAACTGTAAATTGAATAAATCAAAACTAAATTTATGTCAGTTATCGGTAAAATTTTTCGGACACGTTCTCACCAAGGACGGGTTGCAGGCTGATTCGTCAAAAATAGAGGCAATAACTAATATGAGTTCTCCATCTACTAAACAAGAACTTCAACGTTTTATAGGAATGGTGAACTATCTATCCAGATATATTCCTAATTTAAGGTCTGAATTCTCACCGTTAAGAACATTAATACTCGATGATGTTCCATGGAGATGGACCTCCCATTAAGAAAATGAATTTAAAAAAATTAAATCTCTAGTTGCAGGTATCAAAACATTGAGCTATTCTGATAAAAGTAAGCCTATCGTAATCGAATGTGATTCCAACAACACTGGTCTTGGTGCGGGAATGTTTCAACAAAATAAAATCATTGCATACGCTTCAAGAGCACTTTCGCCCACCGAGAGAAACTACGCGCAAATAGAGAAGGAATTATTAGCTATCGTCTTCGCGTGCATACGTTTTGACCAGATGCTCGTGGGACATCCTGTATTGATCAGAACAGATCATAAACCTTTGATAAACATATTTAAAAAAACGTTGTTGAAGTCGACGAAACGTCTTCAACTTATGTTGATGATACTTCAAAGATATTCGCTTACAATGGAGTTTATTGAAAGTAAAAACAATATAATTGCAGACACATTATCTCACGCTAAATATAATACTCAACCAGAACAAAATTTAACAGAAAAGTGTATGGAAAATTCAATAGTCCGCACTATACAATCGAATACAGAACATATGATACAAAATATTAAACTAATCACTAACAAAACCATATCTGATTAACCTATCATGAATATACGACAAGAAACTATTATAGATTCTAGTTTACAAAAGCTTATTGAGGTCAATGGCTGGCCGAATAATATAAACAAATTACCGGATGAAGTTAAAATCTATTATAAATGAACTGTCCATGGAAGATGGACTAATATTTAAAAATGACCAAATTTTCATACCACACTTAATGCTTTCAAAAGTTCATGTTAACCATAATGGCATCGATGCAACTCTAAAACTAGCTCGTGATAATATTTTCTGGCCCTCATTCCTGGCCACAAATCAATGATATGGTAAAGCAATGTGAATATTTATCCTCATCAATTTGTTTCAATGGATGTCTTTACCTGTATGTATGAAGAAAAACAAACGAAGTTTCTATAGCGATCATTGATCATTTCTATGATTTTATTGAATTAGAAGTTCTTAAAGATTTATCACCAAAATCAGCAATTCAAAAAGGAAAAAAAAATTTTTGTAGACACGGCATCCCACAACGTGATGTTACTGATGGTGTCACAAATTTTGTTTGTTCAGAATTTACACAATTTTCTAAAGAATGGAATTTTCAACATGTTACCTCATCACCACATCACCAACAAGGGAACGGAAAAGCTGAAGCTGCTGTTAAAATATTCAAAAACCTAATTGCAAAGTCCGAAGAAGCTAACCAAGATTTATGGTTCTCTTTACTGCATTTCCACAATGTCCCAAATAAAATTGGTTCCAGCCCAGAACAAAGACTATTTTCGCGTAAAACACGTACAAGTGTTCCAACACTGAACAAGTACTATCAGCCAAAGATTGTTGATGATGTTCATAAAAAAATAATGAAACAAAGAAGTCGTTCTAAATTTTATTATGATAAAAAAAACTAGACAACTACCTAGCTTAGAAATAAGACAACCGGCTAAAAGCCGGCTTAAGCCAATGGCTAAAATTTATCCAAATAATAACAGATGGGCCACTGGATTTGTCAATGATGTACTGTCTGATAGATCTTATATTATAGATGTTGATGGTACAAAGTATCGACGTAAAATTGTTCATTCAAAACCAAAACAACAACATACCATTTCAGATAATATTCCTAGAAGTAGAAGTATGGAATCGACTTTATCAACAAACAATAATGTATATAATGAAAATTATGATCCATTTACACCGAGCATCGAGCCTATAATCGTTGCCAATGAAGATACAGATAATCCAAGTCTAACCCAAACAAATGAAACCATGAATGATGATCAACCCTCTTCTACATGTCTAAGACGATCTACAAGAGTAACAAAAAAACCAGCGTATTGAAACGATTTTATTTAAACTTATGATAGTTAATCTAGTTACTATTTAATATGTTTTATAATATGAATTCCATTTAGCCTAGGTTTATAATATTTGAAATTATTCTAAAATTTATTTTTATTTAATAATTGGAATTGAAAATTTTTATTTGAAAAAAAAGGAAGATGTTATATTATCTCTATGTTGGTAACACTGTAAATTATTTCAAACTTCACTATATAAATGACTGACAGATTTGTACACGTTTTTCTAAATATATGAAAATAAAAAGTTATATGAATCTTAAAAAACTAGTTTATCATTTAATAAATAAATTATACTAAAACAATAATGTTGCAATTTTGGTTTGCAGGCATACTCATTTCTTCAGTCCAAATATTGCACATCATTAACTTTTCTTAGTTTCGTAAAGCTAAACTCAGTTATATATGTTACTAATGTCAGTTTGTTTAAGGAAGATTCAGCAAAATGGCTGCACAAATATCTTTTTGTTTGAAACAAAGAAAATTTTCTCCTTGTCACTTTAACTACATCCGCCGCTAATCGTACAACTAAAATAAAATAACAAATAAAATTAAATTGTGTTAAGAATAATCCTTCTTTTTTCAATCCTTTCAACAAGTTTTCAATTGTTTTGAAACCACATGGGTAAATATAAGTAATATAAGTAATATAAGGTCGTTCAATAAGTCCGTAGAATAAGTAAGAAAAAAACAACATTTTGACAAAACTCGATTTTTTTATTCAACATAGTTGCCTTCGAGGGCGATACAACGAGTTTAGCGATTTTCCAACTTTTCTATACCACTTTTATAGTACGATTTCTCTTTCTCGTCAAAATAGGCCTCAGTTTCAGCGATTACTTCATCATTGGACTTAAATTTCTTTCCAGCAAGCATTCTCTTGAGATCTGAAAACTGGAAAAAGTCGCTGGGGGCTAAATCTGGAGAATATGGTGGGTGGGTAAGCAATTCAAAGCCCAATTCATTCAATTTTGCCATCGTTTTCATCGATCTGTGACACGGTGCATTATCTTGGTGAAACAACACTTTTTTCTTTTGCAAATGTGGCCGTTTCTTTGCGATTTCAGCCTTCAATCGATCCAAAAGTTCACAGTAATACTCGCTGTTGATGGTGGTTCCTTTTTGGAGATAGTCGATGAATATTATTCCGTTCGTATCCCAAAATACAGACGCCATCACCTTACCGGCCGACTGTTGCGTCTTTGCTCGCTTTGAATTCGGTTCGTCGACTGCTGTCCACTTAGCTGACTGTCTTTTGGATTCTGGTGTGTAATTGTGAAGCCATGTCTCATCCATTGTCACATATCTACGATAGAATTCCCTTTTATTGCGGTTTAACAGTGCCAAAGACTCCTCCGAAGCATCGATTCGTTGTTGTTTTTGGTCGACTGTGAGCTCATGCGGCACCCAATTTGCACAGAGCTTTCGCATACCCAAATGTTCATGTAAAATGGTAAAAACACTACCATCTGCTACCTTTACAATGTCAACTATTTCGTGCACCTTCAATTTGCGATCGTTCATAACCAATTTGTGGATTTTTTTATGTTTTCTGGAATAACAGCCTCATTTGGGCGTCCACTGCGCTCTGCATCTTTTGTGCTGGTACGACCACATTTAAATTCAGCCATCCCCTTCTCTACCATTTGTCTCGATGGAGCAGAGTTTGGATAATGTTTATCAAGCCATTGTTTGGTTTCCACTGTATTTTTTTTCATCAAAAAGCAATGCTTTATTAAAATTCGAAATTCAATTTTTTCCATTTTTTTTTTCAAAAACAAAAGTTGCTTCACACAAAATGCTATAACTCACGAATAAATAGTCAGATTGCTGTCAAATTTATACACGTATCGTTTGAAGGTTAGTACTAAATAAAAATCATATGAAAAAAATTCTAGTAACGCCATCTATGTGTCATCCTACGGACTTATTGAATGACCTAGTATAAATATAAATACATTCCTAATATATCAGAGATGGCCAAACTTCGTTACACGTGGTGCCGGATTTCAATAAATTCTCGTTACGAGAGCCAACAAAAAAATAAAATATCAAAGTTGTTATGTATTTTTTATTTCCTTTCAAGTTGCATACACCGTCTTCAAGCAAATACTTTAATTATGAAAATAAAAGTCTTTTGCCGAAAACTATATAAAAATCCTTAACCCAGACCAAAGTTTTGATATTTCACTCAGTTTTCTATCATCAATTTTAGAGAGTTTATTTTCAAGACGAGGAAAGTGGTTTAACATTTTTGTAGTTAAATCGCGTTAAAAAGCTAAATTTATTTAATAAAACTCAGAATCGTTTGAATAAGATCAGTAACAACTTCATCTTTTCCTTTTAATTTACTTTTAAGCAGTTAATTTTTTGTTTGTTTTAATTATCGAAAGTTATCCCATTTTTCGATCTTTTTGGATTAAGAGCTAGTAATTTACTGGTAATTTTATTACAACTTTGTTACAATTTTAAAAAATTTTTAAATGTTATTAAATTTTTTCATTTCTTTTCGAGAGCCGCACTCGTTCTTTCAAAGAGCCGCATGCGGCTCGAGAGCCGCAATTTGGTCATGTGTGTAATCAATCATTAAATCATTGTTTCATATACGCATATGTTTTTCTTGTGGTTCATACAAAAAATTTCTTTCCAAATTTTCTAACACAACTTTTTAGAAACCTACTACATCGCCATTTTGTTGGTGTATCGTTATTTTCTACGATGTAAAAGGGAATACCAACAAAACTCGTAGACCAGCAGCCTGTTCTTCTTTGGTACGTATCTACTTTATCTGCTTCGTTGGAGGGTTTTCACTGTTTCCTGGTTGCAACATATCTTGTGACAATTGTTATATATTGTGATAGTTCTAATGACACTTTCTAATGGAAAAGTTCTTAGTTGTTTTTAGTTCTTTAGTTTAAATTTTTTTAGTTTTTTTAGTTTTTAGTTTTTTCAGTTGTTTCGTTGCACAAGACTATAGTTCTTAGTTCTTAATCAATTGTAACGTTTTTAATTAATCAATTGTAATTTACATTTTACATTTCATAGTTGTTGTCAAATTTGTGAAGTTGTCAAATTTAAAATATTGTTATAGTTGTCAAATTCGTAAAATTGGTATGTGTAATGGTTTGTTTTCTTTTTGGTTCTAGACTAATCATACAAACAAATAATTTTCTGTGCATCATCTTGATAATGACAATGAACGTTGTCGAAACGTTGATTTATATTAAATAAAATAAACCAGCCAAATTAACAATGTAAATAAACACAGACAAAATAGATTTCTTTGACTTCAGAATTGAATAATTCAAGGTTTTATGAATCTTTCCTTAAAAAACTAAATTTCATTTCAGATGAAATGGAGGATGATCAATAAATACGTCTTGGATGAATCCACATCTAATCATATAGACTGTGAACAAGCCGATCTTAAATTATTAAGAGTCGTTGAAGGTGTAGGTGCAGTGATTTGTTTGAGAAATCTAGAACACATCAAACGAAGGAAAAAAATCAAGAGCGTTGCCAAAGATTGTTGGTCAATGCATTGCAATTTATGGTATTGCTTTGACAGAGCACCAGTTTAAACGAAAGCTGGAAAACTTGAACATGTGCATTCAATCAAAAGTTGATCAAAACAAAACTAGGAATGTACCAGTTGTTTTGAATTCTGGTGATAAGCTATTGTTACGGCTATTAAATCCTTCAGAAAATCGCTCAACAGCAATTAAAATGTAATTATTATTATTAATTTCCAATAATTTATTTAACATATTTTACAATTGCTTCACTATATAATTGCATAATTATAATCAGTTTTTGTTATGATGCCACATGAGATCAGCCGTAACTTGTTGTGGTGTTGCATGAGACCGGTCGCAACGCAACTAGCCAGTGACAACATCGATATCGATGATTTCGATGTTTCTGGAAAAAAACTATAAATACGTGAATCCATCTATATGGGTTCTCTTTTTGGTTTTGATGGTTGGTAGCTATGGTATATACGTATTCATCCATTTGTTTTTTTTCGTCGGGAATATTAAAAAGAAAAAAAATGAATTTCTTTATTGAATTCAAGTTGTTTTGTGTTTTTTTTCATTAAATTAAATTAAATTTAAATAATGCATAAAATAGTAAAATTTCCTCTAAATTAAAGTGAGTAGTATAAAGTAAATTAGTTGGATGAACAACACAGTGTTTAAAACGCTCCTAATATCACTCCTGCACTCCATTCTTTCGGATTGAGTAAAAATAAAATAATATATCGTATCTAATCACAGGAACGAAAAAATTTCGTTCTTGCTCCTAAATTTAAATAGATATTTTCTTACAAATAAACACACATTTCAATCTTTTTTTTAAATGTGAATGTTTCCTTCATTAGAATAACAAAGAAACCCAAAAAAATGAATACATACTCATTCTTTACGGATATTTATCATGAATTTCGATAGAAATTTGCAAGATTTTTAATATAACAAAAAAAATTACTCAAAAAAATGCTTTGAAAAAAAAATAATTTTTGTTAAAATATTATAAAATTGTGTAATTGTTTTTAATAATTCATTTGATTGGCAAACAACCGCTCTCAAAGTTTTTATTGTAAAATTTTCGGAACTTCAACAAATGCTATGTAGCAAACATTTGTTTTAAGAAAATTTTTGGTAGGTGCAGATAGATTGTTAGCAAACGTTGGTGAACATTAGTAAATGTTTGTTGTTTGTGTTCGTGCAGTAGTGACTATGTAGCTTTTACTCTGAAATTATTCACTATAATGTGAAAATGAAAATCTTCAATAGAACTTTTTCCCCGAAAAATTGTACAATTGTTGTAATCAGCTAGTTTATATTTCGAAAACGCAAAATAATTATTTTTCTTGCAAATAAAGATTGTTTTTGAAGTGAAACCTCTTTATCGGCGTATGAGAGAAATTTTATAGCAGTATAAAAAAAAATGAAACGTTTTTCGGTTAGGCGTTACGTGATGTTGGTTTTTTATTTATAGATTTTAATTTTGTTTTGGTAATTTTATTTTTATAGATTTTAATTTTGTCTTGGCAATTTTATTTTTATTTTTTTTTTGTTATAAATAAGAAAATTAAAAATAAAAGTTTTTTTGTTTTCAAGATAAGGCAATGAATATTATGGAAGATAAAAGCTTTATTTTCTATTGATTAATATCTTATCAGAATTGATTTTTAAAATAAAATAAAAGGAAAAGATTTATTATTTATATTGGGAAGGACTTAAAGCAGTAGTAGGTTTTGTGGTATGATTTGGATTTAAATATAATTACTTTACAATGTAATCTTTTACCGTAGGCAAAATTTAAAGAAGCAGAAACATTCATAAAGTTTAATCTGAAAATGTTAATTGTGAAAATATTTGCCAAATTAATTTCAGATAATTGAGAGATATAACGTACAAAAGTATTTCGAAATATTGCTGCAAACCCTTTGGCGGCTAGTAAACCTGGTTTATGAGGAACTCCAAAGTTCTAGTAATTGCCAGTCAATATAACATGCAAACATTTCCAAATCTTGTTAAAGAATTTAGCGTTTTGATTTTACTTACCATCAACCGTTGCAGGCGAACAGTGTGCAGTGTATATCAGAGATATATACGAAGATATATACTCACCAAACAATTGGTTATCAATAATCGGCGTTTTTTTCTTAAGCCTTATCTACCCAATTTCTGTGAAGTTGTAAATAGTAGAAAAATGATGTCATAAAGAAGTTTCACTTCTTACCTGTGTACTCTGGTATACACACTACTTTTTTAGGTAGACTTCATATTTTGTTGTCTTTTGGGTGTTGTATATTTAGAGGTTTTAAGATTCTGTTTGTTTGCCAGATGTTTGGTTTCTGAAAAGTATTTCGAAATGTGTTGAGTGTAGTAGTGAGGTAGTTTAATCTCTTTAGTCTAATGTTTTTGAACCAATGGTAAGATGTCATTCGAGCCCAATAGGTTTTTATGGCTTAATTTTTCAAGTGGAGAATACAATAATCGCAACTTGATATGTCATTTGGATATATATGGGTATGAATATGGATATGGATATGGATATGGATATGGATGTGGATATGGATATGGATATGGATATGGATATGGATATGGATATGGATATGGATATGGATATGGATATGGATATGGATATGGATATGGATATGGATATGGATATGGATATGGATATGGATATGGATATGGATATGGATATGGATATGGATATGGATATGGATATGGATATGGATATGGATATGGATATAGATATTGATATGGATATGGATATGGATATGGATATGGATATGGATATGGATATAGATATAGATATGGATATGGATATGGATACGGATACGGATATGGATATGGATATGGATATGGATATGGATATGGATATGGATATGGATGTGGATATGGATATGGATATGGATATGGATATGGATATGAATATGGATATGGATATGGATATGGATATGGATATGGATATGGATATGGATATGGATATGGATATGGATATGGATATGGATATGGATATGGATATGGATATGGATATGGATATGGATATGGATATGGATATGGATATGGATATGGATATGGATATGGATATGGATATGGATATGGATATGGATATGGATATGGATATGGATATGGATATGGATATGGATATGGATATGGATATGGATATGGAGACTTAGGATAGGTAGACTTCATATTTTGTTGTCTTTTGGGTGTTGTATATTTAGAGGTTTTAAGATTCTGTTTGTTTGCCAGATGTTTGGTTTCTGAAAAGTATTTCGAAATGTGTTGAGTGTAGTAGTGAGGTAGTTTAATCTCTTTAGTCTAATGTTTTTGAACCAATGGTAAGATGTCATTCGAGCCCAATAGGTTTTTATGGCTTAATTTTTCAAGTGGAGAATACAATAATCGCAACTTGATATGTCATTTGGATATATATGGGTATGAATATGGATATGGATATGGATATGGATATGGATATGGATACGGATATGGATATGGATATGGATATGGATATGGATATGGATATGGATATGGATATGGATATGGATATGGATATGGATATGGATATGGATATGGATATGGATATGGATATGGATATGGATATGGATATGGATATGGATATGGATATGGATATGGATATGGATATGGATATGGATATAGATATTGATATGGATATGGATATGGATATGGATATGGATATGGATATGGATATAGATATAGATATGGATATGGATATGGATATGGATACGGATACGGATATGGATATGGATATGGATATGGATATGGATATGGATATGGATATGGATGTGGATATGGATATGGATATGGATATGGATATGGATATGGATATGGATATGGATATGGATATGAATATGGATATGGATATGGATATGGATATGGATATGGATATGGATATGGATATGGATATGGATATGGATATGGATATGGATATGGATATGGATATGGATATGGATATGGATATGGATATGGATATGGATATGGATATGGATATGGATATGGATATGGATATGGATTTGGATATGGATATGGATATGGATATGGATATGGATATGGATATGGATATGGATATGGATATGGATATGGATATGGATATGGATATGGATATGGATATGGATATGGATATGGATATGGATATGGATATGGATATGGATATGGATATGGATATGGATATGGATATGGATATGGATATGGATATGGATATGGATATGGATATGGATATGGATATGGATATGGATATGGATATGGATATGGATATGGATATGGATATGGATATGGATATGGATATGGATATGGATATGGATATGGATATGGATAGGGATATGGATATGGATATGGATATGGATATGGATATGGATATGGATATGGATATGGATATGGATATGGATATGGATATGGATATGGATATGGATATGGATATGGATATGGATATGGATATGGATATGGATATGGATATGGATTGGATACACTGGAAAAAAAGTTGTGCGTTAAATCAATAAATGGCTTACATAAAGCAATTTTTCATAATGGTAACGAAAAATACATTTCGGTGATTTACCAAATAAATGAATTATTTTCTTATTTAATGAACCATTCATTGATGTCGTGAAACTACATTCATTGCCTGAAACCTATACTGAATATGCATACACACCATGTCAGTATTAATATAATGAACTTTTTTGTTTGTTTTGTTTGTACTATGTACACATAATATGATTTGTTTTACATATAAGTAGCACAGGAATTCTTCTAATCTACAATAATTTATGTTTAACAATTTGAGAAATTAATTCATGTATTGATTGTATTTCCTAATACTTTTTATGTTTTTCATTAAGTAAAAAATTCTGTTAATAAATGAAAAAAAATCTTTTATTAACAAGTGCATATTTTGTAGATTTTTTACAATGTTTTCAAACTATATAAAAAACATTAAGGAAATGAACCATAATATATCGTTTTCAGCTTTTGTCAAAACCAATTTTGTTATATTCAATTTGACTGAAAAAGCCACAACTGCATACAATTTTTCAGATAATTCAGCTACTTCCAGTTACTTCCAGTCCACACCAATTGTAACCCTTCAAACATTTAATTTTGTTTAGGCTAATGAAAAGTATAAATCAATTTATGTAGGAGTCATTTGGGCGATAAAGGTTTACGTACTGTAAATAAAAATAACATTGACGGTAAGCAATCTTGTACTCAACTGAAAATCTTTTGTTTTATTTACAATGTGCTCAACTTAATTTTATTAGTGAATAGTGATTTGAAGTAAGAACATCGTAGACTTGAAAATTTTTAAAACTTGTTTAAATAATTATTTGCTGTTTTAATTTGTGTAATAAAATAATTGTGTATTGTTTAAAATGTTTTTAATTGTATGTATATTTTTAATTTTTGAAATTTTTGAAAAGTGTGGTTTTTCCAATATTTAAACAAAATATTTGTTTATTGTTGTTTTAAAAATATCATGCCATTGAAAATAAAAACTAAAGTGCAGTTAGAATTGTGATATTATCTTATTGAAAGTGCAGATATATAATTAAGGTGTGGTTTTTTTGTAAAAAGTGAACTTATATTTGAAAATAAAGCAACATGCAGCTTAATAAAACAAAAACAAACCACCTGCAAATTGCATTTGTATGAAGTCAATTTTTTTACGCGATTTGAGCTTAGCGTGCCTACCAAACCAGATGTTCGATTTGACTGAAGCAACTGAAACATCTGAAAAATGTTTATGCAATTGTTGTTGTTTTTTCAGTTGTTTCAATCCAGTCAAACGCTAAGATCGCAAAGCACGCTGAGTTCAAAAATTTTCTGCATAAAAATTCAATTTGCGGGCATGTTCACAATTATATTATTAATGAATAGTGCAGTTAGCGTGGTGTATGTTTGTTTTATTAAGCCGCTTGTTGCTTTATTTTCAAATAAAAGTTTAGCAATTACAGAAAAACCACACCTTAATTAAATAACTGCACTTTCATATTTTTTTTGGTTCAAAGATAATATCACCATGCTAACTGCACTTTAGCCATTTTTGTAGTTAAATAGTTCATCTCCATAATGCTTTTTACCAATCAGTGCTACGAACAGCGAAACAAACAGCATAAATAAAAACCTTCATATTACACTAAAAACATTTTAAACAACTCTAGCAAAGGTCAATTAATCTGTAATGTTTATAAGAACAAAAGCATATTTAAGGAAGAACTACGGATTATGTTAATCAATACTGTAGCCAGTTTTTTTGAGGATAATAAAATACATCTAGATTTGTCAACTAGCCACAGAATTGAAAGTGAAATCATTGAAACGTTATTAGAATACCTTGTAGAAATAGGGTGACCATAGATTTATTTTAAGCCTGTGCAGGGACTCCAAAAGCGGTATTTGCCAGCTAAGCATCAGGAACAAAGGGTCGTGATAGGTTTGCGGGTATACACAGACCAATTTTAACCGCTTTTAAAAAAAGAAATAAACAACAACAAAAAAACTAATTGAACTACTGAGTCAGTAACTTTTCATTTATAGCTTTATTTCTTTTTTCCTACCCAAAAAAATCTAAAGTTAAATTTTCAAAAAAAAATTAAAAAAAAAAACAAAAACAAGAAGGTCAACCCACAAACATGTTTTGATTATTCATCGCAATATATCTGGCCACATCACAAATGTTGTATATAATAAATAAATACGGATCGCACCCATTGGGCGCCAACTATTAGAGCACCCTGTAAAACCAGGGTGACCATAGATTTATTTTAAGCTTTTGCAGGGACTCCGAAAGCGGTGTTTGCCAGCTAAACATCAGGAACAAAGGGTTGTGATAGGTTTACGGGTATACACAGACCAATTTTAACCGCTTTTAAAAAAAGAAATAAACAACAAAAAAAACTAATTGAACCACTGAGTCAGGAACTTTTCACCTCACCCTGGTATATCCTTCCCTTGTACTACTCTTTACATCACTTAAAACTCAAGAAAATCAAATTCAATACAAAAAAAAAAATTAATAAAAAAAATATATTTTTTAATGATAATATTCCAATACTGCTAAATATTCTTCTTTTTGATAAATTCAAAATGCACCAAATATTCCATGTAGTAATAGTAATTCAATTTCATTAGCTGCCAAAAAAAATGCATATGTTGACTTCATATTTTTATTCAAATAATATCCATGTCATGCCACCATTCTATCAAATACCGCAACAAAAACACGTAACAAATATGGAATTTCAGTTTTTGTATATTTATTGAATTATATTAATATTTATAATGACTAAATAAGTGACGTTTCTTTTTTTTTTAAATAACATATACTATTTTTTGTTTTTATTTAAATTTTTATATTTAAATATTAATATTAGCACGAAAGAACCTTTCATCCAAAATAACTAATATTGTTAACCAGATATCGTTCACCAGATTAAAAATTTATTTATTTATTTTTTATTTTTTAAAAACTATTTTAAATTAAGTTCAAACCAAACTATTACAAATTAAATTCAGTCTGTTTTTTTTATAATCAAAAATAAAATTAATTTAGAACTTATCAGTTATCACTATTTCAAGTTTATTTTACAAAGAAATTTTTGCTGATTTTTCTTAATATTTTTTTTTAATAAAAAAACCAAGAGATTTGATATCTAAGCTACAATATTTTTTTTATACCATGGGTCAACCCAAAAACATGTTTTGATTATTCTTCGCAATATATCACAAATGTTGTACATAATAAATAAATGCGAACCACAACAACGTTTCCCACTGAAAAATTAGTAAAATTTTTATTGAAAATAACTAAAATTTGTTGTAGTAAACTTAGATTTGTCATTACTTTTGATATGCCGACATAAAATATATAATAAGTTCATATTGTTATATACTATCTATTTATTATTAAGGAGTACTACAGAAATGCGAAGGGGGAAGAATTTACAACAAATTTTGCAATCTAAAAACCAGCACTAGCAAATCATTTCTAATAAGTCCAGTAAGCTCACAAAAACCAAGAAAAGCGTCTATCATCAAAGGCAGAAGATTGTTTGGTACAATTTCTTCAAACACCCACAAGGGAAAATTTATCTTAATGAAATTATATTTTTAGTTACAGAAACCAATACAGAGGAATACATCAAATCTTTGAAATTTGATAATTTAACAGCTGTACAGTTCGACAGCTATTGGATGGCATGTTCAAATTACAGGTTAAATGACATTCAAAATGCATCTTCAACATCAGTAATTCTTGAAAAATTACCAAACTTTAAAAAACCGCTTGGACATAGATTGGTAGTTTTATTATGTTTATGGAGACCTTTCATTACTTTAAAAATTATTATTTCGTAAAACGTTTAGATAAATATGGACTTCCAGACATTTTTTGATACCACATATTCTATGTTGGACAATTTTGAAGAAATGGCCGAAAATATATTAGAATTTTTGTATGTTGATTATCATATTAAGGAAAAAACAATAAGACAACTGATGGAATCTCTTAAAAGCTTAGAGGACATCAATGAAGGTACATATGCGTTTTCTTAAACTTCTCTAAAAATTATATAATTAGTATTTTTTGCTTGTTTTTATCAGAAATTACAAAATAAAACAACAATGTCTAATAATGTACTAATTCATTATTAACTTTTAATTTCAGATAGTAAGAATGCAATTATTTTGATAGGTAATCTGAAACGAGAGAAGTACAAAACAAATGCAAAAAGCCTTTGAAGGCAGACAGTTTCTTCCGTTTTGTTTTGTACTTCTCTCGTTTCAGATTACCTTGTATTGACGTCAGTGTGTGTAAATTCCAACTTCGATTTCAAATTTAAAAAGAAAAAAAACCGAATAATTCAGCAACAAACAAATTTCCCTAACGTAATAAAACACAGCAACACATACGAAAACAACGAAATAAATATTTAACGAAACAAAACTTCACACTGGTCACACTTCGTCAAAAAAATATAAAACGCTTGTCAAGATTTTTTGATTATTCATTCGATGTTCAAATTACGAACAAGTAACCATATGGTTTTTTAAACTTTTTTTTTAAAGTTGCTTTCAACAATAAAATTAAAAATATATAAAATGATTGGTTCCTTGGTGAACATAAAAAGAATAATTAAGTTTGAGAGTTTGTGATTAGTTTTTTTATAAAAATGTTTTTGATACGTTCTAAATAATAATAATGAACACAAAATAAAAAGAAGTAATATTGAAACCTTAAACATTTCAATTGTTGTCAGTAAATTGTTTCACCATAGTGAAAGCATTATAAATATATACAAAAAGTTAATTGTACAGTAAATGGAAAAGATTGTTCATTTTTTTGTTTAAAGAATAAAATTTACAATCCTGATTTGTGTATGGTAAAGGTGACTTTAGAACTATATGACGTTTGTTATAAAATATTATGAAATTAAATGGCGTATAATTATTTTATATTATATTGAAACACTATTGGCGTGTTTTTTTAATGAATTTATTCAATGCTTGTGTACATTGGAAACAAAAGCACATTTGCCGCAGTATATAAAATTCAATAACATTAAATTAAAACAACAATAACATTGATAAGAATCCTTGAAGTAGCCGGATAATGAATCTACCTTTGGATTATAAATTTTTTTATTCCACCCAAATTATTTCTGGAGGACTACATTCAACACGTCGATAAATAGGTTAGAATCTTTTATTTGTTTTTCTATAATTAAATAAAAATAGTAGTAAATATATATATTTGTATCTTGTAAGATACAGGCGATGTTAGGCTAGGTAAAATATTTGTTAAGAGATGATCAAAATCAAGGTACGTCTGGAACATTCGTTGCCGGCAAGGTGATTTTTTGATTACAATTTGTGTTATAAGTGTATTAAAAGTCCAAAAACATTATAACCTATCAAATAATGCATTGTACATTTGGGTGCCGATGGGAATTAAATTTATACTTTGTAAACATAGCTGTATCGACCACCGAGACTTGGCCAAACATTTTTAAGACATTTTGTTTGATTAGACATTTGCTTTTCCACAAATATTATCAATGATAAAATTGAAATAATAAAATAAACATGATATGTTTCAATAGTTTCAATACATTTCTGTCACTTGGTAGTTTTACTGCAAATTTTAGTTTGAATAGATAAATGATATGTTTTTACTATAACAGTATTCAATTTGCTAGACAAAACGTATCATTTTTTGGTTTTGTAATGTTACGTTGTGTATTAAACCCGAATAAGAAACTACTAAATTTATGTATTTGTTGTTTTTCCGCTGCCAATTGCGTCACATATCATTTCTTTTTATTGGTTTTGTTTGCGTACATTGTGTATTAAACATCTTTGAAAAACTGCTGAATTTACATTTTTGATGATTTTTTTCCGCTTATATTTAGAGTTACTTCATATAATTTATCACCTTTGTTTTGATGTACAAACAAAAACTTATTTGTCTTAAAGCAAAAATAAAATTTTTTTTTCTTTCAATATTGTTAGTTAAGAAGACCTATACAAGTGCAACCATTAAAATTTAATTGAGTGATCGATTCTGTAATTAATAATTTAAGTTTTACTAGACTGAAATTAAAAGGCCGTTCGTTTTACAAACTATTAATTAGTATCATTTTCAAACTTTTTTCTTAATTTTCTTGTCGTTTAAATATGTATGTGATTTGATTTTGCAATTAATAGTGATTTGCGATTTGATTGTGCAATTAATAATTTAAGTCCTATTTAAGTGAAATTAATAAGGCCGTTCATTCTAAAAACTCTATTTAATTTTTTTGTTGTTTAAATAGGTACGTGATCATAGTTTAATTAAATATGTAGATTATAATAATTTAGTTTGATGTTACGAATTTTTTACCTATATTTGGGGCAGGGTATTTTGACCTTATTGGCTTTGTAAAAAGTCGTTAGAGCTAACATTTAAGGAATTGAATCTGTTAAACTGCAAATGTTAAACCAAAATGAACCAAACATAAAATTTAATTAATACTATACTAATTTTTTAATACTACACTATAGATTAAAAAATGGGCAGAAAAAAGGCAGATATCATCCGAAAATACTACAAATTTATTCCAGGAAGTAAAATTAGCATATGCGAAGTCAAAAATTGTGGAGCTAAAGCTTGTAAAGAGACAATTTATTTAATTTTAGTTGCCATATCAAAAGTTCTCATGAAGAAACTTATGTCGAGTACCAATTGGAGATGCTAAAAGAATGGAGTTTAACTAAAAAATGTAATAAAGAAAATATCAAAATTAAAGTTAATAAGGATGAAATAAAACAAGCCTTAATAGCTTTACTCGTAAATAGTGCATGTTCTTTTTCTATTGTTCAAATTCACGTGGATTTCGGCAACTTATTGGCCCAATGATGTTTGAACTAGATTTAACAATAAATACCGAAAATATTAAGAATGATGTCAGTCTAGCCGCTGCTTCAATTAAAGCCAATATTGAGACCGATTTAAAAAATAAGTTATGTTTACTCAAAATGGATGAAACAACAAGAATAAATAGGTCTGTTAAGGATTAATATTCAATTCATTGTTAACAATAAAATTCAAATTAAAATTTTAGTCATGGTAGAGATGAGGGAAAGACACACTGCAGCATATATTAAAAACCTTGTTTTAAAAACTTTGAACAAATATGATCTTACGGTTGATCAAGTATATTCAATTACAACCGATAATGGTCGAAATATGCTCAAGGCTACTAGTCTAATTAATCAAAACCTTGATATGGTCGAACCGACAATTAGCGAAAACGAAATCAAGGAGTGGAACGAACTCTTCAACAAAGTAAGATGCGCAGCCCATACTTTACAACTGGCTGTGCATGATGTGTTGAAAGCCAGTGAAATAAAATTCAAAATAGTAAATTTCGAGAGCTTTCGATAGCATTAAGAACTCCCACACATCGTAATCTTTTGATTAAAAGCAATCAAAAACAACCAAGAATAAATAATTGGAACGCGTTGGAATTGAAAATTCGATATGGTGGAGCAATTAATTGAATTAAAAGCTCATTGCGAATTGTACAGTCCATTACATGACGATATCAAACTCGATGACGAGTTTTGGAATTTCTCCTATATTTTTATTGAAGCCCTTACGCCAGTCAAAATAGCACATTGTTTTTTCGCAAGCAAACATTTGATCACGAGACGCGCTAGCGTCGAGTGAGATATGTTTACGAATGCAATTTTTTCTATGATAGTATATATACTATCGATATTTACTTTAAATTATAAAATAAGTTTTTCACAACATCTCATTAAAAATTCATATTCTATTTTTTCATGGTTGCTTTGTTTAAAAATTTTGTAAAATTATATGAAAAACCATAGGAACTACAATTTGTTATTCTTTTTACACTGAAACAGGTCGTTCAATAAGTCCGTAGGATAAGTAAGAAAAAAACAACATTTTGACAAAACTCGATTTTTTTATTCAACACAGTTGCCTTCGAGGGCGATACAACGAGTATAGCGATTTTCCAACTTTTCTATACCACTTTTAGAGTACGATTTCTCTTTCTCGTCAAAATAGGCCTCAGTTTCAGCGATTACTTCATCATTGGACTTAAATTTCTTTCCAGCAAGCATTCTCTTGAGATCTGAAAACAGGAAAAAGTCGCTGGGGGCTAAATCTGGAGAATATGGTGGGTGGGTAAGCAATTCAAAGCCCAATTCATTCAATTTTGCCATCGTTTTCATCGATCTGTGACACGGTGCATTATCTTGGTGAAACAACACTTTTTTCTTTTGCAAATGTAGCCGTTTCTTTGCGATTTCAGCCTTCAATCGATCCAAAAGTTCACAGTAATACTCGCTGTTGATGTTGGTTCCTTTTTGGAGATAGTCGATGAATATTATTCCGTTCATATCCCAAAATACAGACGCCATCACCTTACCGGCCGACTGTTGCGTCTTTGCTCGCTTTGGATTCGGTTCGTCGACTGCTGTCCACTCAGCTGACTGTCTTTTGGATTCTGGTGTGTAATTGTGAAGCCATGTCTCATCCATTGTCACATATCTACGATAGAATTCCCTTTTATTGCGGTTTAACAGTGCCAAAGACTCCTCCGAAGCATCGATTCGTTGTTGTTTTTGGTCGACTGTGAACTCACGCGGCACCCAATTTGCACAGAGCTTTCGCATACCCAAATGTTCATGTAAAATGGTAAAAACACTACCATCTGCTACCTTTACAATGTCAGCTATTTCGTGCACCTTCAATTTGCGATCGTTCATAACCAATTTGTGGATTTTTTTTATGTTTTCTGGAATAACAGCCTCATTTGGGCGTCCACTGCGCTCTGCATCTTTTGTGCTGGTACGACCACATTTAAATTCAGCCATCCACTTCTCTACCATTTGTCTCGATGGAGCAGAGTTTGGATAATGTTTATCAAGCCATTGTTTGGTTTCCACTGTATTTTTTTCTTCAAAAAGCAATGCTTTATTAAAATTCGAAATTCACTTTTTTCCATTTTTTTTTTCAAAAACAAAAGTTGCTTCACACAAAATGCTATAACTCACGAATAAATAGTCAGATTGCTGTCAAATTTATACACGTATCGTTTGAAGGTTAGTACTAAATAAAAATCATATGGAAAAAAATTCTAGTAACGCCATCTATGTGTCATCCTACGGACTTATTGAATGAGTAGTTGAAAAAGAACCCATTTTCACAGGAAATTCGAGCGTGATGAAAATAGAATTTCTATATGCTATCATAGAAAAAGTAAGTTTTAGATTGACTAAACGAAAACGTCTATTATGAAAAATCAGCTACTACTAGCTGATTAAAATTTTTAAAAAGGTAAATAGCGCAAATAATTTTTTTTGCTTTAATTTAGTTATCCGGATTTTTTTGTGAATTAACCGGATATCGGATAGCAAAATTTTTACGAATTATCCGGATAATTCCAATCCGGCTTAAACCGGATTGGAAACACTAATTCCAACATCATCTATCTGTTAAATTGTGCTGATTGTGATGGTGTTTACGTTGGCCAAATAAAACAACAATTAAAAACTAGAATTCAGAAGCACATTTCTGTTTGCAAACACCCTGATGACTCTAACAACGCCTTAGTAGAACATTTCAAAACCACGGGACACTCCTTTGATTTTTAACATCCGAAAATCCTATCCTCACAATCCCACTTTCACCACCGCACGTTTGTAAAATCATGTTAGCATCCACCTCTCAATAACTTTTCTTTCAACAAAGATAAACAGCTGCTTACAGGTTTTTTTTCTTCTCTTTCGATCCCTTTCAATGTTCTTCATGCCACTCCTCCCTTCTTCTTTCTCTGGTTTTCTCCTGCAAAACCAACATTTTCTTTTTGAAAAATAATAATTAATAATTATAGTCCATTTCTTCCGTACATCAATAACAGCCGGTTGTTTTTTTGTGTTTTTATTATAAAATTTTCTTTATTATTATTTTTTGATTTTGTGTTTAAATTAGTGGAGTTATTTCGTGACAGTGAATGTGAAAAGAAGTGTTTGTGATAAAAGTGCGAAATTAAAAATCAAATTATTAATAATTTATTACTTTATTATATTTGAATTTTTTATTTTTATAATTCACTAGAACTTTATTGACATACTGTGTATATTTCTATTAAAAAAAAAGTGAAAAGTGTGTGAACATTAAAGGGCCGTTGTTGTGCCGTGGGGATCGGAAAAGGAAACCGAGTTTATAGAAAGCTGCTTAGAACCAATTCTAAGCCGCATATTGGTAATATTTACAGAAGATCGAGTATCAAACAAGCAAAAGTAATGTTGCCTCAATCAACTGATTTAGAAAATAAGAGTGGTGACAGGTGGTTCGTCAATGTCGAGTGACGTAAATATGACAAATGAGATCGGTTTAATATTAAACAATCACAAAAGGTGTGGTTAACATTAATACGCTTTTGGCAAAAATCAACGAGGAATTTAACCTTAATTTAGATATCGTGGAGGGTGATGATTTCATGAAATAGAAAAACTATGAAGATGGATGACTGATTATCATCATTGAAACATCCTACAAGTTTCTGCTTTGCCGCAAGCCTTCGCCTAAAGCAAAGCTTATAAATCGTTCACAGGAATCTACTAATATAAAAAAGTAACATTAAACAAGCATGTACCAACTATTACGTGTAACAACATTGCAACTGCTTCGTTTATTAAAGAAATTAAATCAACAATGCCAGAGACAAAATTCTCTATTCAAAACGGAAGGAACAAAACGGAATTTATTAAGCCTGCTTCTAAGTAGATCATGGTCGACTGTACCAACTGTTAAAAGAAAGTGCTGTGTCATTACACACTTATCCTTCAAAAGATGATAAAAAGGTGACTGCAATCCTTAAAGGTCTGTATTATTCATCAACAGAGGAGGACATATTGGAGGACTTGAGAGAATTCTTCGGTGAAGAGCAAGTTACGAGGGTGACAAGACTGGAAACTGCATTCAGTAAATAGTAAATGCGCCAAATGCCAAACAAACACGAGCCAGGTGCTTGTCCACTCAACATGGTAGCCCAGAATACAAGACAACCGTTTTGTGCCAATTGCGGTCAGATATGACTCCCGTCAAACTACAAGGGTTGTTCTCGTTATCAAAAACTTGTAGCAGCCAGAGATAAAAAAGAGTAAACCCAGAACTACAAACAAGAATCGCCAGGAATTTAAAATAAAATCGTCAATAATACAATAAATAAAAATTTATCTTTTTCAGACGCTGTCAAACAGGACTTAAGACCAAGAGGATATGGCATACCGCCCCCAACTCAAAACACGTCAACAGTCAAAACAAATTACCCATGTCATCGTTCATGAAAATTTCAGTTGACCTATTTGGTGTAAGCACCAAAACACTTCTGGAAAAGGTTAGAGCTTTTCTACCACAACACAAAACAATTGACAATATTGACGAAAAACGAATAGTATTATTGTCCTTCGTGATGAATTTATGTGATGATTAATCCCATCCATTCAAGACCTCCAAATTTAATGCCGAATCGGCTTTTCGAAATCGTTTCAATAAATCTCAACTGCATAGTAACACATCATAAAAAAATGAAACTTCAACATTTTTTTGTAGCTAACCCTATCAAAATTGTTTTAGTGAACGAAACTCATTTCAATTCTAGACACAATGTCACATTTCCTAATCATTCATTTGTTAGAAATGACTCTGACTGCGGCTCTGTTATATATTAGCATTGTACTAAATATTTTATTATTTGGCAACACTACAAAAGATTGACTGTTGTACTAAATATATTCTTTCTGTTGCACAAATGTAAAATAGGCGCATTCGTTTTTATACTCTTAAATAATAAAGTTAATAAAATAAATTACAAGTGTTTTACTCAATACAATATAATAAGTGGCGACGAGGATGCTTAGCATATAGAAAGATATCCTGCAAAAATTTAATTAAAGTACGTGTTAATTAATTTACGCAAATAATTTTTTTTATGTGCTAATACAAAAATACTACGCGTCATTACAAAATACGCATTTCAGCGCTTTTGATTTTTTTTTGTACCATAAAAAAAAATTCTAGATTCAAATTACGCAATTTATGCAATTACTTACAAGTTTTATTAATAAAATTTATTTTGGATCCACCAATTTACAAATTACATAATTTTTTTGCCTGAAAAAAGACAAAATTTTACAATGCAGAATTACACGTTTATAATGGAAAATTTTGATAAAACGAAAACAAAATGGTCGCCTTGGGTGGAGAGACTACAAGGTGCTATTAAAATTTTTAAAGTTGAAGAAGAAGATGAAAAACTCCATTTGCTTTTACATTATATGGGGTTAGACAAATTGGCGCCAACAAAACCACAAGAAAAAACTTTTGCTGAAATAGTGAAAATGCTAGAAAATTATTATCATCCACAGCCATTGTAGAATAAGAGCCCGCGACGGCCAGACCTTCGTTATTTTATAAAAGCTGAAAGTTTTTCTGCGCATACCCCCACTCAGGTAGGAACGATTAGCGACATATGAAGTTTGGATCATGGTGGCTTTGGCCGGGAGCAGGTAACATAGGGGCATCCAAAGTTTCGTGAAAGTATAAAGGTAATTTTTTTATATATTCTTCGGGATAGTATTAGAAGTCACGTCACCCATAGAAGTCACGTCACCCAACTCAAAACACGTCAACAGTCAAAACAAATTACCCATGTCATCGTTCATGAAAATTTCAGTTGACCTATTTGGTGTAAGCACCAAAACACTTCTGGAAAAGGTTAGAGCTTTTCTACCACAACACAAAACAATTGACAATATTGACGAAAAACGAATAGTATTATTGTCCTTCGTGATGAATTTATGTGATGATTAATCCCATCCATTCAAGACCTCCAAATTTAAAGCCGAATCGACTTTTCGAAATCGTTTCAATAAATCTCAACTGCATAGAAAAAAATTCATAAAAAAAATTCTGGATTTAAATTACGCAATTTATACAATCACTTACAAGTTTTATTAATAAAATTTATTTTGGATCCACCAATTTACAAATTACATAATTTTTTTGCCTAAAAAAAGACAAAATTTTACAATGCAGAATTACACGTTTATAATGGAAAATTGCGATAAAACGAAAACAATATGGTCGCGTTGGGTAGAGAGACTACAAGGTGCTATTAAAATTTTTAAAGTTGAAGAAGAAGATGAAAAACTCCATTTGCTTTTACATTATATGGGGTTAGACAAATTGGCACCAACAAAACCACAAGAAAAAACTTTTGCTGAAATAGTGAAAATGCTAGAAAATTATTATCATCCACAGCCATTGGATATAGTGGAGAATTTTAGATTTCACCTATGCAAGCAACAAGATGGTGAGACGATAAACATATTTTTATCAAATTTACACAAGTTAGCATTAACATGCAATTTTCAAAATTATTTAAATACGGCGATAAGAAACCAATTTGTGTTTGGTTTAAAGAGCACGGTTATATGAAACCGGCTATTAGAAATTCGAGATCTAACATTAGAAAAAGCAGTGGATACAGCCACTGCAATGGAATTGCCACAACTAGGTGGTGCTGAGATGCAAAATAAGCCAGAGATGATGCGAGTCAATCAATAACATCAAAAGAAGTACGTACCACAACCACAACCTCAACATAATACAAAGAAAAAATTCATGAAAGGTAAAAGTATTATTTTAAAATGTTATCGTTGCGGACTTGATACACATTTGGCCAATAAATGTCAACATATTAATACAGAATGTAAATATTGTGATAATCTGGACACGCAGTTTCATCGATTATCGTTACTAGAATATTAGGCGTGATAATTTGGACACGTATTACTATCCATTACATTTGTCATTTGCTAGGCGTGATAATTTTGACACGCATAGGAATGGCAAAACCCGTTTCGTAACACAAGGAAAACCGGTTTCTAAACCGGTTTTCTTATGTTATTGAAACCGGTTTTGCCATCTCTAGACACGCAGTTTCATCGACCATCGTCATTAGTTATTAGGCGTGATAACTTGGACACGCAGTATCATCGATTATATTTGTTATCTGCTAGGCGTGATAATTTGTACACGCAGTTTCACCGATTATCGTTACTAGATATTAGGCGTGATAATTTGGACACGCATTTGCTATCCATTACATTTGTCATTTGCTAGGCGTGATAGTTTGGACACGTAGTTTCATCGATCATCGTCACTAGTTATTAGGCGTGATAATTTGGACACGCACTATTATTGATTTTATTTGTCACGTACTAGGCGTGATAATTTGGACACGCAGTCTCATCGACCATCGTTACTATTTATTAGGCGTGATAATCTGGACACGCATTGTTATCATTATACTTATTTCATCGATCATCGTTATTAGTTATTAGGCGTGATAATTTGAACACGCATTGTTATCGATTATACTTATTATTTGCTGGGCGTGATAATTTGGACACGCAATCTCATCGATCACAGTTACTATTTATTAGGCGTGATAATTTGGACACGCATGCTCTAACATCACAGGTTTTAATTATCCGACAAAGTCGTTGATAATCCTCTGGCTCTTTGTTTTGATGTCATCAATCAAGAAAAAACCTATACCAAGTCAGAGGCGTCAACAATTAATAAAGAAACATTTTGTGAATTTTAAATAAATAAATTTTAAAACGATTTAGGGCGATGATACATGTAAAAGAAATATCTTTCAGACATAAAAAATTTCGCATTTAATTGGTTGAGGGGCGGTAACATTTTTTAAATTTCAAAAAAATATTTTTGACTGAAAGACAGAAAAAATATCTGTAAGATAAAAAAACATAACCTAAAAGATATTTTTTGGTTGACAGTTAAAACTGATTAACTGAAAAATTGATTTTAAAAGTAAGTTTTACCAATAATCAATTACAATCAACTTAATTTGATTATTTAATTACAATTAAAATAATTTGTTTACTTATTCATATAGATTTAGGCATTTTCACATTGGACCAAATTTGTATTTTTTTTGTTGCGATTATCGCCTAATAAGTAAACAAATTATTTTAATTGTAGCTAAATCATCAAATTAAGTTAATTGTAATTGATTATTGGTAAAACTTACTTTTAAAATCAATTTTTCAGTTAATCAGTTTTAACTGTCAAGAAAAAAAATATCTTTTTAGGTTATGTATTTTTATCTTACAGATATTTTTTCTGTCTTTCAGTCAAAAATATTTTTTTGAAATTTAAAAAATGTTACCGCCCCTCAACCAATTAAATGCGAAATTTTTTATGTCTGAAAGATATTTCTTTTACATGTATCATCGCCCTTATTGTTGTGCGATTTGACAATAGTTTTTTGATTATATTATTTAGCGAGTATTTTATATTTTCATTGTGAATTTTAATGACAATTCAACTCTCTAAAAAAAGTTTCAATAAGGTCCAATCAAAACGCTTCATTTACTATTTTTTAGCAAATCAAAACGATTTGTTTCGATTATTTTTTTCTGGTAGGAAGGAACAGCGAATATTTTCGAATATTTTCCGCCTACTTAATATATTAATTTAAAACCAAAATGCACATATAAAATTATGTGAAAATGCAATTTGCAAATAGTAAAAATGTCCGTTTTCATTCATAAATGATTGCATGTTTATGTTTATTTTTCAAAAATAAATTACAAATTTATAACATTTATGCGCCTACTAAGATGAAATAATATTTAATTTTGTTTGACAACAAAGGAATATGTTGTATGAAATAATGTTACTATTTCTGTTCGTTAAATTGTCTGCTAAATACAACTCGTCATCAAATTATTAGTCGATTATTTTTCAACATTACCACTCATGCCATTTGAGGTCAAAAATTTCCCTCGTGCGCTACGCGCCCTCGGGACCTCAAATGACATTCGTAATAATGATTATGAAAAATAATCGACTATTATTTGACGACTCGTTATATTATATATGAAAATTTTTATTAAAAACAAATTTGATTAAAGGCAAAGATTACTGTGAACTGAAATAAATAATTGTCAGCTATTGTATTTAAACATTGTTTGCGATTGGTTTAAACATAAATTAATAATATTGTGATAAATAAAAACATAATGCTTTATTTTTTGATTTATTATTAAAGGGAAAACAATAAAATATTTTTGGTATAAAACAATTTTAATATATTTTTTGTTTTACATTTTTGTTTGAAATAAATACCCTCAATTTATTCATGGTCCTTCGAGCCAGATATTAATCATCTTATTTTAATTATAATTACATCTTATAAGTGATATATAATAGTGAAAATCAAGTTCTTGTTTATAATACACATTTTGTCTTTTTGTGAAAACGTAACGATATCATTATTAAAGGCAACATGGCAAACACGCGAGCTTTACAAAGAAAGCTGAAGCGCTTTTCTGAAATAGAAAATATCGCAAAGGGAAACCTTCTTAACGAAGCAGTAGAGAGAATAAAGGTTAACATTAACCTCTTAAATGAAGAATGGGCGGAATATAAATTAGAGAGAGATATATATGGAGATACATCAGAAAATATTACTCTTCAAGAACAACTTGAAACTAAATATTTTAGCGCTAAGAGTAAACTCATGGAAGCGGAATTGACACTTGGCAAAACTCAACCCCGAGCAGACTTAGATGGCAGTTTACAAGAACTCATGGCGAATCAAAAAACATTTTTCATGAATTCTCAAATATGACTACCAAAAGTGATGATGATGTACGGCTTCCACGTATTAATGTACCGATATTTTCTGGTATTTATTCAGAGTTTGTATCTTTTCGAGATCTATTCGATACATCCATTAATAACAACCCACGTATTTCCAAGGTTCACAAGCTCCAATATTTAAAGGGATTGCTACGAGGTGAAGCCGCAACTTTGATAAGTCACATAGCAATCACCGACGCGAATTACGATGAAGCTTGGGATATAATTGTACGCCATTATGATAAAAAGAAGCACGTAATAATTTTGTTTTTGAAACAATTTATGGATCAACTATCGATAGTGCAGCCAATAGCTAAATCACTCCATCACATGCGAGATGTATCCGACGACGTGCTGAGAGGAATGAAGGTCTTAGGTGAACCAGTTCAGTCTCGTGACCCATGGTTAATATACATTTTAGTGAGCAAGCTTGATTTGGTCACGAAACAAGCATGGGCTCAGCATAGCTATGGAATTGATTTCCCAACCGTACAGCAATTTTTTGAGTTCCTGAACAAACAAAGCGATACGCTAGAAAGTTGTGAAACAACGAAAAGAGTACCGCAACGTAACACACCTAACGCTGGGATGAAGTTGATGCAGACAAATGTCGAAGACATTTCTTGCGTCAAGTGCAATCAAAACCACTATCTTTGAAACTGCGATAAATTTTTAGATCTTCCTGTAGATGAAAGAAGAGGTTTCGTAGCCGAGAAAAAATTGTGATTTGTTTGTTTGTATAAAAACCGTCAATCGTCAAATTGTCGATCACGCTACAGATGTAGTATTTGTAAAGCGCGACACCACACAACACTCCATCAAGATATACGAAACAAACCCATTACGAATGAAATTTTAAGTAATAACACAACATTAGCAGATCAAAATGTAGATTCAATTGTTGCCGCGCATGCTATAAGAACAAAAAAGATAACCGCAATTTTGCCAACCGCATTTAAAAAAAGAAATATATACATTTATAAAAATAAATATTTTTTTTATTTAATCTACAAATCAAACGAACATTTGGTCTTACGAGCCGGATAGAATTTATCAGCGACAAATAGTTTCAATTTATTAGTGAATATACATAATATAATAAGTTTCTAACAATAGAATTATAATTAAATCTATTTCAATAGTGAAAAATAAAAGCAAGTTATAAAAAAAATAGTGTGTATAAAAAGTTAAATGAAAATCTACAAGTGAACAAAAAATTATAATTAATGAAATATTATGTGAAAATCGTATTGAATAACAGTGAACTTATAAGTAGACAGTGAAAATATACAACTAAGAAAATAAAATAAACATACAATAAATAAAAAATTACATTTTTTGTACTTAAAAACAACGCCAAGCTTCCAAGGTAAGCCAATCCAATTTAAAAAAAAATCTATTATATTGAAGCGCAAAGTTACACCTAAACAAAAAAGTGAGTCCACGCGTAAAAAGTGACGCCAAACTAAAAAAGTGACGAACAAATTAAACCACGCTTAATATAGACGCCAAGCTTTAATCAGAAATCAGAAGGATTATAATAAAGAAAACAAAGGATGCTATTTTAACAACAAACTGGATTGGAAATAAAGTAATCAATTAAATAACTAATAAAATAATAAATAATTTAATAACCAGTAGCATTAATCAAATTAGAATAATAGATCCTAGACTAGATTACAATTTTAATTAAATATATATTTAGGCTTCTTATAAATTTACGTTTATAATAAAATATTTCACGACATATTTTTTAAACTCCATTATATTATTCTGACTATAATTCTATATATAAAAAAAAATTTCATAAAAATATTACAATTAAATTTTTTTAAGTTCAATTATTAAAATATCAATTAATCAAAAATGAGTATTGAATTTTACAAAAATCTTTACTCAGCTTGAAAGGAAAGGTCACAAGTATTAGAAATCGTTTAACAGAAAAGGAAGGTAGATTTACGATTGGTGAGTTGGAATCCTTGTTGCAGAGGTCAAAAGAATTGTATGGTAAGTTTAATAATTCACATACCAAGTTGCTCCTATTAGATACGGATGTGGCAGAGACAGTTCCTCAATATGAATGGTGAATCGGTGAGTGAATTAGAGAGTAGAATTGATCGTATGATTCAGCCATTAAAGCTAAACGACGAACATTCACAGAATAAACCAGAAAGTGAAATAGAGCGTACGAAAAATTATCAGGCAATCATTTTGATAACATCAATAAATTTTCCGAAGTTTAATGGAGAATATTTAAATTGGCTACAATTTAAAGAAATGTTCATTAAAACTGTCCATAACAATAAAAAATTTAGTTCAATAGTTAAATTTAGATATCTTTACGACGCACTTAAGCATAGTTCAGCTTTTTACTTGATTGACAGTTTACCACCTACAGCGACCAATTATGAAAGTGTTTGGCAGTCGCTACTGTCATTTTTTGGAAATAAAACACGAACAAAGGATCTACATTTAGCAGAAATCTACGATTTAAAAGTTATTCGCGATAATCCTGAACCCAGACTCTTAGGAAATTTATCTGTCATTTTTGGGAGCATTATAATGCTTTAAGAGCGTTAGAAATTCCTGTAGAATATTGGGACTATTATTTCGTTTATCTTATTTTGCGGATAGTTGATAAACAATCGAAATTAGAACTGCAAGAGCTACGTGAAAATCGAGAACTTACGACAATAAAAGAAGTTAATGATGCATTAGAGAAAAAAGCTAGACTTATCGAAGCCACATCTAGTAACAGTACACAACTACCTAAATTACCATCACACAAATACGACGATAATCAAAAATCTTATTTTAGAGATAAAGGTACTAAATTTTCTCAGAATCTAGTAGCATCTACGCTTGCATGTGTATATTGCTCAAAAAACCATTTGATTTATTTTTGCGAAACGTTTAAGAATTTAACGTGGTCTCAACAAACTGAGTGGATCAATAAAAATAATCTTTGTAGAAATTGTTTTGGTAAGCATAGATTATATAATTGTCGTTCAAAAGGTTGCCAAATATGTGGACGTAATCACAATACAATTTTACATTACACCAAGAAAGTTGGAAGTTCAAATTCACAAATTCAAAATGTTGCATCGTCGCAACTTACTCCTAATGAGCGTCCAAATTTCTTAAACAATACACCCGTTATTGATAACCATATCCCCACTTGCTCACAGAACAGCTTTGCATCAGAATTCACATGTGTGAACTTAGCAATAAAAACGATACTACCCAAATAATATTATCTACGGCTGTTATATGGGTAGAGAACTGTAAAGGTGTGCTCTGCCATGTCGTGTTCTGTTAGAATCAGGGTCACAATCTAATTTCAAAACGGAATCTATGTGTCAAAAATTAAATTCACCTAGAAAAATTGTTAACTGTCCAATAAGTGGTATTAATGAAAAAATCGTAGCGATTAAACATAGAGTAAACCTCCACGAACTAGTGATTATAGCACTAATTTAGAATTACTAGTTCTGAGCAAAATAACGGGGCAACTTCCTCTGTTTCCTCTGAATTATAACATTGATCACATTAAGTAATTTGTAAACCTGGCAGATCCTTCATTCAACATTCCACAACACATAGATATGCTTCTTGGTGTGGAAATATATTTTGAAATTTTGAAGGAGGAAACTATTGTTTTGGTAAGGGAATTACCACGAAACACGATTTTGGTTTTATTTTATGTGGTAAATCTTTGAGCAGTTCCCGTCGAATGGTAATGTGTCACTATTTTGCTGTGACGTAGACATTTTAAGTAGACAAATACAGGGGGTTTGGCAATCTGAAGAAATGGATGTCGAGAATACCTATTCGTTGGAAGAGAAGGCGGCTGAAGAGCAAAATGTAAAACGAGATGGAAAAACTGGAAGGTACACTATTGCTTTGCCAACAAAGTCTAACTTACATCAATTAGGAGATTCTTACAACACAGTTTTGAGACAATTTTACAATTTAGAACGTAGATTGCAAAGAAATTACAGAACTAAAGTCAGAGTATCAGCTTTTTATTAATGATTATATTCAACTGGCTCATATGCAACAAGTTTAGCCTAAGACTACCGCAACGTCCTATTTTATGCCCCACCATGCCATTTTTAAGGAAAGCAGCACGACCACTAAATTCCGAGTTGTGTTTAACGCATATGCGAAATCTTCTTCGGGCTTATCGTTAAACGATGTATTGTTAACAGGTCCAACCATTCAATCAGAATTTTTTCCTATATTAATTCATTTTAGACAGTTCAAATTTGGCTTTGTTGCAGACATACCCAAAATGTATCGACAAATTTTGATTGATGAATCTGATCGTAAATTACAACAAATTACGCCAAAATATGGCGTAGTTCACCTGAAAAACCTATTGGTACCAATTGAGCACGGTGACGTACGGGACATCAAGTGCACCGTATCTAGCAATTAAAACCTTATCCCAATTAGCTTCAGATGAGTTCTCTGCATTTCCTAAAGCGGTTGAAATTTTTATCAATGAATTTTATGCGCGAATGATGAAGAGACATTAATATTTTCTAAAAATGAATTAATTTCTCTATTATCAAACGGAGGTTTTCAACTACGAAAATGAGCTTCAAACCGTCAAGCTTTGATGTCGAAACTAGAACTACAAAAAGCATAAACCGTAAGTGTTTTAGGTGTTCCATGGAATTTTAAAAGAGACCTTTTTCGTTTAAGTTTAGGGGAATTCTCGACTCTTGTGCGGCCATCAAAACGTAACGTACTATCAGTTTAGGCCCAACTTTTCGACCCGTTAGGAATTTATGCTCCAGTAGTTTTCACAGGGAAATTAATTATGCAACAATTATGGTTTACAAGTGAATTCTCCTGGGATGACGATATACCAGAACCAGTCGCTTCAAAATGGAATATATTTCTTAATCAACTCAACGCAACCTATGACATTTTAATTCCACGATGTGTTATTATGCACGAAAATCTACAAGAGATAGAGTTACATGAATTTTCCGACGCATCAGAAAAGGGTTATGGATGTTGTCTGTATGTACCGTCAATCGAAAACGATGGAACGTGTGAATACAATTTGCTATGTGCGAAGTCTAGGGTAGCTCCACTTAAAAAACATACGATTCCGAGACTAGAATTGTGTGCCTTCTATTAGCCCAGGCATTACAAAATGTGCAATCAGCGTTGAGGGTTAAATGGTCTAAAACTGTACTATGGTTAGACTCTCAAATTACGCTTTGTCGAATTCAATCTAGTCCTTCTAAATATTCTACTTTCGTTGCAAACAGAGTTTCAAAAATTCAAGAAATTACTCCTTTAAATGTTTGATCATACATTCCTTCAAACTTGAATCCAGCTGATATCGTATCGCGTGGGTTACTTCCATCTGAAATTCAGTCTGATACATTATGGTGGAAAGGGTCATCATTTTTAAACGATTCTACTTTTACCTTTACTACTTACCTTTCATAACTTCAAATAACTCTACCTTTGACGACGAACTGTCTACAAAAATTATTTTAGTAACCACTAAGGATGAAAATAACGCGTTTATTGAAAGATTTTCTGATTTTAATAAACTGTTACGGATAACTGCCATTATTTTGCGGTTTGTAAGAAACTGTCGCACGAGCAAAAATTCAGCGATGCTTTGAGACAATCAATGTAAACGATATTAATATAGCCAAAACAACTTTGATAAAAGTGGTTCAAAATGTAATATATGCTAAAAAATGGAAGACCTGAAGGCTAAAAAACCAATAGGAAGAAATAGTTCGATTAAAAAATTATATCCATTCATTGATGATTTTGGAATTCTACGGGTAGGAGGCAGACTTCTTCATTCATCACTTCCATTCGATCAAATTCATCCAATAGCTATTCCATCTAATCAAACATTTACCAAACTTTTGTTTGATTATGAGCATAAAAGAAATTTACACGTTCTCAAGCTCTTTTGAGCTATGCTCGTCAACAGTTTTGGGTAGTCAATGGCAGAAATTTGTGTAGAAGAATAGTTCATGATTGTCTCCGATGTTTTAGGACGAAACCACGATCGACAGATCAATTCATGGGTCAGTTACTAGTTGAACGTGTGCAACCATCTGGACCATTTACAAATGTAGGCATTGACTTTTGTGGTCCAATTATAGTTAATTATAAAACCCGATCTAATGTTATTTCAAAGGTTTATATTTCACTATATGTATGCTTTGCAATGAAGACTGTACATCTAGAATTAGTGTCGGAACTATCCACAAGGGCTTTTTTGGCTAGCTTACGTCGATTTATTTCAAGACATGGACGATGTACTAACATTTCCTCCGATAATGCTAACCAACTTTGTTGGACCAAACCGAGAGTTAATAGAATTGCAACGACTTTTTAATAATCAATGCCACAAAAATGAAGTTTTAAAATTTGGCGCTGAAGAAGGAATGAATTGGAAAAGGATTCCACCCCGATCGCCTCACTTCGGCGGCTTATGGGAAGCTGCAATAAAGAGTGCCAAAATCACATAAAACGAGTGTTGGGTACGCATTTATGTACTTTCAAGGAACTACATACTCTTATTACTCAAACCAAAGCATGTCTTAATTCAAGACCACTAACTCCAATGTCGAACGATCCATCAGATCTAACATCCCTAACCCCAGCCCATTTTTTGATTGGTGAACCTCTCAACGCTCTACCAGAACCATCATTTAGATTTTAATAGACTGGAACGATTTCAACGTATACAACATTGTTTTCAAACATTTTGGCAACGTTGGTCTAGTGAGTATTTGCTAGAACTACAACAACGGAGGAAGGAGGAAAATATACCTCCAATTAAATGGTTGATGGGTCGGATCGTCAAAGTTCATCCTGGAGATGATAATATTGTGAGATTAGTTACCGTCAAAACAACGACCGGTGTGTATAAACGCGCGGTATCGCGAATTTGTGTTCTTCCGATTGAAGTAGCGATCGAATCTACTGTAAGTTAGATCATGAGATCAAAACAAAATAAATCAAACGAACAAAATAAATCAAACAAAAATCTTCGGTTAAATGAGCTACAAACCCAATAACTGGCAGTAAATAATATTAACCAAAATATATAAGAATTTTAACAAATTTAGAGCTAAAATCAATAGAGGTTAAGAAAATTTTAGTTTATGTAATTAACGAAAATATATGTATATAATCATAGCAATTAATAAGTCATGTTAGTAATAAGGTAAATTATCCTCTGTTTTTTTTACATTTAAATTTTTTGTGTTTGGAATTTGTTTTATTCTATAAAGTCAGTAGTAATTTCGAAATAAATATTTTAAGGTGGCCGGTAATGTTGCAGCGCCAATTTGTCAATTAACAATAAAAAATACAACTAATTGATTTAGTCATTTTTTTGAAAGGTTTATGCTGGCAACACTATCGTGTCATCTTTTAGCTAAGTTTGTTTTAGTATTTTTTTATAGTTTAGTTTTAGTCTCTACATCCATAGATATGTTCAAAATTATAGTTTAGTTTCTACATCCATAGAGTTATGTTCAGAAATATAATTTAGTATCTACATCCATCCCATCCACATCTACAGCTACAGTATAAAAATAAAAAAGAAACGTACACTAGAAAGAAACAAAGCAAAACAAATAATATATACAACAAACAATATATATATATATATATATATTAGACTGGTCGTTAAAAACTAAATTTTCCGAGACGCCCCCTAGAAAAATTCTTTGGGGTCAAAAAACCACAACGGCATTATTTTTTTTTTTTTAAATCAAAAGAACACGTGCCGCAAAATCGTTGAAGTTGATTTTTTGAAAAATTCGTAGATTTTTTCAAATATCTCCTAAAATATGCAGATGTCAAAAAAGATCACACAATCATTTTTGTAGGAAATTTAATTTTCTACAAAAAAGGTCCATGTCATTTTTTCCCGAAAACGTATAGTTCTCATGATATTTTGAAAATGAACTTGTAAGTTTTCGTAATTTTTAAAAAACATAAAAAATAAAGATGACGAAAAACTCCTAATTTTCTTCTTATGCTATAGAATGAAATGTATTAAAAAATAATCGTGACAAAAAAAATCAAAATTAGTACTTTTTCGTCGAAATTTTCATCATTTGGTTTTACGAGTTTCGAAGAATTTCAAGTTTTATTTCAAAATATCATCAGAAATATAGGTTTTAGGAAAAAAATGACTTGGACCTTTTTTGTAGAGAATTAAATTTCCTGCAAAAATGATTCAGTGATTTTTTTTGACATCTGCATATTTTATGAGATATTAACAATTTTATCAAAAAATAAACTTCGATGATTTTGCGGCACGTGTTCTTTTCACTTAAAAAAAAAAAATAAAGCCGCTATGGTTTTTTGACCACAAAGAATTTTTCTGGGGGGCGTCTCGGAAAATTTAGTTTTTAACGACCAGTCTAATATATATATATTAGACTGGTCGTTAAAAACTAAATTTTCCGAGACGCCCCCCAGAAAAATTCTTTGTGGTCAAAAAACCATAACGGCTTTATTTTTTTTTTTTTAAGTGAAAAGAACACGTGCCGCAAAATCATCGAAGTTTATTTTTTGATAAAATTGTTAATATCTCATAAAATATGCAGATTTCAAAAAAAATCACATAATCATTTTTGCAGGAAATTTAATTTTCTACAAAAAAGGTTCAAGTCATTTTTTTCCTAAAACCTATATTTCTGATGATATTTTGAAATAAAACTTGAAATTCTTCGAAACTCGTAAAACCAAATGATGAAAATTTCGACGAAAAAGTACTAATTTTGATTTTTTTTGTCACGATTATTTTTTTATACATTTCATTCTATAGCATAAGAAGAAAATTAGGAGTTTTTCGTCATCTTTATTTTTTATGTTTTTTAAAAATTACGAAAACTTACAAGTTCATTTTCAAAATATCATGAGAACTATACGTTTTCGGGAAAAAATGACATGGACCTTTTTTGTAGAGAATTAAATTTCCTACAAAAATGGTTATGTGATTTTTTTTGACATCTGCATATTTTATGAGATATTTGAAAAAATCTACGAATTTTTCAAAAAATCAACTTCAACGATTTTGCGGCACGTGTTCTTTTGATTTAAAAAAAAAAAAATAATGCCATTGTGGTTTTTTGACCACAAAGAATTTTTCTAGGGGGCGTCTCGGAAAATTTAGTTTTTAACGACCAGTCTAATATATATATATATATATATATATATATATATATATATATATATATATATATATATATATATATATATATATATATATATATATATATATATATATATATATATATATATATATATATATATATATATATATATATATATATATATATATATATATATATATATATATATATATATATATATATATATATATATATATATATATATATATATATATATCTATATATATATATATATATATATATATATATATATATATATATATATATATATATATATATATATATATATATATATATATATATATATATATATAAATATATATATATATATATATATATATATATATATATATATATATATATATATATATATATATATATATATATATATATATATATATATATTATATTATATATATATATATATATATATATATATATATATATATATATATATATATATATATATATATATATATATATATATATATATATATATATATATATATATATATATATATTATATGTTTTTCATTGGTTTATTATGTTTCATTTTTTTATTGAAATGTTAGGCTAAAGCCTAAGCCTTGCTAAAGCAAAACAGAATTAGAGATTCCCAAATTTTAGTTTTGTGTGTAAGAGCAATCCCATATCCCGCGATTTCTTAATTAATGAGATTGATAATTTTTGTTATATAAAAGTCCAAGCCATATACAGTGGCAGAGCAAAATTTGGCGCCGAAACAGGAACGGACTATAATACCGCGATTGCTCTTAAAAAAATTTTTTTTGGTGAGTAATTTGGAAAAATTAAAACAAAATTTGGTTTGGGCGTTGGTCGTTGGTCGTCAAACCAGTTTCTTCGAATGTTTGGTTTTAGTTATTTTTTTTAATTAAATATTACAAAATAACCAGTTTTGAATTTATGGAAAATAAAACCAGTGTGGGTTTTTTTTTTGATATATATATTTTGTTTATAGATATATATACATTAAACATATATAAAGTATATAAATTAATAATGTATACAGTCAGGAGGTCCAAGGGACCATTGAGAACGAAAGGTGAGGGGAGGTATGGCGGTACGAAGAAGGGGTCGACCAAGGGGGTTCGAACCTTGGGAGTCTGGGCCAGATCCACATTCAGAACAGATAGTGGGAGACCTCCTGGAACAACTGATCCAGGATCTCCCTCTGTCAGAGCCGGATGTGGGCTGGAAGGAAAGAAGGCGAATTAACAAGAATAGGGACTCGAATCGGAAAAAAAGAATTAGGAATAAGAAGAAGAAGGCAGAGAGTCGCTTGGTCGTGGGGATGGAGTCTTCCTCGACCAAGGATAGTCAAGTGGTTGAGCTGGTCGAGGAGGTTTCCATCTCACCGATCAAGCGGCAGAAAGAGGAATGGTCTGGTCCGCAGGAAGCCCCGGTTCCTGATTGCATAATTAGTTTAAAAAAAAAACAATTATTTTTAATTTGAAAAAAAAAACCGTTTTGGGGACAGCAATTTTTTGGGGGATCGTTTTTTGAGCTGTCAGTCTAAATACATATTGTAAATATTTCTCATGTATATAATGTACATATTGTACATAAAATTATAAATAGTTATACCATGTACATATTTTTGAATGACATTGTACATATTGTTTTTTGAATGTTATTGTACATATCATGTAATTATTTGTTGGTACTGTCGATGTACATGGTTGTACATTAGACCGACCCTTTTTTGTATGGAAATGCAAAATGTTGTTTTTTTTTTGGTGCTCAAAGCTTGATTCGTTTATTGGTCCATACTGAATATCCATACAAAAAATTGGCCCAATTGGTGCACCCAAGAGCCAGCGCTTTTGCATATAGCAAAACAAGATTCGAGATTTCTTGGCTGTAAATACTCATATCTCAAAAACGCGTAATGATATGAAAAAAAAGTTAAAGCAAACCCACGTTATAATGCAATTGTCTAACTTTTTTAGTACAAACTTTTTTTCTCGGAAT
>OY856188.1:189277065-189349706 GCA_963693315.1 Diogma glabrata | reverse complement strand
TACCAGCGATTGCTCTTAAAAAAATTTTTTTTGGTGAGTAATTTGAAAAATTAAAACAAAATTTGGTTTGGGCGTTGGTCGTTGGTCGTCAAACCAGTTTCTTCGAATGTTTGGTTTTAGTTATTTTTTTTAATTAAATATTACAAAATAACCAGTTTTGAATTTATGGAAAATAAAACCAGTGTGGGTTTTTTTTTTTATATATATATTTTGTTTATAGATATATATACATTAAACATATATAAAGATATATAAATTAATAATGTATACAGTCAGGAGGTCCAAGGGACCATTGAGAACGAGAGGTGAGGGGAGGTATGGCGGTACGAAGAAGGGGTCGACCAAGGGGTTCGAACCTTGGGAGTCTGGGCCAGATCCACATTCAGAACAGATAGTGGGAGACCTCCTGGAACAACTGATCCAGGATCTCCCTCTGTCAGAGCCGGATGTGGGCTGGAAGGAAAGAAGGCGATTAACAAGAATAGGGACTCGAATCGGAAAAAAAGAATTAGGAATAAGAAGAAGAAGGCAGAGAGTCGCTTGGTCCGTGGGGATGGAGTCTTCCTCGACCAAGGATAGTCAAGTGGTTGAGCTGGTCGAGGAGGTTTCCATCTCACCGATCAAGCGGCAGGAAGAGGAATGGTCTGGTCCGCAGGGAAGCCCCGGTTCCTGATTGCATAATTAGTTTAAAAAAAAAACAATTATTTTTAATTTGAAAAAAAAACCCGTTTTGGGGACAGCAATTTTTTGGGGGATCGTTTTTTGAGCTGTCAGTCTAAATACATATTGTAAATATTTCTCATGTATATAATGTACATATTGTACATAAAATTATAAATAGTTATACCATGTACATATTTTTGAATGACATTGTACATATTGTTTTTTGAATGTTATTGTACATATCATGTAATTATTTGTTGGTACTGTCGATGTACATGGTTTGTACATTAGACCGACCCTTTTTTGTATGGAAATGCAAAATGTTGTTTTTTTTTTGGTGCTCAAAGCTTGATTCGTTTATTGGTCCATACTGAATATCATACAAAAAATTGGCCCAATTGGTGCACCCAAGAGCCAGCGCTTTTGCATATAGCAAAACAAGATTCGAGATTTCTTGGCTGTAAATACTCATATCTCAAAAACGCGATGAAAAAAAAGTTAAAGCAAACCCACGTTATAATGCAATTGTCTAACTTTTTTAGTACAAACTTTTTTTCTCGGAATTACAACAAAAAAGTTTTAGTGGAATTTTCTGAATTCGTTCTCAATTTTTTAAAATGGTCTCATTGCCTCCAGTGACATTTCAGAAAAAAAAGTTGCCAAACAAAATATTAATATTTTTGCTAAACTAACATTTATTTAGAACATACTTATAATTTTTTATTCAAAAATAAGAAAGTTTTAGAACAAAAGTTCCATTATTTTAAGTATTTCTTCAAATTTTCAGTTTAGCTTAACAGTGTATTTCTAAAAATATACAAAATTTATTAAAATTAATTAAACATAACATCATATTAATAAAAAAATTATTTGCCTTCAAAAATATTTGCAGAGTCACTTAGGAAAAACAACTATTATGGCAAGTGTCAGAATATGAGTATCGTTCAATGCATTCCTGACAGTGTAGTTTATCGAGCAAAAATTTTGAAAGTCGAACTTCTACGGTTTTCTGTTAATTCAATAGTGTTCTCAAAATATGGATGCAAAAACTAATTTTATAAGAAGCAGTTCAAAAATTTTTTGTTATAAACTGGTTAGAAGGTCTTGAAATTTGCATTTGCCTGTAGAGAACATTATTTAATAATTCACTAAAATGTCCATATCTTTTGATTTACTTAACCGAATTTCGTGATTTATACTTGTTTAAAAGGTATTGAGCTAAGTAATTTTAGTAAATTATTTTTGCGCGTTTCAAATTTAGAAGCACACAAAGGTGACCTAAAAATTAAATATAATATTTTAAAATAGGCAAAAGGTGATATTTTAGTACCTCTAGAATTTTTTGACCGCGGTTTGAGTAACAATATCAAAACAGCAATGGAGAAAAAGTTACAATTCGTAATCAAACCAACATGACATCTAAGAAAGCAAATATTTTCAAACTAGTACCGAATAAAATATATTTAAATTTTTTCGTGTCTGACAAATCCTAGATATTTTTGAAGTAGCCTTCAAAAAATTCCAAAATTTCTGTATGAAAATCCAGATTCTTGGATAGCAAATGAAGAATATTTGAACATTTAACAGCAAATTAAAGGAATTATGGTCGTAATTCGTAAAATGACGTTGCAGAACAGGGAGTAAAGTTAATGACGGACTACAATAGACATTTTAAGTCAAGATGAAGAACAGAAACCGTTCATCCTTCAAGATGTAGAGAATTATCGACAAAAAATCCTTAAAACCAACAAAAATTCTGATGCAGAAATCTTGCGTGAATATTGATAACAAAGTGCAACTATAACTTCACCAATAACTAAGTGAAAAATATGTTAAATTACCATTTAACACATCAATTTATAACAAAGTATGGAGTAATCAGCTAAATAGCATGTCGATTACCTTGATTTTTATTTCAACACTATTTCATATTTTGTCTAAACATTCTTACATTATATTTCGTTTTGCCTATATTTCAAAATATTATATTTAATTTTCAGGTCACCCTATTATGCTACTAAATTTGAAACGTGTAAAAATAATTTACTGATATTACTTAGCTCAATACCTTTTAAACAAGTATAAAATCACGAAATTCGGTTAAGTAAATCAAAAGATATGGACATTCTAGTGAATTATTAAATAATGTTCTCTACAGGCAAATGCAAATTTCAAGACCTTCTAACAGTTTTAGAACTAAATTTTTTTGAACTGCTTCTTAAAAAATTAGTTTTTGCATCCAAATTTTGAGAATATTAACGAATTAACACAAAACCGTAGAAATCCGATTTTCAAAAATTTTTCTCGATAAACTACACTGTCAGGAATGCATTGATTGATACTCATATTCTGACACTTGCCATAATAGTTGTTTTTTCTATGTGACTCTGCAAATATTTTTAAAGGCAAATAATTTTTTTATTAATATGATGTTATGTTTAATTAATTTTAATAAATTTTGTATATTTTTAGAAATACACTGTTAAGCTAAACTGAAATTTGAAGAAATACTTAAAATAATGGAACTTTTGTTCTAAAACTTTCTTATTTTTGAATAAAAATTATAAGTATGTTCTAAATAAATGTAAGTTTAGTAAAAATATTAATATTTTGTTTGAAACTTTTTTTTTCTGAAATGTCACTGGAGGCAATGAGGCCTTTTTGAAAAATTGACCTCAAACTTATAAAGTTTCTGTAGGAACCAGATTCCTTCCTCTACAATTCAAAATCTGAAATTCATTTATTTAAACAAAATAAAAATCTTTTTAACACCAAACAAAGTAAAACAATTTTGTATTCCAAAATAAAACAATTTATTAAAGAAAATATAATATAAATAAAAAAGAAATAGAAAAATGAATTTTCTAATCATTTCTGTCTTTTCTAAACAAATGTGTAGGTGTGCGTGTGTTGAAGATATAAAGTATATTGTGTCTCACATTTTATTCATAGGAATATTTTTGGCCTCACCAACATTTGCCTAATTAAATAAAATTAAATAAAAAATAATTTGTAGCTTGCAAATATAATTATAAACTCTTTCTTGTTTTAACCATTGAGTTGAAAACATCAAATTTATTAATTATTATTAAAACCTTTGAGTTGTTCAAATCTTATTGTGACAAAATTATATTTTTATGAATTCTAACATTGTTAGTTTACATTGATTTGCTTATAAAAAAATAAATATTGTAAAGTTGAAGTTAAAGTTGGTTTTAAATTCACTTTGATATTAAAATAGTTTCAATAGTTTATTGAAACTATAAATGGTGACCCCGATTTGGACAAATTAGATTCATCAAGATAAATGAAAACAACACTTTCAGAAAACATAGGCCGTGTATCTGGAAATCTGGTGTAATATTGCATTACACCAGATAAAAGGTAAATATCAAACCATATTAAATAATAAAATAATCATTTAAAAGATCCGTAATTACTGCCACATAATATATTTTATTTTGGGTACACGGAAAAACGGCAATATACCGTTACATCAATTAAAATTGTTACTAAACCACGTGGGATTTTATACAAAATTTTTCACTGCATCTGTAATTAAAAGTAAAAAGAACTTTCTACTGCATCTGTAATTTAAAATAAAAAAATTTTTTTTGCCGTACATCTGATCAAATAAAATTCATCTTAATCAACTCAACAATCAAACATAAAACAATTCAACTCAACAATCAACTAAAACAAATAACAATCAACTCATAAAAAGAATTAGGAATTGGGTGAGTCACAATATTTTTTATATTATTCAACACACGCAAGCCAATTAATAAAAAGTACAAAAATAGTGTTTTATTCTTGATTTTATACATATATTATATATCTATTTAAAAAAAAAATTGCATACATATATTGTTTCGGTTATAGTTGTTGAGCAACGGAAATAGCTCCAACATTATATCATATTTTTTTTTATTTTTGGATTTTACTTACGGTGTTTTTAAACAAAAAAAAATTTTTATTGCGTTAAAAAATCATACACTTTTGTTTTGAAGTGTTATTACGGTTTAATTTAAGTGTGTGTGTTTCTCCCTCAATATAACTCACTTTAAATGAGTGGTTCGGAGTCGGACTCCAGCGCACAAAGAATTTTACGATCGAACGCGGCACAAAATAAAGGGGTAGAGAAACCACCACCGCTTCAACCGCAGAAAAATACTAAACCTAAATTAGAAAGGAATATGGCGACGACAACACTCCCAGATTTCATTGAATCGGACCCAGGATTGTGGTTCTTGTTGGTAGAGAATTTATTCGCTACCAAAGACATAACCGACGACAAGCAACAGTTTGGCGCAGTTTTAGCTGCTCTCAAACCAAAGGTCCTTGCTATCGTTCGCCCTCTTTTACTAAATCCTCCCACAACAAATCGTTACGAAACTCTTAAAGCTAAAATCATTAGCCACCTTTCAGAATCAGAGCAAAATCGAATTGAAAAACTTTTAAAAACCGTAGATATAGGCAATCAAAAGCCTTCTTCATTCTACGACCAGCTACTTCTTATAGCTGGGGATTCTACCGCGGTCACACCTGAACTTATTAAAAAGCTCTGGCTCGCTCGACTTCCATTAGGTGTGAAAACTGTCGTCGTTGCAGTAGAGAGCGACGATATCCAGAAATTGCTACCAGTCGCGGATAGGATTTGGGAAGCAATTAACGGTTCCCCTTCTTGTGGTAATATAAACCAGTCTAATGTCGAAAAGGCCAATGCACCTTCGACATCTACAGAGATCTGGCAGCAACCACAACATCCATTTGAGAAGATGTTAGAGCAACTAACATCTTCTTTTAATAATATGAAGTCACGTCTGGACAACTGGGAAAACAACTTCCAGAGGTCAAGATCTCGATCACCTTCTAGGTACTCGTCTTTTCGACGAAACAACTTTAGACCTAGAAGCAGATCACCTTCATCTAAAAACATTTGTTGGTACCATCGAACCTTCGGACCGAAAGCTGCAAGATGTGTAGGAAATTGCTCCTACAAATCTTCTAGCTCCGTAAATATCACACCGAATTCGGGAAACTAACTGTTCCTAACGTGAATACGGCTAACGTTGGGATACAGACTACAAGCCGTCTGTTCGTCAGGTGTTTAAATACGAATCTTGAATTTCTTATTGACACAGGCGCTGATGTATCAGTGATCCCGTGTCAATCTTTTTCAAACCTAATTAAAGACGAACACAATGTCCTGACAGCCGCTAATGGATCTATGATCCACACTTTTGGTACTAAATTGTTGAATTTAGATTTGGGTCTCCGTAGAGAACTACGGCATACATTTGTCGTAGCATCATTAAGTAAACCTATTATAGGTGCTGACTTTCTGACCAAGTTCTCATTGATTGTCGATCTAAAGCGTAAACGCTTACTAGATACTAGTACACAATTAACAGTGAATACTATTTCGTACTCATATAGTACGCCTTCACTGCGCTTGTACAATATTCAAGGAAGTTATGGAGACATGCTCCATGACTTCCCATCTCTCACTCAGGAACCCAAATATAACGCTCCAGTCAAACACAACGTGGTTCATCGAATTATCACAAAAGGACAATTACCTTTCTCTCGACCACGTAGACTAGAAGCTACTAAATTCAAAATTGCAAAAGACGAATTTTTGCATATGGCCCAGCTAGGATTGATTAAACCATCCTCATCTTGTGCTTCATCTCCACTTCATTTGGTTCCAAAGAAGGATCAAAATGATTGGAGACCTTGCGGGGACTATCGACGTCTGAATGATGTTACCATCCCAGATCGATACCCCATACCACATATACAAGATTTTTCCATGCATCTTCACGGATACACTGTATTCTCCAAAATCGATCTTGTCCGGGCTTACCACCAAATACCAGTCGCTGCTGAAGATATCCACAAAACTGCGATAACTGTTCCGTTTGGTCTCTTTGAATTCCTTAGAATGCCTTATGGTCTGAGAAACGCAGCTCAGACTTTCCAGCGTTTTATGGACGAAGTGCTCAAGGGATTAGATTTCGTATTTGCTTATATTGACGATGTTTTGGTGGCAAGTAATTCTCAACAGGAACACCAAAATCATCTACGCATTCTTTTCAAAAGATTATCTGATTTCGATATTAAAATCAAAATTTCTAAATGCGTATTTGGCGTTCCTTCTCTCGATTTCTTGAGCCATGAAATCACAAAGGATGGCATAAAGCCATCCCCAGAACGAATCATGGCCATACAAGATTTTCCGCAGCCAACTTCAGTTCGCCAAGTTCAGCGATTTGTGGGAATGGTAAACTATTACCATAGATTTATACCCCACTTAGCCGAGCTGATTGCTCCTCTACATGGCTATCTTGCTGAGCTAGCCAAGATAAAAAAGAAGTCAGCATTTGTCTGGCCCCTCCAATGCAGTACAGCCATTGACAATGTCAAACTGGCGCTTGTAAACTGTACACTCTTGGCTCATCCGTTACAAAATGCAAGCTTTTGTATCAAAACGGATGCTTCAGGTACTGCAACAGGAGCAGTATTAGAACAACTAAACAAAGGAAGTTGGCAGCCTTTAGGATTTTTCTCCCGAAAACTCTCGCCTGCAGAGAAAAATTATTCCACTTTTGATCGCGAATTATTGGCTATTTTTCTAGCTATTAAACACTTCCGTTACTTCATAGAAGGTCGTATGTTCACTGTGTTCACAGACCATAAACCTCTTGTAACATCAATCGCCTCAAAAACGGAAAGAAGTACCCGTCAGGCTCGTCATCTTGATTTCATTTCCCAGTTTACAACTGATATTCGACACATCACTGGCACGAATAATGTAGTGGCAGATGCTCTTTCACGAACTGAGGAAATGGCTATCAATTTTACTGGATTAGATGTCGATAAACTCGTCACACTTCAAGAGATCGATCCAGAACTCCAAAATTTAATTAAAAATCCACAGGTCGTAGGTTCTAAATGGAAGTTAGAACCCATCACAACAAAAATGCACAGAAAACCAATTTGGTGTGAGACCTCTACAAAAATATTTCGTCCATACTTACCCGAGTCCTTAAGAAGATCAACATTCAATTCTTTACATTGCCTTTCCCACCCCGGTATTAGAGCATCCCGGAAGATGCTCTCTAAACGTTATTTCTGGCCTTCAATGAGTGTTGACGTTGGATTTTGGTCTAAGACATGCTTATCATGTCAAAGATGTAAGGTTCAACGACACACTCATTCAGAACACGGTCAGATACCTGTACCGTCGGCCAGATTCGAGCATATTCACGTCGATTTGGTAGGTCCTTTACCTCCATCTCATGAATATCGGTATATCATGACTACAATCGATCGTTTCACTCGGTGGCCCGAAGCAATACCTTTGGTGGATGGAACAGCTGAGACTGTAGCAAAAGCTTTCTTAACCAATCATATTTCAAGATTTGGTGTGCCGTTAAACATAACTTCTGATCGCGGAGCGAATTTCGAATCAAAGTTATTTCAGGAACTTATGAACATCATGGGTTCTCATAAAATAAGGACGACGGCTTACAATCCCAAAGCCAATGGAATCGTAGAAAGATTCCATCGACAGCTCAAATCTTCACTTGAATCTCATGGTAATACTACCAATTGGAGTGATACACTCCCCATCGTCATGCTAGGCATTCGGTCTTCGATCAAATCTGATCTAGGGTGTACTCCTGCGGATCTTGTCTACGGACAAAGTCTGAAGATTCCAGGAGAACTATTTATACATCCTGAAGATTCACATCCAATAGAACCAGCAAATCTGGTTGACCATTTACAGCAATGGATGCGATCTTTAATTCCTAAAGATACACGGAAGGATCCTCAGACTAATATTTACGTTCCAAAAGATCTTTTGGAATGCGATTATGTTTTCGTCAGGGTGGATAAGGTACGACCAAATTTATCACCACCATATGAGGGTCCATTTAAAGTCATCAGACGATTCCGAAAAAGTTTTATCGTTGAAATCAAAGGTAAAAACCAGACGATTTCAATTGACAGACTGAAACCAGCGTACATGACTGACACAATTCAACGAGCATCACATCTTCGAAAGGTAACTTTTCAGTTACCTACGCAACATTCTAGTATTATAGCTAAGAACAAAAACAGATGTTTACTCATCTCCTTTTGTTCTTTTTAAAGGGAGTGTTGTAGGAACCAGATTCCTTCCTCTACAATTCAAAATCTGAAATTAATTTATTTAAACAAAATAAAAATCTTTTTAACACCAAACAAAGTAAAACAATTTTGTATTCCAAAATAAAACAATTTAATAAAGAAAATATAATATAAATAAAAAAGAAATAGAAAAATGAATTTTCTAATCATTTCTGTCTTTTCTAAACAAATGTGTAGGTGTGCGTGTGTTGAAGATATAAAGTATATTGTGTCTCACATTTTATTCATAGGAATATTTTTGGCCTCACCAACATTTGCCTAATTAAATAAAATTAAATAAAAAATAATTTGTAGCTTGCAAATATAATTATAAACTCTCTCTTGTTTTAACCATTGAGTTGAAAACATCAAATTTATTAATTATTATTAAAACCTTTGAGTTGTTCAAATCTTATTGTGACAAAATTATATTTTTATGAATTCTAACATTGTTAGTTTACATTGATTTGCTTATAAAAAAATAAATATTGTAAAGTTGAAGTTAAAGTTGGTTTTAAATTCACTTTGATATTAAAATAGTTTCAATAGTTTATTGAAACTATAGTTCCACTAAAACTTTTTTGTTGTAATTCCGAGAAAAAAAGTTTGTACTAAAAAAGTTAGACAATCACAAAATAAGGTGAGCTTGCTTTAACTTTTTTTTCATATCATTACGCGTTTTTGAGATATAAGTATTTATAGCCGTCAAATCTCGAATCTTGTTTTGCTATATGCAAAAGCGCTGGCTCTTGGGTGCACCAATTGGCCCAATTTTTTGTGTGGATATTCAGTATGGACCAATAAAAGATTTTAGCCCTGAGCACCAAAAAAAAATCAACATGTGGTTTTTGGGTCGGTCTATTGTACATATTTAATGTATATATTGGACATACATTTTTTGTATATATTGTACATATATGTTCCATTGTAAATTTTTGTAAATAATTTTAATGTAAATATTTTGTACATATTATTGTAAATAAGCTTGAGTAAACCGGTTTTGGGGTTTATTTATTCTTTTTTTTTTCAAATGAATTTGAATATAATGTACATATTGGTACAATTTTGTAAATATTTTAGGTTTAAATAAAATTCTTTTCTCAAGCGGTAGCTCTAAAAAAGCATCCATGGAGCTTAACTCCTCAACGATAATGACGTTCCTAGGTCGCCTCTGTCCATCATGGACATGCGATCGAAGAAAATTGGTTTCTTCTCTTCATTCGGCGAGGAAGTCCTCAGGGACGAGGAGTGGTGTTGCTGTGTTTGTACTTAGGTGCAAACCAGTAGCACCATTCTTTGCTCAGAGGCTTCTTCGGTGTAATGAAGGGAAGAACCAATTATACTTTTTTCAGGATTTGTAATGGATAGCCTGGGATAACGCCTGAACACACTGTACTATAGTCTCAGCTTCATTGGTTGTCATTTTTTTTTATTAACATGTACAGCTCGTAATAGTTTCTCATCCATTCACCATCAATAGTCATATTTCTTATAGTCCCCGTAACCCATACTTTTCTTATTTTTCTTAAAACTTAACTAAATTTTCATTAGCGGGACAGACACATTTGAAGAGAATTGAACTAATTGCACTAATTACTTTTAAATTGTAATTAATTAAAAATTTTCACTACTTATAGTAAACTTACATTTTGATCGAAAATTGCATGAATGTAAAATTTTCCTTAAACATTACTATTTAATTTTGCAACTCACTAAAATTGAACCATATTATGTTTCCATCCGCTTTAGTTCACCCTACTACTTGAATTTGAATTCTCTTAACACCAACCGTGAATAAACGACGAAGTTTTCAAACCTCATAACAGCTGTGCGTATTTGTCCAATCGTCAACATACAAAGAATTATTATCTTGCTTTGTTAAACATTCGATTTTTCTTTGTATGAATATTTTACTTCAAACAATCTTTCCGTTATGGAACTGAACTTCACTGTACTGCTATTGTAGATTGTAGTTTTGTAGTGCCTAAACACCATAACGTCGATTGAACTTCCATTTAATTCATTTTAAATTCAATGTTAAATGTTATTAATGTATCGGAAATGATTTGTGTCGCAAAATTATTTTTGTGCAATATTATCAAATCATAAACAGTTTTGTGTAACTATAAAAGGTCCTAACAATTATATGCTTGATGTAAACTAATTGTCTTACATCTGAAACCCTGTATTCGAGTTTTTTCGATACTGAAATTTTTGGCTATATAATGAGCCACTGTAACTTTTTCATTCTCTTATTCTATTACATTTTGATCCGTGTGTTTGACGTCTCGCAGTCCATTCTTTTTTTTCTGATTAGAACGGGTGTTTTGACGTTCATGTTGTGAGTGCTATTTTATTCGCGTGAAGAATGGAGATTTGCTTTTTTTAATCATGTTCGGTTTCAATGTTATTAGTAAAAGTTAGTAAAATTTATTAGTGTCATTATATGTTGTTTGTTTTAACTGCGCGGTAAGCGGCGGTCTAGTGAAAATTCCACGTTAATGCCTTGTTTAGTGAAAAATTTAAATTATCGCTTCTGCCGTATTAAATTTGAACGAATGACCTTTTGGGGAACCCGTAATTTATTGCTGGTTTAAACAGGAATTTAACTTAATGCCTCGTCTAATAATAAACAAAGGTAAACTATTGCATGATCGTAGTAAATTCAAACTATAAAATTGTTTAGTGAAACAAACTGTATATTCTTGCTTGTGTCGTAGTAAATTCAAATAGAAAATTGTTTAGTAACGAAAAACTGTAAATTCTTGATTGTTTCGTAGTAAAAGTTTAAATTAAAATTTAATTAGTGATTCATGCTTGTGTCATAGTAAATTCAAATAGAAAATTGTTTAGTAACGAAAAACTGTAAATTCTTGATTGTTTCGTAGTAAAAGTTTAAATTGTAAATTGATTTATTGATAACGTTGAATATTCTGTTTAATAAAAAACCCAAAAGATAAAAAAATTCAAATTAATGCTTTGTATAGTGAGTAAGCGAAACCTAACGATAAAAGAAATTTAAATAAAACCAAACTACCAATACCACCGTAGTTGGATTGTTGCTGGACTTTCTTACTTTATGCAACCTGGACATAAACATTGTTTCAACGCAACATTAACACAAAATTTTTATACTATTACTACCGTATATTGTACATGTTGCAACGCAACATTTATGTAAAAGTGGTGCTATTAATACCGGATATTATTTTCAACGCAACATTTACATCCAAGTTTCCTTATTGCTGGCATAAACTGTACTTAGTGAAACGAGTCATCTATATCAAATTGTTGCTATCGTACTTTTTTTTCTATTTCAACTGATATTTACTTTTGGTGTGATTACTACTGAGGTTCGACTCATCATTCAGATCAAAAATTTTTTTTTGTTTTGCTATTACTACTGGATATTGTACATAGTTCAACGCAACTTGGATATCAAATATTTTTTTTTGCTATTGATACATAATATAAACCAACAATTACATCGAAGTTTGGCGAATGCGGACGTATATATGGTATTTATTGAGACGCATCAATTGCATCCAGTTTGTTTTTTGTTACCACGTGTTACCAATCAACTTTTATATCCAAGTTTTTCGATTGCTGTCGTATATTGCATTTATGGAAACGCAGCATTTTTAATCAAGTTTTTTTGGTTGTTACTACATATTACCAACCGCCATTTACATCAAAGTTTTACGATTGCTGTCGTATATTTTAGTTATTGAGACGCACCAGTTGCATCCAGTTTTTTGTTATTACTGCTAATTACATCAAAATTTCACTATTGTTTGTCGTATGTGGCATTTAATGGAGCACATCGTTTAGTATCAAAGTACTGCGGTTACCACTATATGTTGTTGCCAATCAACAGTAATATCAGATCATCTATTTAACGAATTTCAACTCAACCGTTAAGGATTATTTGTAAATTTTTTTTTTTGGAATACTGTTGGATGAATCATTACTGATGGAGGGCTAAGGCCGAAGGACTTTGAAGGCCGGATTTAATCAATGGGGTGAGTGACGTTTTATTTTTTTTATTTTTTTTATTTTCTTTTCTTAGTTTAACGTAGAAGTGTGAATGTGTGTGAAGGGGCGTATTAGTGATTGAATGGGGGCGTGTTAGTCGTTGCGTGGGTGTGTGAACTGGCGGTGTGTGTAACAAGGCACCTATAGGCTGAATTGGAAATGATTCTAATCTCAATATTAACCTTCCAAATACGTTTTCTTTAATTATCTTGCCCAGATCTGTGAGGTTATATTTTTTTTTGTAAACCAAGAATCATTCGCAACAACCGGTATTACAATAAAAAAAAACGAAAACCAAATTCTTGTTATGTTTTAGGTTCAAGGAATATATATTAAATTAACCCACTGTAAACTGCAGGTATGGAAATAAACTGGTTTGGACATGAGGATCTAACTTACCAATAAAATTATAATTTTTTTTGATTGGAATTATTTTAGTTTTGGGAATTGCCTATGGTTTTAAAAATTCGTTTTTAAATGTTATTAATAAAGAAAAGGGGAAGTATTCAATAACGACTTTCAACATAGCGTGTGACGTTCACCAGTGCTCTAAGATCCGATCTACGGTTTACCAGCAATGGCAGTGGTTTATGGGCTGTACCATGGTGCTCATGTGACAGCAATACAACTCAATCTTGATTACTACCACTTGCGATGCGTGTGGCGGGTCTTGGAGCTTAAGTGTCTTGCTTCGCCGTCTGAATGTCTGGGTGAATGTTGGTATGCGTGAAGTGTGAGTGTGTGGGCGTCTGAGAGTGAGTGTGAGTGTGGGGGTTGGACGCGCTGATCGTAGGTCTTTCGCAAACGGGGTCGCCAGAGTCTGCCTTTTCCACTTGTATTTTCATTCATTTCTGTGACTTTTCGTAAATAGCGCACATTTCTGTATTTGTGCTGAAGTAGCAGGGTTTCTTAATCGTTCCCATGGATTGAAGCTAGCTTGGGGCAAGAAAATAAATCTCGCTAGGTACGCTTCCTGCTATGCCATACTCATTGGTTCGCCAATGAGAAAGCTCTTCATTACAGATTAGAGGCTTTACCTCAAACAAATTCAAAAACTTACCTATTTTTTACATTTAGCTTGCAATAAACAATTTTTTATGGAGTTTAAGACCTGAAGTCTGGCACTCGGGAGCGTTCTCCAGCAACGGCATTAGTTTAATGGTAATTTATCTTTAGGTAAAACAACCGCAGCTGGGTCAGTAGAAATGGGCCTAGCGTCTAATCGTGACAGTTGCAATTGTTTTTGTTAGGTTGGGGAGAAACTGTTCTATAGAATCTAGTCGGTAGGGGCTTTTCTAGTCGGTTCTCACATGCATTGTTGGAGTGGGCTCGCGAACGTGATAATTCAAGTTTAAATGAAATGGATATTGTAACCACCTACTTTTATACTGTCTCCAGACGAATCTTGAATTTGGGAATCTCTTATCTTATTAAATAAAAACAAATTTTTTGAAAATTAAATAAATAAAATTTTATTAAATAAAATAAATCTTTTTTTTAAAATTAAATAATTTTAGGTACTTAAATAAAATAATTTTTAATTAATCAAATACATCAAGTCATAAATAAATATCTTTTATTTTTTTTTAAAAAATAAATAAATATTTTTTGAGCTATCTGGCATAAATTAAAATAAGTTTCAAAATAAGCTCAAATCATTATACGTGGCTCCGAGTCAGGGTCAATTTGTTATACATCCAATAATTGTTTTGTTCCACTGTCTTCACCTGTTTAATCGACAGTAATACGGATTTTAATTTTGCTGAACCTAATGTTTTAGATGAACACGAAAACATAATTCCAATTCACAATAGCATCACTGAAAATGTATGTTTACCGATTACTCCTGATTTAAATAAAAATGTTGTTGATATAAACAATTAATAAGAAAATAAAATAGAATTACTAAAGTTCCAAACAAATTAAATTTATGAAAGCAATTAATTCAAATTTAAGTACATAATCAAAATCATAGTTTATAAAAATAAAAATGCATAATAAAATGAAATGTCAGTTCGAGCAATAAATATATAATAGGTTAAAATGATTGAGCTAAAATTTTATTTACCCATCAAACATATTATATACATGGCATTCTGTAGCTGTTTAATATTTTGCTGAGTAAATTTTATCTAAATTTTCTGTTGATTAAAAATGAATAAATTAAATAATCCGTAATTATTTAATTAAAATTAAAGAGGAAAGAACTGTTATATATTAGCATTGTGCTAAATATTTTATTATTTGGCAACACTACAAAAGATTGACTGTTGTACTAAATATATTCTTTCAGTTGCACAAATGTAAAATATGCGGATTCGTTTTTATACTCTTAAATAATAAAGTTAATAAAATAAATTACAAGTGTTTTACTCAATACAATATAATAGGCTCTATACCAAACAACATCTCAAGAAGTTAATTTTCATTCTCAATATTGGTTAATCTTCAATGACACCAATTGAAATTTCATTTAAATTGTTAACGCCTGAAAATTCGAGAACTATCACAGCACGTGGACGATTGAACTTAGTGAATACGGTTGGGTGTTATTTTTGTTTGTATTTAAGCCCGAAATTATAGTCGTAATTATTGCTATTACTATAGCAAGCATTTTCGAAAATCAACTGTTTTGGAAAATCTTTTTTTTGTAATTTATAGTCGATACTACATCCATTGCTATAGCAAGCGTTAAACTTTGCTATTTATAAATGAGACTGCAATGTTAGAATTCGAAATAAACTACCAACATAATTAAAATCCCTTAAATATTGACTTGTCAAATCTGCTTTGAAAAGAAACGGCCATAAATTTTTGTGTGTTCTCGACCGAAACTGAGTCAAATAAATAAAAAATATGTCCTCATCGTCAAGAATAGAAGATGGTAACAAAAAAATATTAATTGAAATAATCAAAAAATATAAAAATATAATCGAAAATAAAAAAACATATTCAATTTCAAACAAAAAAAAGACGATTGCTGGGAAACCATCAAGACTGAATACAATGCTCAATGCTTTGGGCCAACTAAATCAAAAAAGCAAATAAAGTCAAGTTATGTAAATTGGAAAGGTAAGTTACGCAAGGAAATCGCAACGAAAAGACAAGATTGTCAACGAACTGGGGGAGGATCAACAGTTGTGGAATTAGACAAGAATAATGGTGATGGGGAGCTGTACGACCTCATATTACCGAGTATCAAACCTCAAACAAATATTTTTGATTCTGCATTCCGTGTGCATTTTCTTTTAATAATTGAAGTGGAAATATTGTGTGTGAAAAAGTCCAAAACAATACAAAATCAAATATTATAAAATCTTGAAAATGGAATAAATCATAAGTGGCGTTTTAAATAAAAATTCACTTTTGTTTTAATTTTGGAACGAGAAATGGACATGCCAGCCACACTAGTGAATTGAAGGAAATTGGTGAGTTTAAGGTTTAAGTTTTTATTGGGTTGTTTAAGTTAATCGGTGTTTTTGTTTTATAGTCACCTCCGTCACGACTTACCGGGTTGTGGGGCCTTGATTCTATAATCAATATTGGTCTCCCTATCAACCTAATGTAGATTAAAGATTTATCTTTATTGTGAGAAAGCACATGGTTCAACGGAAATGATGGTAAGTAGGGATGGCCGTCTAATTTTTTTTTGGTTTTCGTTTATGGTGATGAATCGCTCACTAGTAGGACACTCTAACTGCCGAACACCCCACGGCCCCAAATGACAGCGAATGTAATAATATTGATAAATTTTAGTAGATTAAGAATATAACCCATCAATATTATTAAGTTGGTAGCAATGTCTTCTATTATGCTACTGTAAAAAAAAAGTAAAATTTCAACCACCATCTTTGATTGACGTGTTGTCAGTGAATAAATTTTTCATGACGTTAGAACTTTGTGTTTTATTACAATCTCCATTTATTACGATCATCATACATATTACAGCGAAGTCGATTGAGCGATTTCGGAGTTCAGTCAGAGTGGCAATTTCTCTAACTTTAGTAAGTGCAATGTTTGCTCATATCTGGGGGTCTAGATTGCTCTGCTAAACGTTACAGTGGCAATGATAAGAATTATTTTATAAACTGTTTTAAGTTTCATGTTAAAACAGTTTATAAAATAATGCTTACCATATTTATAATATTTTGATCAGAAAATTGTTATACAAAAAAACACACTTAAGCATAAAATATGTTTTGTTATGTATTGGTTTCGACGACATGAATCGGTTATCTTTAGTTGTTAAAAATTATTCTTAAAATTATTAATTTTAATAAAATAATAGGGAGTGTCTAACCGCACCACACACGGGTCACACGGGAAATCATGTTATATGCTATTCAAAAAGAAATACGTGTACACCACCAAATAATACGATAATAATATCCGATACATAAGAAATTTTTATAATACTTTATTTATGCATTTTCATGGGGAGTTATGGTGATTTTTATCAATATTTTAATTTATTAATTAAAATCACAAAATAATTATTTGCAACATACACGGGTTACACGGGGAATTATGTGATTCGAAAAAAATAGTGAAAATTGCGTACTAATTACTATTTCTAATAATTTACGATTTTGATTAAAATTTGATTTGGTAGGCTTTGATAATGTTTATTATTAGTAACAAAAGTGCAATTTGGCTCAGCTAAATCAAATAAATTCAAACTGAAAGGCTTAAATACTATTCGCACATCACACGGGTTACACGGGAAAATGTGTCATACGAAAAAATATGTTCATTATTAGAAACAAAATTGCAATTTGGCTAAGCTAGATCAAATAAATTCAGACTGAAAGGATTAAATACGATTCGCACATTACACGGGTTACACGGGAAAATGTGTGATACGAAAAAATATGTTCATTATTAGAAACAAAATTGCAATTTGGCTAAGCTAGATCAAATAAATTCAAACTGAAAGGCTTAAATACCATTCGCACATCACACGGGTTACACGGGAAAATGTGTCATACGAAAAAATATGTTTATTATTAGAAACAAAATTGCAATTTGGCTCAGCTAAATCAAATAAATTCAAACTGAAAGACTTAAATACTATTCGCACATCACACGGGTTACACGGGAAAATGTGTCATACGAAAAAATATGTTCATTATTAGAAGCCAAATTGCAATTTGCCTTAGCTAGGTCAAATAAATTCAAACTGAAAGGCTTAAATACTATTCGCACATCACACGGGCTACACGGGAAAATGTGTCATACGAAAAAATATGTTCATTATTAGAAACAAAATTGCAATTTGGCTAAGCTAGATCAAATAAATTCAAACTGAAAGGCTTAAATACTATTCGCACATCACACGGGTTACACGGGAAAATGTGTCATACGTAAAAATAGTCAATATTACGTACTGATTGCCATTTCTAGTACAATTTGGATTATAATTTAGTTTAGTTGGCTTTAATTTCGGTTATTATTAGAAATAAAATAGCAATTTGGACCAGCTAGATCTAAATACCTCGGTCTGGAAGGCTCAATTACTATTTGCGCCACACATGGGCTACCCGGGAAATTATGCCATACGAAAATGTATGTACCGATTATATTTTTATAGTAAGATTTTAATAGCTTAAATACTATTCGAGGCTTTAATACTAAAGTAGTCTTTGAAAATGTTTACGTTTAGAAATAATTGTTTGAAGACTGACCACCATTAGGGGTCACGGTGTATATGTCACCACTAGCGTATAAACCTCTAGACACCTTTCGCCCCCAGCTGTATACAGAATTTTAACAGGTATTTACGAAGGTCTGTTGTTAACCTTTATTGCGCCTTAACCCATGGAAGCAATATGAAAAAATATATAAGTAATCTTTTTAATTTTCTAAAAATCTTGCTTGCAACTGTACGTACACATGAATTGTAATTTGTAATGAATTTACGTACAAATGAATTGTAAAACACATTTTACAACCTAGTTATCGTGGCTGAAAAGCTGAACTTTACGCCCGTTAAATAAAAGCCCGCTATATAAAACATTGCTATATTCTTCTACTCTACCGCCTGTAAAATAATCGCTCGTAAACTAATTAAAATTATCATAAAAAATTAGAACAAACAAATCAAATATTGTATGAAGTTTATAATGAATATCAAGGCATGTTTAGTTTTTTTTTTTTCAAATTTTCAAAATGTTTAGCGAGTTTATAAAATTTATTACTAATTTGTTTTACCATTCTATGTTGAATTTGTGCGTAAAACGAATTGTACATACACTCAAGCTGAAAGGAAGATTACACCCTTGGTTCAATAAAAGCCCTCGCTTTGCATCGGGCTTTATTATAAACCACAGGTGTAGTCTTTTACTCTCCGTCCTCGATATGTAAAAAACTATTCTTACATCCTATCTCGAAATATTTTCATCTGTCGTATTTTACTATGTGATAGGATTTATTATTTAGTACCTACCTATTTTTAAAGCAAAATATTTTTTGATCAAATGAAAATTACAATTGATAAAAATTTTAAAATGCAAATCCAAAATATTTGTGGAATGAATGCCAACCGCGATGCAGTGCAACATCATCTCGAGTTTGACAAACCACATATTCTTTTTTTGCAGAAACAAAAGCTTTTGAATATATCCCTATGATGTAACACTTAATTTCAAATATAGGCTTGAATTAGCTTTAAACTTCATCAAGGTGTTTGTGCATACATTCATGAGAGTGTTGAATCTAAACGCTTTTCAGTTTTGAACTACATGGTGATGGTTACAACACAGTTGTATTAAAGGCTCGTCTACCTGAACTTTTTCCTGAACAACAATATTTGTTTTTGATGGTGGTTGACTTGGCTCTTAGGGTTTGTTTTTATTATTTAATATTTGGATTAATATTTAATATTACAAAAATCCTGTTAATCAATCCCAATTTCTAAAAGCCAACAATATCAAACCAGATTATTAAAAACGGAAACTGCAGATTGCAATTTGTCAATTTCTGACAAATGTTTTTACAGTGCCCTTAATTTTTTAAATTCTGGTACTAAATCTGCTATCTTCCTATTATTGATGGTGACTTATTCGTTAATGACCCTGCATGGAAAACTCCTATGTTCGCGGAGCACCTTGCTTTTAGTTTGACAGTTTTGAAAACTCCTAAGGAAGTACCCCAAATCCAGTCTTCAGGAGTTAATATGATACAATCGCATTTGAACCCCAAAATTATCGGTAAACTTTTAAGGGAGTTAAACAACAATAAATTCTCTAGTATGAACAACATTCTTCCTGTTATTCTTAAAATAACAGCTGGTGTACCCCAAGGCTCAGTTTTATCCTTCACTTTATTTTTAATCTATATCAACGAACTGTTGAAAATCACCAGTAATACCAGTAATAGTTTTGCGGAAGAAGGGTAAAATTCATGAACGAATAAATACCGTTCGAAGAGACACTGCCATAAATGTAAACGAGGACCCAGAAGGGTGAAAAAAATTCATTTCATTTTTAATTCAACTAAAACACAGCTGCGGATTGTTTTTAGATCTAGGACCTAGCTCCCCTATGATATTTTAATTAGCATGTGTGAAGAAGAAATATACAAATGTGAAAACATTCTCGACCTTCTCAATAGATGTAAAAAATATTCCACTCTGTATCAATTAATCTACATTTATAAATACTATATTCGTCCCTGTATGGAGTATTGTTGTTAAGTTTGGGATGCTGAATTTGTTACCTTCCTGGCTCTTTTGGACTCTGTTCAAAAGCGTGATACACAAATTGTGCATGATCAAAATTTAACATTTAATCTAGATTCTGCAACATAATTCTATCGGTACTTCCAACAAGTAAATATTTCAAACATCAAGTTCAATATTTCAAACATCAAGTCCCAAAAACAAATCATATTTTTGGCGGTGTGGTAGATCAGATGTGATATGCCGTAATTGCGTAAATTATCATCCAGACTTCTACAGCTCCGTAGATTCAAACAAAGAACATGCCCACTATACCGAGCCGTTTTTGTATGGAAATGTAAAATGTTGATTCTTTTGTTACGCTCAGGGCTTAATTTGTTTATATTTGTCTATACTGAATATCCACACAAAAAATTGGGTCGATTGATGCCTCCAAGAGCTAGCGCTTTTACATATAGTAAAACAAGATCCGAGATTTGACGGCTATAAATTCTTATATCTCAAAAACACTTAATGATATGAAAAAAAGTTGAAGCAAGCTCAACTTATTTTGGGTTTGCCAAACTTTTTTAGTACAACCTTTTTTTCTCAGAACTACAACAAAAAAGTTTTAGTGGAACTTTCTGAATTTGGGATCAATTTTTCGAAAAGGCCTCATTGCTTTCAGTGACATTTAAAAAAAAAGTTGCCAAACAAAATATTTATATTTTGACTAAAATAACATTTATTTAGAACACACTTATAACTTTTATTCAAAAACAAAAAAGTTTTATAACAAAAGTACTTTTATTTTAAGAATTTTTTCAAATTTTCCGTTTAACTTAACAGTGTATTTCTAAAAATATACAAAATTTACTAAAATTAATTAAGTACAATATTATATTAATAACAAAATGATTTGCCGTCAAAAATATTTGCAGAGTCACTTAAGAAAAACAATTATTATGGCAAGTGTCAGAATATGGGTATCAATCAATGCATTCCTGACAGTGTAGTTTATCGAGAAAAATGTTTGAAAGTCGAACTTCTACGGTTTTTTGTTTATTCATTAGTGTTCTCAAAATTTGGATGCAAAAACTAATTTTTTAAGAAGCAGTTCAAAAAATTTTAGTTATAAACTGTTTGAAGGTCTTGAAATTTGCATTTGCCGTACAGAACATTATTTAATAATTCACTAAAATGTCCATATCTTTTGATTAACTCAACTGCATTTTATACTTGTTTAAAAGGTATTGAGCTAAGAAATTTCAGTAAATTATTTTTGCACGTTTCAAATTTAGAAGCACACTAAGGTGACCTGAAAATTAAATACAATATTTTAAAATAGGCAAAAGGTGATATTCTAGTACCTCTAGAAGTTTTTGATTGAGGTTTGAGTAACAATATCAAAACAGCAATGGAAAAAAAGTTACAATTTCATAATCCAAACAATATGACATCTAGGAAAGCAAATATTTTCAAGCTAGTACCGAATAAAATATATTTAAATTTTTTCGGGTTTTTGACAAATCCTTTATATTTTTTGAAGTAGTCTTCAAAAAAATCCAAAACTTCTGTTTGAAAACCCAGATTCTTGGACAGCAAATGAAGAATATTTGAGCATTTAACAGCAAATTAAAAGAATTGTGCTCGTAAATGACATTGCATAATGGGGAAGTAAAGTTAATGACATATTACAATAGACGTTTTAAGTCAAAATGAAGAACAGAAAACCCAATTATGCTTCTAAATTTGAAAAGTGCAAAAATAATTTACTGATATTACTTAGTTCTTTTAGTCCTTAGTCCTTTTAAACAAGTATAAAATCACGAAATTTGGTTAAGTTAGTCAATATGGACATTTTAGTGAGTTATTAAATAATGTTCTGTACTGGCAAATGCAAATTTCAAGACCTTCTAACAGTTTATAACTAAAATTTTTTGAACTGCTTCTTAAAAAATTAGTTTTTGCATCCAAATTTTGAGAACACTAATGAATTAACAAAAAACCGTAGAAGCTCGACTTTCAAACATTTTTCTCGATAAACTACACTGTCAGGAATGCATACTACACTGTCGTTCTACAAAAAGCAATCAGTGTGTAATTTTGACAATTCAACTCACTAAATAAAGTTTCGATAAGGTCCAATAAAAACGCTTCTTTTACTATTTTTTAACAAATCAAAACGAATTGTTTCGATTATTTTTCTCTGGTGGGAAGGAACAGCAAATATTTTCGGCCTACTTAATATATTAATTTAAAACAAAAATTCACATACAAAATTATGTGAAAATGCAATTTGCAAATAGTAAAAATGTCCGTTTTCATTCATAAATGATTGCATGTTTAGTTTATGTTTATTTGTCAAAAATAAATTACAAATTTATAACATTTATGCGCCTACTAAGATGAAATAATATTTTATTATGTATGATTATGTTGTATGAAATAATGTTACTATTTCTGTTCGTTGAATTGTCGGTTGTAATACCACGAGTCATTGAAATTTTTTCGAAAATTTTTTGATTTTACGAATTAAATTATTTAGCAACACTGCGAATCAAAGCGCACAATAAACCACGAGTCCGAAGGACGAGTGGTTTTAGTAGTGGTTTGATTGAGCAGTGTTGCTTAAAAATAATTTAATGAGTAAAATTGAAAAATTTTAGACAAAAATTTCAATGAAGAGTGGTATTTAATGAGATAATTTTTTTTAAATTATAATTTTATTTAAAAGATAATAATTATTAGTTTCTAAATAAAGTTTTTTCTACAAATTATTCAGCTTATAAAAAATTATGTAAAATTGCAAATAATAAAAATTTCCGTTTTCATTCATAAATGATTGCTTGTTTATGTTTATTTGTCAAACATAAATTACAAATTTATAGCATTTATGCGCCTACTAAGATAAAATTATATTTCATTTTGTTAGAAAAAAAAATGACAACAAAGAATTTTCATAACGACAAAGCAAAATTATCGACGACAAGAAGAATTGCCGACAGTAAAAACAAAGCCTACTGTTTAAATACCATAGTTTGTATGAATGAAAAATAAAATATCTGACAGCAAAAAAAAATTATCTGCTAAATACAATTCGTCACCAAATTATTAGTCGATTATTTTTCAACATTACCACTCATGCCATTTGAGGTTAAAACTTTCCCTCGTGCACTACGCGCACTCGGGACCTCAAATGACATTCGTAATAATGATTATGAAAAATAATCGACTATTATTTGACGACTCGTGAATCGTGATATTATATATGATTATTTTTTGTATGGCATAGTCTCCCGTGTATGTGTGTGGTGCAACTAGTAACTAAGTCTTACAGATCAAAATTATTTAATCTAGAAATGGTCCAAATTGAAATTTCATTTCTAACAATAAACTTTTCCAAAGCCAATTACTCCAAATAATCAAAACCGTACTAGAAATAATAATCATCACCCAATATTATCATTTTTTTCGTAGACAAAATTTCCCGTGTAACTCGTGTGCTGTTCGAATAGTAATTAAATTTTTCAGATCGGAATAATATAATCTAATTAGCTTAAATTGCAATTTTCTTTCCAACAATAAACATTATCAGTTAACAAATTAAATTTTAACAAAATCGTGCAACAATCGTACATGACATAATTTACCGTGTAGTCCGTGTATGTTGCGAATAGAAATTAAAAACAACCGTGCTACGTGTATCACCCGTGCCACACCCGTGTGGTTGCACCCGTGACACCCGTGTGACACCCGTGTGGTGCGGTTAGTGTCGCTCAAAATAATAACTTGTGTCATTATAGCTCTTTGCCGGTCCATATAATGTTAGTCTTCAACTTTTGGAAGCATTATTGTGTTTGAGGTTAGCTTTTCATCGTTTCACCAGGGCATCCCTTGTACAACAGAGAAGTATTATAGATTATATTGTCAATTATCGCTAATCGTAGAAATGTTGTTGTTAGTTTTTCTGCCATGTACCTCTAACTAAAGGACCACATCATGACAGTGGATATTTTTGCCATCGTTCAGTTTACAGCTGTTCATTAGTACAGTTAGTTTTTCATCACTTTTAATATCGTCGAGCATCTGTAAATATTATATTGGTAGTAAAACTAGCTGTTCATCGTTTATTCTGGCTAGTTATCTTCGAGAATCTGAAAATATTTTATGATTGGTATAAAACTAACTATTCGTCGTTAATTCATGGCTAGTCATTTTTGAGCTTCGGGACATATTTATATGATTGTTAAATCTGGCTGTTTATTATGATTACTTTTTCGTTAAAATTGCTGATATTGATGTAGCTAGTTTTGTCGAACCTTTGTAACTATTTTCGATAGTTGCTAGTATTGCCGCTTGCATCATTCGTCAGTCTTCGAACATCATTTTCATCTTATTTCAAGCAACGGTTGATGTTCTAATTTTTAAAAACCTACTTGATTTCAATTGGACATCTGCATCTGCATCTCTTTTATTGATTCCAGATATTAAATTATATCGATCACATACAGTCCACTACCTTGTAGCTCGTGGTACAACGTAAACCTTCTCAGTTATCCAAAAAATTGATTCTCATTTCATACTATTTCCACCAGTCTAGTACGGTTGCAGCAGTACACAGCTTTCTTGATCAAAATATTAACGAATCATCTATTTGAGTAAAGGTGTCATTAGATAGTTAATATCCAAAAGTAAAATATAAAAAGTATGACAAAATTTTGTTCAACTTCGATTGTCTTATATTATTATTTGTCTATGGTTACATAGTTACAAAATATTACCTGTCGATGATCTGCATCATATTGAAACGCATAGTAGTTTAAATAAAAATTAGATAAAAATTAAAAATCAAATCAATCTTGTTTATTTTTTTTATTTTTAAAGTAAATTATTTTTGGTGTAAGTGTAACTATAAAAAATACTTAGGTCTTTCAGACCGAAGTAAAATCATATATTAAAATGGATAATTCACGTCACTCCGAAAATGTTTTTCATATTATGGTTATACGTTCCAATGTTTATTTTTTTCGCACAAATATATTTTAGTACAATTTTATAACGTAAATTTTCGGAGTAGCAAAAACTGACTATAGTTCTTGCTAACTGACTGCGTTCTTGCTACTTAGAAGAAATATCAATTTCTATGTCAGATGACATTTAGATTTTTTCATTATTTCATGACAATGAAATAAAAAGTAAAAATTTAAATTTAGCTTTGAATTTAAATTCATTTAAATTCAATTAATAAAATAACTTAAAGTAGTGTGTCGTGTTATTTTGCAGAGAGGTAATTAGAATTAAGAATTTATATTGTATTGTTATTTAAGATAAAGTCTATGTGTCGTGACTTCAACCGATCACTAAATAAATGACTAATTTAAATCAAGTTCATAACAAAATTTTCATCAGTTAGAATGGAAATTTTTGTGTATGTTAACAACATCCTGGTTTTAGATAAACAAAAAAATAAGAATTTTTAGACCTTCCAAGTATAGAATATTGTTTAAATAAGATATTATTTTACAAAATTGGAATTTTAACACGTAGAATTTATTACATTTGTTCTGTAATGCTAACAGGATAAGGTGTAATATTTTGTTGAACCAAAACTACGTAATAAAATTTCGTTTCCTTAAGCTCCTTTTACGATAAATAAATTTTTTGATTATTTGACCAATATTTTTTAACGAAACAAATAATGAAAAAAGGAATTAGACCACTTTGTTTTGTATAAGGGGGATACAAATTAGTATTACACATATAAGGAACTAAAATTAGAAGTTAAGAGAGAGTTTTTTTTTGAAGCTGTAGGAATAGTGAGTTCCTTTTATAGTGGAGTTTAGAAAAATGAACTTATGAATTTGTTTAAAATAATAAAAAGAGAATAATGGTAATGGTGGTGTTTTGTACGTAGATAGCCTTTAAATTGTCTAACTCGAATTACGTAATTTTTTCCGATCATCAAACACACCTTATTTACTAATTAGGTAATGTTTTAATTAAAAATGCTAGAATTTTGAATATAATTTATCATAAAAGTTATTGAAACTATGTTGAAATGCTATTGATTCAAAAGTGCACCCGAAGTTAAAGTAGAAACTTTTAAAACAAAATGCAATTTGTTTTGTAATAAACGATCTCTTAAATACGATCTCTTAAATTCAAAAGATCCACATTTTAAAAGTAAAATTTTCCACTTTAAGTTTAGCTACCTTCATAAAAACAAAGAATTCAACATATGATGTTTACATTTTGATGTCATATGTAATAAAATATAAAACAAAAACAGCCTACTGTCTTCCCTCGTAAAAACCGCCTGGGCGTTGTGTTCGAGGAGTACGCCCACTGAGCGGTTTATTCGAATAAAACGCCCAGAGAGTTATATTCGAATAAACTAAACAAATTCAACATATTAAAAAATTACAATAAAAACAGTAATAGTTTTTGCATATTTGTGTGCAGTGTATGATTTATCACTCCAAAAATGGTAATTTTTATGGACAACTTTTTTTATTTATAAGATTAAGATTCAAAATATTTTATCATTTTATTAAAGTGAAATAACATTTCATTTTAAAAATGAATGTTAAAAAAATTTCCTTTGACAACAGTTTTCAAACGATTCATTTTTAGTCCTAAAAAACAAATATTGCTTTTTGTGTATCGGAAATTGTAAATTGTAAACTGTCAAATCCAGAAATATCTACACGAGTTGCAAGACGTTTGGCAGGTGGTGGTCGGAATAAGGAATTTGGTGAACTAGAAGATGAGCTGATCAAATGGATCCAGAATAGAAATGAGAAAGGCCTCCGTGTCAAAGATAAATATATTTGGGTTGCGCTTAATATAAAACAAAATTATAATTTAGAAAAATATGCAAATTTCAAAGCATCAACTGGTTGGCTTGATAAATTTAAAACGCGCTGGAAATTGGTTTCGAGACGTCAAACAACATCCCGAATCTTACCGGACGATTCTGATAAAGTTTGTAGCGAATTTATACATAGAATACAAAAAATTACAAGCGATAAAAAAATTGAAGCACAAAATATTTTGAACATGGATCAAGTTCCAAGATATTTTGAATCAGAGCCAAAAATGACCATAACGACAAAAGGAATTCGAAATGTGGTAATGCGTAAAGCTGATAGCTCCCATAAACGATTTACTGCCGCGTTTACAATCACGGCAAGTGGAAAAATTTTACAACCCCATTTGCCATTTTCAAAATTTAAAAAAAATCCTAAAGTTCACAGTGGTTGTTTTGTTGACGTATATGACAGTGGAATGTGGAGCACAGCAATATTAAAAAATTACATGACCAATGTAATTATAAACAGACCGCAAACAAATTTGCTTCATGAGTCAGTTCTGTTGATTATAGATTCTCATGGACCACACATTAAATTAGCAGAAATAAAGTACTATTAAAAATACAATATTTTTATTGAGATAATCTCTGCAAAAATGACGGGAATATTACAACCATTGGTTGTTGTTATTAACATTGCGGAAGCCATCACTGAGACTGATATGCAGACAAAGCAAAGAAATCCGAAAGTGCCAAACTATAATATTGTTTCGAAATGGGCACTTGAATGGACGGCAACCACTATTCCTTCTGAAACTATAGTCAAAGCTTTTACATGCTGTGGTATTACCTCGCTAGACAAATTTGTAATTGAAAAATTACATAGTCCATTAAAGGCGTTTTTGGATGATCACTTTGATATCGAACGGTGGATATCAACCTTTGCAGACAATGTTTTAGCGAATACTTATTGCTACTTTGAAATGATCGAGGACGGACATTTTTTTGGCCCGAAAAAATTTGTACAAGTTGTTTTGAATTCATCAAAGTTACAAAATTGTGTTCTGATGATTTTAAAGATTGGATGAAAATATATCTTCCAAATGTTATTAGTTTTTTAAGAAAAGAATTGCAGGATCTAATTGATGATGAGGATGAAACGATATTAAGAACGGTCTATCGACTGGATCAGGTGCTGAAATATATGCAATTTCAATCCTGGAAAATTGGACAATAACTGTCATCAGTTTCGACTCTATTTGCAATAAAGTAAAAGAGGAAGTTCATAGTGTAGATAATCCGGTCAAAATTTTGCAAATTGTGAAAATTGAACATTTTTATGGCTTAAAGTTGTGATGTATGCATCATATATATTACCTGATGTATGTAGTTCAAATATATTATATTTTGTTGTTATATATAATTTTCTAATTTTTGCAGATTACTATTTAAATGAATTGTTTTGTTACGTTTACGTTTATGTTTATGTTCTTTAAATAAATACTGAATATATATTAATTAATTAATTTCTACTTAAATTCGTATATTCTAATATAACGCCTAGGCGTATTATTTAGGTCGGCGTTTTATTCGAGGTATATATTTTCATTTGCAATATTTTGATTTTTTAGGTGCTCTCGAATATAACGCCTATGCGTTTTTTACGAGGTAAGACTGTAGTTTAATTAAAATATTTTTTAGTATTAGATCCAAAAATGATTACTTTTAGAACTGTTTAGAGTCCGCAAAATTGTATTTTAGCGGCCTAGTACTTAAAGTCGTTATGACAACACTTTAGCGGATTCAAAATTTGTTTTCATTTTATATTATAATTATTTTCAAATTATAATCACAACTGCTTTGATAAGTTTTGTTAAAAAATCAAATTTTTAGATACGCAAGAATACAAATTAAGCAATAAATTAGAAAAAAAATCCTAAGAGCAAATAACAAAAAAACGTTGTATGCAACACGTACGCAAATGGTTTTAGCAGACTCATCTTAATATTACAGACTCGGCTAGCGCCTCGTCCGGAAACATTACGATTCGTTCGCTAAAACCATATTTTGCGTACTTGTTACATAAACTACTATAAAAGCGTTTTTAGAATGATTTTAGTGTAGTAGCCTACAGTTTAGTTATAGAACCCATTTTATCCACGACTACTAAAGAATATATACTTGCCATGCGTATATCTTTCATTGTAATTGTATTCATTCCTTTCTATATATCAAATTCTTTTTTATTTATTTCATTCCATTTTATTTATTCAAAATTCCCCTAACAAATTAAAAACTTGATTTGTTGGTATATTAATATAAACAGATAAAACAACAACAATACATATAAAATAAACAAACATGTTTTGTTTTGTTTTATATTTCATAGATTTATTTCAATATGGCGATATAAGCTTTTACAGGAAAACTTGAATAAAATTATTTGAAATATTTGTAGTCGTGGATAAAATAGTATCTTGTATTCGCTTAGGATGAAGGCAATTCTTCACTCGGATGATTCCCTCCACTCGCTACGCTCGTTTCGGGAAACTTCATCCTCGTGAAGAATTGCCTTCATTCTAAGCTCATACAAGAATCTACTATTATTGTGGTAATTTTTGTTTAAAGACTAAAAATAATATATTCATATATAAGTGTTATTTACAAGTGCCCGTATTCTAATAAAATGTTTTGCTATTTCAGAATTAAACTAATTATTAACCGATTAAAAATGTATAAGTGTTTCAAGTGTGATGTACAACATTCAAATATGAAAAAATTAATTAGTCATCGGAAACGTAAATTCTCTACTACTTCAACAGATTCACCCAATTTAAAAACAAAACATAAAGAAATAGCTGCGGTGCCAGAGGTAGATGAATCAATCGCTAAAGCTACTTCTGAGCAGAGATTGCGATAATTGGGAAGAAGTGTGTGATCGATGGGCAAAAACTTTCTCATTGCATCGAAAGGACGTTTCAGCAGGTGCTGAAATTTTAAAGGATTGGCCGATATTCACAGACGTAAGGGCTCCTCAGCTGGTATACGTATAATAAGAAATATCCTATAGTTGTAATATCCTAAAGATTGAACACTTTTTTACAATTATTTATATTTTCGTGACGTATCTGACTACTTAATAAATACTATAGTTTTTGATAAATACATTAATTTTTGCTTATTCTTTACTTTTTTATGCAGATAAATATGTATTTTAATGTGATGTATCCTGGAAAAGAGCTGTGCTTATACAGTAAATGGCAAATGTTCAAAAAAACTGTTTGACCCTTTAGGAAATCAATATTAAGGCCCGAATTTATAGTCGTTGCTATACTACTACAGCTAGTGCTATAGCAACACTTTTCGTATTTATAAACCTCACTACAAGTATTGATTTAGTATGTAACATTAGTTGCAGTGATCAAAATCCATCACTATAGCTAATCCTACAGAATATCGAAAAATAATTTTGTTTTTTCGAAACTATCGAAATTTTGACATATTGCATTTATGTCATTGTGTAAAATATTCTTAAATTTTTATAATAAATATCGATAGTTCATTTGAATCGTTTTATTCATCATCCAGTTCAGATGATTCGTCTGTTGACGAAAATGTTAGGAAAAAAAAATGTTATCAAACAAGAATTGATGAAAATTATTACGATGATGCAGAATTCAAGAGACGGTTTGGGTTAACTAAACTAACTTTTTATTATTTATCATCTTTAATAGAAAGTGAAAGCAACCATGGCGATAATAGTGGGTTACCATTGTCTGTAAAGCAAAAATTAATGCTCACGTTAAGATATTTAGCTACAGGTAATTATCAACTAGTTACCGGTGATCTAATTGGCGTCTGTCAATCAACCGCCTGTTTTACAATAAATGAAATATCTAGAGCAATCGCAAAATTATCAAAACGATTCATCAAAATGCCATCAAGTAGTGTTGAACGAACAAAAATCATAACTGATTTCCATGTCATATTCCAATTCGATCGCCCGGAGGAGACAACGCTGAAATAATTAGAAATCGTAAAATTACTTTTCCATAAATGTGCAAGCAATTTGTAATGCAGACTGCAAGTTCCAAGATATTGTAGTAATAAATTATTGATAATTGAAAATTATCAATAATTATGGAAGCGCTCACGATCAAACAATTTTTAATTTTTTATCCATTAAAAGACGTATTGATGATGGTGAATTTGATTACAGTATTCTTATCAGGGATGGCGGATATGGCTGCAAACGATATTTTATTACTCCGTATAGAAATCCTACAACTCAACAGCAAACGTCGTTTAACAAAGCTTTATGTTCGACTCGTGTTTGTATCGAAATGACATTCGGGATGTGGAAACGGAGGTTTCCGGTTCTCACGGAAGGTTTCTATTTGAAAATTTATATATAAGATTTTATTAATAAATAATAAAATTATTTTTAGCTTCACAAATGAAACTTAGCAATTATTTTACCGTCATAGTGGCCACTGCAGTTGTTTATAATATCGCTAAGATGTACAACGAAACTAATGACTTTGACACAGATGAAAGTATTGATGGTCTCAACAACTTTGAACCAATTCCTTGTACAGTACCAAGTAGTTCCGAGTATGTTGTCAATACTATAGTAAGGGACCAAATTTGCAGTCGGTTTTAAATTAAAACAGAAGTTTTTAATTACAACTACATTGATTTAAATAAAATAATTTTAAATAAAAATATAAATAATCACCTATTTTAGGCTGTTTTCTAAACCAAAACTTATTTGAAACTTATTTGTGGAGACTCACTTATTTGAATAAGTAACCTAAATAGGTGACTTATTTGAAATTTTTTTTTCATAGAAAAATCTAATTCGATTTGACAGTGTCAAATATTTTTATGTTTGTTTACAAAATGGTTTCAAGCAATAAAATTTCTTTTTCGATCCCTAATAAAATAATGTAGTAATTTAAAATGAAAAAAAGAAGTTTTGTAAACTCTTTAATTGATCAAATTAAATAAATCGTTCTAATTAAATTTATTTTCGAATTTGCTTTTTGTTGCTGTCAAAATAAGAAAGCTAAATCATTTAGAATAGCTTTTAAATACTTATTTAAAATGGCGGTGAATAAGTAAGTCTACATAAATAAGTTTCAAATAAGTCGTCGTTTAGAAAACAGCCTTAATTCATAAATATAAAAATAATCACCTATTTTTTTTACGTGTGGGGGGTGCAGTTCTGTTAAGTTCTGTTTAATTCGTAATAATTTTTAATAAAATCCCGAACAGAAATGTGTCAAGACTCAAGTAAGGTCCTGATCAGGTTTGCCCTAGTCCGGATCAGGCATTGGTAGGGCAGCCTGATTGGGCCCTGATCATGAGTGTAACGCTTTTGCCCTATCAGGTCCTGATTGGGATTACCGGATCAGACTCTGATTGGGATAATCGGACCAGGCCCTGATTGGGACATCCGGACCAGATCCTGATATATATTTATATATTATATACATAAATTAATCAAAATAAAATAAAACAATTACAATAGAAAAAATTAAATGCCACCTTTAAATCACTATTATTATAGTCTTTCAGCCGAGAAGCGATAACTAAAACATACATGAAACGATTTTAACTATATATTTCTAAAACGGAGTATTAGTGAATTTTAACGAATTGAAATTTCAGCTAGGGGTCAAATACGAAAAACCTGATCAGGGTCGGATATATTCAAATAAGGTTAACCCTAAAAGGGTATCCTAAATCAGGCCCGGAACAGGCCCACATCAGATTGCCTAATAGGGATTGCCCTTGTAAGACTGACCAGGCTCTGATCACGCCCTGACTGTATTCAGGTTTCCCCTAAATAATTTCTGCTCGGGATTATACGCATTTTCTTTCGCTTTATATGCATTAATTTTTGAGACCAGTTTTTCCCATTTGTTGTGGACTTTCACCGTTGCCGTATTAAATTTTCTTGCGGTTCATTTCTGTTTCGGCTATCATACTCAGAATCGCAGGGCTGCTCCGACAGATTAATGCTATTTTCCTCTTCTTCCTTCGGACATGTCAAGATAATCTTCGAACATCTCCAACTCATTATAATAATTATTATTATTATTCTCGAACATTGATTCATTTTCCTAAAATTACAAAATTATTATTGGTAATTATATTTTGTTTCGGTATACATATTCCATTCCACCTTTTCATCGTTGAAAATCCCGTCAGAACCAAAAATATTTGTTTGAGGTTTCATACTCGGTAATATGAGGTCGTACAGCTCCCCGTCACCATTATTCTCGTCTAATTCCACAACTGTTGATTCTCCCCTAGTTCGTTGACAATCCTGTCTTTTTGCTGCAATTTCCTTGCGTAACTTACCTTTCCAATTTACATAACATGACTTTATTTGCTTTTTTGATTTAGTTGGCCCAAAGCATTGAGCATTGTATTCAGTGTTTATGGTTTCCCAGCAATCGTCTTTTATTTGTTTGAAATTGAATCTGTTTTTTTATTTTCGATTATATTTTTATATTTTTTGATTATTTCAATTAATATTTTTTTGTTACCATCTTCTATTTTTGACGATGAGGACATATTTTTTATTTATTTGACTCAGTTTCAATCGAGAACACACAAAAATTTATGGCCGTTTCTTTTCAAACAGGATTTGACAAGTCAATATTTTAGGGATTTTATTTTATTTATGTTGGTAGCTTATTTCGAATTCTAACATTACAGTCTCATTTATAAATAGCAAGATTTAACGCTTGCTATAGCAATGGTTGTAGTATCGACTATAAATCACAAAAAAAAAATTTTCCAAAACAGTTGATTTTCGAAAATGCTTGCTATAGTAATAGCAATAATTACGACTATAAATTCGGGCCTTAGAGTGCGTATTGTAAACCACAATTTGCCTTACTAAAAACAGCCACAAACAATGGTAATTTATTTTCAAATCTTGTTTATATATTTTGAATGTAACGTTTTCTTAATATACTTTATTTACAGATGTTCACAACTATTTATTATTGGAGAGTTTGAATGTAACATTCAAACTTTTTCAAATTCTTGAACTAAGATATCCATATGCGAGTCAAGAACCATGGAATTTCATACAAAAATTTGTTTTCGATATTTCGACAGAATTTGATATTAAATCGCCGAGAATTGTTTCATTGATACAGCATTTAAACAGTTGCACATAATATGCAAAACCTATTTTGTTTAACTATTGTATTAATTTGAATTTGAATTAAGTAAAAATAAATTTAAATGAAATTGAATGACAATATACTTTATTTAAAACAAAACAGTTCTGTTTCATTTATTAGACCAATTTACTTCGGTCTGAAAGACCTAAGTATTACATTCATGAGCTCAAAGTGAAATTCTTACCCCCACTTTTTTTGGCATTTCTCGACGTTTTAGGACCTACTGATTCTAAAAAAGCAAAAAAAAAATGTATGTCTGTCTGTCGGCCGGCCGTCCGGCCGTCACAACCTACGAAATCTAGAAAACCGCTGGACGGATTTTTCTAAAAATAGGTTTACTCAATGGGAAGAGCCGAAAGAACGATGTGTTCGATAAGTGTACCGGAAGTGTGTCAAAAAACTCGTCAAGTGTGTCAAAACAAGGAAATTTGCATATTTTTTGCTTAAAAAACGTTCATTTTAAGTGATTACGAATAGGAACATTGAATTTGGAGAAATCTTGATGGTTGGGATTGGTATGTGAAATCAAAATCTAGATTATTGCATTAAATAAGTTTGTCAAAAATATGATGTCAAGTGTGTCAAAAGAAAGATTTTTATTTATTTTTTTACACAATTTTTTGGAAAAAATGAAATTAATTATTTGTTTGATATGAAATTTTATTATTATTATTGAGAATTTTTGTAATATTATTAATCAAGGTTGGAACTGTTTCCGTTTTTCCTTCCTACAGAATTATTTACAACAATTGTGATACAAGGGAATATATATGTACACCAGTGTCCAAATTTACGGACATGATTTTATTGATAAATGCTGAAGGAATATTGTTTTGATAAATGCTGAAGGAATATTGTAGTAGTAAATGCTGTTATTTAATTGAATGAATATTGCAGCAAACTTTTTAGACGACATCAATGAACTCCTCAATATACAGTGAGTTTAAATTTTCTTTTATATATGTATATAGATTGTATTTGTAGTAAAATGTTAGGCTAAATTGATAGAGGTATAGAGATTCTCAACTTAAAATTCGTTGTGGGGGCAATCGGCGTCCCGTATTTGACTAATTGATAATTCAATAATTAGTGAAAAATCCAAATAGAACAATTGGCGCGAATTAAGGCCAATAATAACAGTGTACATGTTTAATTATTTGTACTGAACTTAGGGAGATTACTTCTCGAACAAACATGGCTGAAGCTCGCCGGAATACAACTATTATAATGTATTACGGTTTTTACGTCTTCTTTGAAGTTCTCCTCAAGACTCTTCAGATAAGAATCAAAGTCATCGTAGAAATTATGATTCATTTGAACTTCGGAAGATTGTTGGCGGGAAACTCTGAATGATATGCGAGTTGTCCCACAGATATACATTTTTACAGATGAGTCAAGTACGTCTTTTTGTCGTAGAACAGTCCCAGAAAATTAATAGAACTTTAACGATTAAGCTTTTCGCTCTATCTCTTTTCTGTTAGTTCCTTTGGCTTCAAGAGCAATTCGGAACGTCGAGAATTAATTCGAAAATAAAAACGATCTATTTAGATTCAAAATTAAGTCTGAGTTTTATTCAATAAATTCGTTCTATATATACCTAAAATATTTTACATAATTCATTTCCCCAATTACAAATAAAAGCAATTTCTTTATTTACTATAAATCTATTCTCCCACCAAATTCAATAAAATTTATCGATTATTTACTAAAATATTTAAAAAATATTTATGTATGAAAATTTGTCTATTCATCAAAAGGAATAATTAAAAGAATATAAAACAATTAAAAAGTGCAACATGATATTTTTTAGTATTATATTTTCTTCACACACTTTTTCAATGTTATGAAATTGAATCTGACCCATATTATTATTTCGTTTATATGTTTTACATTTGTTATGGTCAGTTATAAAAATAATAAAAAAATCGATTTATGTTTTTCAATTTCACGTTCACGTCATGTGTGAAATGCATTTGGCTTTTACCATCATGAGTAATGATTTATTATTATATTTGTTGTTTTTTAGTTTTATGATTGTTTTTCATCAAAGTTTTATTTGGAAGTTAGTATCTACATTCGAGATGTAGTACACTATGCCAGACACGCAGTCCTCAAATTGCTTCCTGTTAGTGACATCACTTAAAGGATCAGTGTTCATTACAAACACCGTTTAGAAACGGACGATTTCATACATTTATAGAAACGAGATATGCAAAGTTAAATCGATTAAGTACTTATGACTTCATTTAAGCTCTAAATGAAACTGGGCGGAACACGGTAAAATCTAAAATTTCTCCTATTATTGGAGTGTTTCGCAGAGTAGGAAAATCTCTCTTAGAAAACTTGTTTTATTATGAACACTTTTTTAACATTCGAAAATAAATGAGGCTTTCGTTAAAACTCGGAGTGACATAATTTTACAAAATACTACATCGCTCACAATAAACATGTCATGGCCACGTTTCCATATCAACTCCATCGAACAGCATTAATCGCCCTACAGTTATATATAAAGGATCAAAATGGTACAAAGGAGGAAAGCGAAAGCAACAGATGATTCAATAATCAAGGATGCAACAAAATCCGGAAATCAATCACAATGAAAAGGATTAACGATAATCGTAAAACCGCTTTTTCGGTTGCAGCCGTACATGCGCTTATTCGTTGTTTTTTTTTTAAAGCCAATCATATTCAATTTTTTTTTGATATACTAGTTTTTGACTTCAAAAGTCCATCGACAATGGTTTTTTTTACAACTGTTGTTAAAAATAATCGTGTCGATGGACTTTTGAGGTCCGAAACTAGTTGGTATTATATAAAAATTAAATTTGTAAACACTCTGTAAAGTGATTTTTTTTATAGTTTATAAAGTGTGTTATAGTTTATAAAATGAAGAAGAAAAACTTGTTGAACGTGTTGAAAAAAACGCTGAACGGAAGAACGCACAAACGGTGACAACTGAAAAAGTGGCTTGAGTGTTGAATGTCTCATGAATGAATGTGAGCTCATTTTCAAGTATTCAATATATGTTGGCGTGGCAAAAAAAGGCAATGTCAACCGCTCTATGGAGTTCGAAATATTTACGAGTGACAAAAAAAATTCATTGTTGATGCATTCACATGTAGCTATTTCACCTTTTTTTCTTTTGAAATTCACCGAAAACAAATCGTTCCCTTTTAATTGATACGCAACTTTTACTCCAGAAAACAATCTACTGAATACTCTCTCAGGATCAGATTGATGAAACCTGTTTTTATCTTACATTAGTTTTAATAAAATAAAATTCAAATAACTAACATTCCGGTAAAGAAGCGAAAACGTTACTTCCAAATCAATTCTTCAATTGTATTGTACAATAATTACAAGTTGGTTAATGTTTTGTGGGTGAGAAGAAGTGGTCTGTACGTTGTGTTATAATTTAAAATTACCAATACCTGACTGTACGTTCCAATTATTGTAATTCTTACAAACTAACAAGTATAAAGAAATTAAAATTAGGACTTCTTAATTTTATTCGTTAAGATGATGGTAGCTGTGGTTCGGTTTGCAGTGAACAAAAATATTCCTCCCACTAATACACTAAACCTGTTTTATTTGACTTCGATGGTTTGAGTTAGTTCGGTTAGTCGAATTTTGCTTCGATCAATATTGATTGAGCTGGCTAGTCTTTGAGTTCCATAATATTATCTGTTGAATTCATCATACCATAGATCCACTGTTAGCTTTTTATACTTTCTAACCTGCATGATTTTAAAGCAGACAAATCCTGAATTTAAATTTGTTTGCATTATTGAATAGGCATATAGTAATTTCAATTTTAAATCAGTTCATGATCTAGCTGCTTCGCTTTACAAATACACCGCTCTCTTTTTTCTTAACCAAATTACAAAAGCAGTAATTTCTTAAATCTTTCTCAGTAATTAAGATATCATCGTTTAATAATGGTTAATATAAAATTAGTTCTTGATAATGATGAGAAGCAGCTGTTAACTGATATTTTAGTAAATTAACTCCAGAATCAAAACGATGTTATTATGAAATTGGATTATCGATCTTAACGTCCTTTAACCATTATTACAAAAAATCTATGACTTCAATTGAACCAATGGAAGAAATGTTGATATGTTGTGTTTTGATTTTTTATCTCATTAACTGCATATTTGATTGCTTGAACATTACACGTTGAAGAATACCATTTTTGCCAACCCAAAACCAACAACTACCCAATGTGTAGCGTGCTTACTCTAATATTAAATTTTTTTTTATTTTGATTACTTATTGCTTTTTTCTTTTTTTTTCTTTAGTTATTTATTTTTTTTTATCTTTGTCTTTTTTTATTATATTTTTCTTTTTATTATTTTTTTCTTTTTGTTATTTTTTTTTTGTTTTTTATTATTTCTTTCTTTTTTATTAATTCTTTTCTTTTTTATATATTGTTTTGTATTTCTTTACTTTTAACTATTTTTTGTCTTATAATATTTTCTTACTTTTCTATATATTTTTTTCTTTTCTTTGGTTTATAAACAAAATATATGTATTTAAAATTTATAACTGTAACTAGATTTTCAAAAATACATTTATGAAAAACAGATGCATAAAAATACAGGAGTATAAATCAAGAAACATTATCACATAATTAAAATCAGGTTCACACTAGTAATTCAGCTTCATAAATTTAGTTATCAATTTATTTGCAAACATTAAAGCACAAAAACAATATTCGAAGTTTAAACTTTACATAGGAATCGAGTTTGTTTACAAAAAAAAGTACAAAGTGATATTGCAAAATACATAATGAATATTTACTGTTAACATTCTACCATCTATTCCTCCCACCCACAATACAAACGGTAATATAAGATTGATAAAGAAGAATGTATATAAGAATGTAATGGCTTCGCTCCTGCCCGAGGAATGTTTACTTGGTTAATCGCGATTCAACAGGTTTCATCGCAAACGACGTGTTCCTAAAAGATAAATCTTCGGTTTCGTACGATGTTTTCTTACTCGATTGCTACATAGCATACATAAATAATTGGCCCAGATTTTAAATGTCTACAGTAATTTTAATTAAGAGATACAATCAGCGAATCTAGCTCCGATAACAACAACTGAGTTTATTTAAACAATCAAGCATAAAGTTAACCTAACATCGCAGAAACTCAAATTGAGACTCTTGGATGCTTTACAACATCGATTATAATAGACGATATCCATTTCCAAGCAGTAGTACACATTGTTCCACAGCAGTCATTAAATTTAAAATGTATAGTTGGAAACGACATTCCAAGAGGAACCAAAATAATATTTGGAAAAAATAACATGAAAATTGAAAAAATTAATGACGATAATATATATTCATGCTATAACGTATTAGAAACAGAAGATGTTCGACCAGAAATAGGAAATCCAAAATACAAAAAAACAATCGAAAACCTAATAAACAATTATAAACCAAATTGTGCCAAAGACACTCTTATACAAATGAAAACTTTGTTAAAAAATGAAAGCCTAATTTGGCAACCACCACGAAGACTAGCCCCAGGTGAAAAGATAGAGGTTGATCGCCAAATTTCTGAATGGTAAGATAAAGGAATCATACATGCATCTTCATCAGCATTTGCCAGATCTATAGTACTAGTCAATAAAAAAGATAATACTAAACGAATATGTATTGACTACCGTAGATTGAACAAGCAAATTAAAATGGATCGTTATCCTCTCAAATTAATTGAAGATCAAATAGACAAATTAGATGGTGCTAAAATTTTCACGACGTTAGATTTAGAAAATGGGTTTTTTCATGTATCCGTACAGAAGGAAAGTCAAAAGAATACGACATTACTCCAATAGGGCATTATGAATTCACAAAAGTACCATTTGGGCTGTGTACTTCTCTCGCTGTGTTTCAACGATATATAAATTACATTTTCAAAGATTTAGTTGCAAAAGGGAATGTTCTAATATCATTATTGCTGCTAAGTATGAAGACGAAGCAATAACAAACATCCAAGAAGTATTAAAAGTAGCCAGTATCCACGGTTTAAATTTTAAGTGGAAGAAATGTAAATTTCTATGTAGCAAAATAGAGTACTTAGGGTATGAAATTTCGGAAGAAGCGGTTAGACCGTCACAAGATAAAACTAGAGCTGTGGTACAATTTGCAGAACCAAAAACAATTAAAACCGTTCAGAGTTTTTGGGGTCTTACAGGGTATTTCAGAAAGTTCATACAGAACTACGCAATTTTGGCAAGACCGCTGTCAAATTTTCTGCGGAAGACTGTAAAGTTCGAATTCGGCAGGACACAAAGATAAGCTTTCGATAATTTAAAAAACCATTTATTTAATCATTCTATTTTAAAAATTTTCAGTCCATTATTACAAGCTGAACTCCATACAGACGCATCAAAACTAGGTTTTGGTGCAATATTGCTTCAACAAAACAGAGAAGACGGTATCATCCCAGTATCATCCTATTTATTACTATAGTAGGAAGACATCACCGCCTCAGGAAAATTATTGCAGCTATGAGCTGGAAGTCTTAGCAATAGTCAACGCTATAAAAAACTTCGTGTTTATCTTCTTGGCATAAAGTTTACCATAGTGACGGATTGTGCTACATTCAAACAAACAATGGAGAAAAAAGACGTAACATCAAGAATTGCGGGCTGAACATTGATCTTGCAAGATTACAATTATGTCCTGGAACATCGAACACCCAGGGTCAAAGATGAGGCACGTCGATGCGTTGAGCCGTAATCCTATGATAATGGTTATAACGAGCGAATTTCCACAAAGAATACATAATAAACAAACAAAGGATGAAAAATTGACCTTAATTAAAAGAATTCTTGAGAACGGTGAAAACAAGGGCTATTTCATTGAAAGGGATATTTAAGCGAGATGAAGAAGGCAAAAAGTTATTTTATGTAACCAAACAAATGAAACAAGAACTTGCAAAATCTTTTCACGATGAGGGGTATTTTGGAGTAAAAAAATGGTTTAGGTAATCAAGCGCGAGTACCATATACATAAGCTAAAAGTGTTATGAATTGCTCCCTGAAACATACACAAAAAAAAGAAAATAGGAATAACATATTCTTTATACCATTAAATTTGGCTGGTTGATTAACATGTCCCTGCTTACCGCAAACATCGATTTGATGCTGTTAGCCAAGATCCCAACCTGTGCAAGATCGATTTTTGTTTTCGACTTTTTGTTCAAGTTTTGTTGCTCATTGGGTTTCTTGGGTTATTGTTTTTCTCCCTATGTCAAAATGTCAAGTTGTTATTGTTTTTTTTAAAGTTGGATCAAGGAAATCGATGCGGCACAATATAAAGGTAATTTCAACAAATTAGTAAAGTGTTGTTTATTATGAAACTATTTCAAAACAACTAATTTTATGAATCATCGAAAGTCTGTTAGCTACCCAAAAGGAAGATTAATTAAACGTTATGTTGAAGTTTTGGACATCCTATTCTTGTAATGGCTTTCATGACGGAATAAGTTATGAAATCAATACCCACGATTGGCATTAAAGTTAGAGGTAAAGTAATATTACTTTAAACGTTTAAATGATTGCATTTTTTGTTCTATATAATTGGATTATTGATATTTGGTGACATTTGTTTTATTTTAAAGTGGATCCCATTTGCCATATTAATTGAATCACGTAATGTTTATATTTCTTTATTTGACAGTCACATCTATGGTTAAAATAAGTTTGTGTAATGCAGTTATAAATGCACTGGAATTCCAAGTATAGTGCATAGTCGGTTTGTGTGGAAATTAACATTGTAACCATCAGCATCATTTGTGTGTGAGAATAATGACTGATCTAAGACTCAGAGTAGTTGTGTTCCCACCTAACACTCATATTGCTCCCATTATTTGGAATTCCTCTGTAGCAATATTTGTTTCGTCAACCATCAAACATTGTTTACTAGAGTTGCCAACCGTCCCGTTTTGAACGGGACAGACCAGTTTTAGAGCTGAATGTCCTGTGTCCCGACGTAACTACGAACGGGACGCGCTTTATCCCGTTTTGATAAAAAAGGAAAAAAATGTTATCTTTCTTTAAAAATCTAACCAATTGAACTTTATTTTAGATTATTGTCTGCTTCATTTTAACACCAAAAACTACTAATTAATATTTGTGGGAAAAACATGATGTAAATTTAATTCAGATTTGCTAAAAAACTAACTTTTTTTGGCATTAAACTTCCCCGAATGGTAAAATTATAACCTAGTATTAGACTTGGATCTCTTTGGAACGAAAACGAAATACGCACGATGAAGATGAAACTTTGATGTCAGAAATCACATCACATTGTTGAGGCAAAAATTTAATGATTGAAAACGCTCAACGTTATTTGCTACTATAGGAATTGTAGAAAATATTTGGCTTCTGTTTAGTTAAGAATATTTGAATTATTTCGTTTGTTTTCTGTGTTTTGTTTAAAAAAAATGAAATCGTTATGAAAGAAATCCGATTTTTGCATTCCAAAGCGTAAAAATCTTAGTCAAATGGGCGGAGTTTTGTTGTAACTTTTGAATTGATAAAATCCGTTTTATGTTAATATGTTGTTAGGTAATGTAAGGCCAAGTGTGTTAACGCACATCGACATGCTTGCCAATATCCAATGCCCAATCTAGTCTAAAGCGTCGACTTATGATGATGAATGAACCCGATTTCTTTTGGTCAAGATTGTAAGTTGCTGGTTTAAGTTTAAATGAAAAATTGGTTTGGGTGAGATATAAGAACGGTTTAGTTATTGATTTCAGTATAGGATACGACAACCTTTCTTGCATAACCTGATGTGATGTTTATTTTATTGCGATCTTATTTGGGCAAATTTTATAAAGTTTGAAACTAGTTTGAATGATAAAGGATGTTAAAGGATGTTAAATGAACGGCAAGGATTCCTCAAATAGTTTATTCACGTTATTCATAGCACTCGCATATTTTAATATAATTTATTTGTGGAAAACAACGATTAAGTTTTTGTAAACGATAGTATTGAGGATTATCAATTATATTTTCAATTATCTAACGAAGTCTTAGAATCTGGTAAAATATTACTGTATTACGATTTAACTTATAATGTATGCCCAATGACACCCATTCGACTGCGTCTAAACCATTTTTAAACTATGTCAACTTGTGAATTGTATAAGTTTTTTTATTGATTACGTTTGGATTTAAGGGGTGAGACAGAATAAAATAATTCATTATACATGTAATCTATCTATAAAAGTGGTAATCTCTTCAAAGCATTCCAACCTTTCCTATAATACCGAACTCGAGTGGGTCTAAAACATTTCGTTTTCTACTTTCCCATCCAAGCTAGGTTCACAGAGGAAACATACGTTTTCGTAAATGTTTTCAAATTTATGAACTCAAATATTAATAAAAATGAATTTGTTAAATTGAAATGTTTTGTTTTAAGGAAATCAACTATTCACATAAAACGCACCTGAATGCTATCAAAACACCTTTTAGGTTTTTCCATCAAATTTTTTTCTATAAAGTTTTTAAAAATAAATCGACGATTTTGCCAATATGAAAACCAAAATCTCATCGTCTTCCTCGATTTACTTATTCAAAGTACGGTGTATATAAAAATTGATATAAATAAACAACTGATTTCGAATGTTGTTTGTTTTCATTTTTATTTAATTTTAATTAATTATTTTAAAATATCTAGTTTCGCTTGGAGTAAGAAAAATATTAGCCGAGCTTGCTATTTAATTTGGTGTAAACGATTGTGTCCCATTTTGTAAATTTGAAAAGGTGGCAACCATATTGTTTACACATGTTGAAGTGGTGGTTTCAGTTTTTTCTAAAAAAAACATTTCTTTTCGTCCAATGAAATATTAGTGATTTCGTCATTAAGTGAATACGTTAATAGCTACATATTTATATAGGTATGTTATTGTTAATTTGTGTGTGTACGATTGAAATGTTAAATACAGGGTGTTCGCTATGAGGGCAAATAATTTTTTGATTGGTTGTCATATTGGTAAACAGAAATTTTGACAGTTCTGAAACTTTATTAGTGATAAAATCATTGATTAAAATCAAACTTTAATTATGGTTGGTTTAAGTTTTTCTCACTTTTTCTCGCTTCTTCCTTGTCAAGTCAATTATAACTGAGACTCGTTTGAGATTTTTTTTCTTTTTTTGTTGTTGTTTGTATAGTAAAACGAAAAACCGCCAAAAATTTTTTGTTATGTAATGGAAAATTACCAAACTTTTTTTTTGAGTTTTTTTTCTTCGATGATGAAAGATTTTTGTGCGGCAGTAGATCCTAGATCATGGTCGAAGGTACACCAATTAAATTAATTGATAGTAATAAAAGAAAAAATATATATAAAAAAATTTGTAATAAGTCTAGATTAGTAATATCTGTGAATATGTTGTAACTTGTGAACATATGTGAATATGTTGTAAAATTAAATTAGTTTTTTTTTGAAGACGTGAATAAGGTTTTTTTTTAAAAACGGTGATTGGTGTTACCGCTGGATGGATATATGAATCCAGATTTAGTCGTGGATATTTTATTTGAGAAATCGTTTGTTGAGCATCATTACTACTATAGTTTTGCTGAGCTACATTATTACATATTCATATGCTTTATTTGAAAACTTGTTTGCTGAGCATCGTTACTGCATATAGTATTCGTATACTTTATTTGATAAACTATTTGCTAAACCACGTTATTACAAATTCGTTCACTTTATTTGATGAATTGTTAGCTAAACATCATTACTACAACTTCGTATACTGTAGTTGAGAAACCAGTTTGCCGAACTACATTATTACAAATTCGTATACTTTATTTGAGAAACTGTTTGCTGGACATCATTATTACATATTCGTATACTTTATTTGATAAACTATTTGCTGAAATACATTATTATGAACCCATATACTTTATATGAGAAATTGTTTGCTGAACATCATTATTATTACAAATTCATATACTTTATTTGAGAAGTTGTCTGCTGAACATCATCATTGCAAATGCATATACTTTAACTACATATTAAATAATGTTATACTAATGGCTTGTTAGACGATCCACAGAAGATCAGGATTCACATCTGAAGGTACGTGGACTTTGTTAGTTTTATCTTTCTCATATGAATTTCAAACAGGTACATTCCAGTATTTCGGCATGATTACCTAGATTCAGTTGAGGTTGGTGCGCAGACTCTCGGTCGTCCCTTCCACCTTCGCAACGGTCGTCAGAACCTAAATTATCTTTTCAATTTTTCTCCCGATTATCCATCTTATCATCTTGGCGTGCATATTATGTTTTTGTGATGAATGGAAACCAACATCTGCCTCGTACCCAGTGACTAGAGCAGCTGGAATAATTAATTAGCCACGACGGTTTCAGATTTTCTTTTGAGATGTTAGCATTCGTTAGCATCTCTGAAACAATATTCATTACAAAATAAAATGTGAAAGATATAGGGGCAATTGTATTCCTTGCATTTTGGCTCAAAGGACAACCGGTAAATAGGAAGGATTTCTTCATAACATAGATAAAGATGGGTATCCCTGTATAACATATGTTATATGTGTTGCTACACGTGCAAACAAAACAATAAATTATATTAGGAACACCCTATCACCCGTACCACACTAAAGCATGTTACAGACCTACAATCAATTTGTCAATCAATTGAAAACGAAATAAAATTTAGGGGATTTTTACCCTACCTTTTATTTCGTTTATTTTCGTTTTCGATTGATTGAAAAATTGATTGTATGGTCTGTAGCATGCTTTAAACAAATTCAATAAATATATAAATAACGAAGAAAGTAAAAATATTAATTCATTCGTTTACGACGTTTTGTACGTTGTACGTTGTACTTAAAATTTTATTAAATATAAATATAAATGTTTTGTACTCAAACCTTGTAAATTCAACTATTATTTGAAGATGTACAAGTTTAAATTTTTGTGATAGATTAAATAAAAATTATTAAAAGCATTATTTGTTAATAAATTTCACGAATGTTTGTGCAGTTATTTTTACAGAAAATAAACTTTTTTCGAACCGTATGAAACAAATGGGGTTTCAAAACACAACATAGACCATCTGGGGCTTATAACTTCTATCCCTAAAAGTTATAAATATATTTTTTCCGTTGTAGATGCTTTCGCCAAGTATGTTTGTATACCCAGTAAAAACCATAACAACATTAGAAGTAATAAAGAGCCTGGACATACAAAGAATAAAATTTGGAAATCCCAAAAGAATTGTTTCGGATAGGGCAGCAATATTCACATCACATGAATTTGGTACCTATTGTGCGGAAAATAAAATAGAATTGTTACAAATCACTACAGGAGTGCCAAGAGGAAATGGGCAAATAGAGAGAATTAACAGAATTATCATTCCGGCCCTAGCAAAATTATCCACCAATTCTCCAGAAAATTGGTTCAAACATACGAATAAACTTCAAAGATTTATCAATTCGACTTGGCAGAGAAGCATCTCTACAACGCCCTTCAAAGTCATGTATGGGGTGAAAATGCGAAATCCAGAAGACCAAAATATAAGTGAAATTTTGGAGGAAGAAATATTAAATATATATAAATATTGTAAAATATATAATATATAAATATAAATATCTATAATAATGCGAATGAGCTTTTATTAAATTGTAAAAAAACTCAGGCAATCTGTATTTCTAAGCGAATGAATTATTCTGACCTGCCTTCTTTGTTTTTACAGGGCGAAGTTGTTAATTATTTGAGTAAGGTCAAAAATCTTGGTTTATATGTAAATAAAAATCTTAATTGGAATGATCATGTATCAAGTATCTGTTGTATATGGGTTGGTTGCAAAACTAAGAGTGGCAAAGTCTCTTCTCTCTAAAGATATTAAACTTAAACTTATTAAAGCTCTGATTGTTCCATTCTTTACTTATGCTGATATTATATTTTATAATTTAGATTACTTATCCAAAATAAAGCTACAAACTGCGTTTAATGCATGTATTAGATTTGTACATAATCTAAAACTTAATGACCATATCTCTAAATTTTCATCATCTATACTGGGGTGTCCATTGTTCACTAATTACAGTTTCCGAGTTCTTATGTTCACAAAAAAATTATTAATTACACATACAGCTAACTATGTTCGTAATAGATTTAAATTTAGTAGATCAACCAGGACCAGGAATTTAAATATTCCACGGTTCAATGGTACTACACTTAAAAGGAGTTATTTTGTAGATAGCGTCGGTCTATGGAATCAACTTCCGCACAGTATGAAACAGCCATGTAGTATTAACGATTTTAAGAAGTCTTGTAAGAATTATCTAAATATATCTTAAATACCAATTCAAATTTAAATGTACAGCGAAGTAATTTTGTAGTATTCCTAAATAGGAATATACAAATATATCCTAGCAAACCTGTAAACTACATAATGTAGTTTAACATTAATTAAACAAACAAGACAATACGAAAATATCATAATCAAATCTATTTTAATCCAATCTTATAAACCTCCCAAGCCCTATTTCATCATAAGATGCAACAATCTTTTCCAAACATTACAACATTGTTTGATCAGAAGTTTCCATATACATATCCTCTGAATCTCAATTTCAGCATAAAACTCATTATTGCAGCATCCTATGAAATAAACTAATAATTCGTAAATATACAACATTTTCTATAAAACCAAAAGCCTCATCTCAGCAGTTTCTACAAAGGCAAAGTAAACATGTTAAAACATGTTTCACATATTCCCATAAATATTCAATTCAATAATTGAAATAATAATTCGCAACGTATAGAACCCAAATATATTCGAATATCCAAAAACTTTCCATTAACACACCAAAAGTCCCATCTCAGCTATTTCTATAACATAAACCAAATTCTAATTAAAACAATCCAAACCAACATACATTGGCTATCAAAAAACCTCCCATTAACAAATCAAAAAATGCAATTAAAAAATGCAATTTAAGTAATTTCTATAATATAAACCAAATTCTAATCATAATAATCCAAACAAATATACATATTTCTAGAAATCATTAATTCAAATTTCAATTAATTTTCTATGTGAAACGGAAATCCAGTAATATAATAAAAAAAACTTACAAATTAACTTAAAATTCTAATTGAATAATCCATCGAAAAAAGCGAAGTTGCATTTTCTTTTTCCCAACTTTTCATTCATAAATTCCATTCATAGAAATATTAATTTACAATTTCTGATTGGCTGAAAAATTTACAAATTTATTATAAATACCAACAGAAATTGTAGAAAAAAGTCTGTATCTAATAATTTTTAATAAAGGCAGTTCTAAACTGCACCGCGAACCGCGGGGGTCTATCCTAATGGACCCCAAACCGTAAAGTCTGAAGTTCGAGTTTACAAAACACCGAAATATCGTCTGTCGAGATATAAAAACGCGAAGTAGTTATCGGGAAAATATTTCTATCATCTATATTGTGTTCAATAAAATTATTAAAAGAAAATATTTCTATCTATAAAATCAATATTTTGTTCAATAAATTATTAGAAGAAAATTCGAATTCAAAAGAAAATAGTTATATCTATGAGAAATCAATATTGTGTTCAATAAATTATTAAAAGAAAATTTGAATTTAAAAGAAAATATTTCTAACTGTGGAAAATCACTATTGTGTTCAAAAAATATAAAATTAAAATATTTCTATCTGTGAAAATCACCATTGTGTTCCAGAAATTTAGAATTTAAAGAAAAATATTCCCTCTGTGAAAATCAATACTGTGTTTAATAGATTATGAAAGAAATTGTTTTTTAAGAGAAAACGAAGATTTTTTTCATTTCATACGACTACCTGAGAAACAGGCGAACACCAGGTAAGAGTTTTTTTATAATCAAATTAGTGATTAGTGAAGTAGGGGAATCTGGAAAAACCAATCCAACTTCCACATCGTTATAGTTGATACATCCGGAGCTCCCAAACCATTACAATTGACGCAGCCGGTATTTCTACACACCAGCGGTCCTCCAAACCAAGACAATTTTGTATTTTTCTTTTTATTGAATATAATAATGAATAATGATTAATAGTAATAATGAAATGGTGATAGTATAATAATGATATATAATCTATGAATACAATAATTCAATTTAATAAATTTCATTAATACAAACATTAGATTTGAAAAGGTTAATGTGTTGTATATCCTGCATCTTTTTTTTTTAAAGATATAGGATGTAGTCGTCGCTTTAATAATGAAATAACGTATGCCATATATACGTTGTTTTTATATAATGGGTGCGCTGCATTCCCCATAAGGAAGTGGCATTTTAACATTTTCCAATTTTTTTATAACTGGGGGTGAAAATTAATATATTGTTAATTAACGTACATGCAAATTTGAATTTGGTTAAATATTGAAACAGCGTAAACGCATGTACGATATTTCAATTCCTACAGAATAATAACTTGGGTAAAATCAGTGTCGTATACTTTACATACATTACGATCGCCACACGAAATGGTAAATCTAAAATATTGTATAAGCATCATTCATTACTACATGATATGCCGGTTTATATAAATAAAAAATTGTAAGAATATTATGTGTTATTTCAATAATAATTAGTTTTAGGCTTAATCGTCCTTCCATGCAAAATGAAATAATGTATATGAAATATGAAATAACGTATAAGGTACCTGATTGACTTTTTACCTCTTTTTAGGTAGAAAAGCCAGCAGGTACTAATGTGAAATTTTAATATGCTGTGGGGAAATTAGTCAAGATTAATTGGTAGAAATTTTTTTTCCAATATCTTTATTCATTCAATTGTGCTGCCGAGTTTACGAAAATCAGAAAATCGAGAAATCTTTAAACCCAATTATCTCGAAACTACACTTTTGCGAATACGTTGTTTCATTATTAAAGCGACGTAGTAATGAACATGTTAATAACCTTAATTATGTTTGATTGTTATGTGCCAATGTAAATAAATAAATAAATAAAATATTGGTAGTTGAAATAATCTGTGAATTGTCAATCCTTGAATGGAATAGGCTGCAATACCCGTTGGAGTTGTTATTGCTACTCGTTTGAGTAAAACCTGCTTTGTCCAGCATCTAATAGCATAAATTAGATAACTTTTCCCTGTTCCTCCTTCGCCACTAACTTAACGGCGTAAATTTTCTGATCCATGTTGCATAGCGTAACACCTTTATTATATACTCGTTTTTAAACTGCGTTAAGCATTGAGATAACGGTTTCAATATTGACTTCGGCTATATTTTCATGAATTTCAATAAAGTCTTTCATTGCTTTTTCAGCTTCAATAGTTTTGCATTCTAAAGAATCAGTACAGCTGGATAGTTCTTCTTTTTCAATATCTTTGATTTTTTGGTTTATAATTTATAATTCCATGGCGTTCTTTAGATTTGGCTTAAAGGTCTCAAATGCTTCAGCGTAAGTTTCAAAACCGTTTTCAGATCTTCTACATTTCTCCATGATTTAAATAAAAACAACAAAGCAAACTAAAACTTTTCTGGTTCTGGATCAACTTTATATTTAAAATGGTTGATCGGGCATTCATGCGTTCGTTTTCTTAAGTAAAGATTTTCTTTTATTTTATGATGTTCAACATTATTATTTGTGGGCTTTGAACTAACAAGGTCGAACCACTTTATAAAGTCATACTGTTCGGAAAATCCATCCGTCAAACCAAAAACATAAAAAACATCAACATCAGTTTCACACTTAAAGTTACGAACATCCGAAAAACGACGGTGTAAATTGATTTTTGTTGTGAAATGTCCCCTCATCTATAACATTTATCTATTCGTTTTGTTCAATTACAAAACCAGTTTCTTTAAACGTACAAACTATAAATCAGTAGAAATTTCGAGATTGATTCAGACTTCTATATAAGCGATAAAGGAAGTAAGTCAAACAAAACAAAAATTCCGTGGCTTTAATTATTGTAGTTAAAATCAGTTCACATTAAAAATTTGTTAATTGAAGCCAAAGGTAACATAGTGAAAATTAATTGTCCGGTTAAGGAAGAAAAAATAATGAACAAAAACCTATTAAATTGTTGTTACTGGGTTTTGTAAATGATTCCAAAAATTAAAGTGTTAAAGGATTACCTGTTCATGGGTATTTCATAATAATATTAGTTAAACAAATCAAAATTGATAATCATAAAATATTAGAGATTAACAGTTAAAGTGTGTTTCATATAAATTTAAACGAATCAAAATTAATAATCATAAAATGTTATATATTAACTGTTAATTTATATTAAATCTAAATGTAAGTTAATTAAATAAATTAAAATTAGTAATCTAATCATTTCTAAATTGACTATTACTGTGTATCAAATATGAATATTTGTTAAACAAAATAAACTGGAAATATTGATTTATAATAATCTGGAAATATTGATTTAACCAAACCATTTTCAACCATTGATATCTTCTTATATATTAATACGCTAGAAAAAAACTTTCTGGAGCCTAAGGCTTTTTTATTCGAATTTTGATTAATTTCAAATTTTCACTGTTAACTGATATTACTGTAACTTAGGTTTTAAAGATTTTTGGGATTTTTCGGATCATAAATAAAAAAGTTATTATATACGAAAAACTTTTTATATACATATGCATTATAAGTTTACATACATACAAAAACGAAATGAAATTTAAAAAATTTTATTTTATTTTTTTAAATTTTATTTTTCATATATTCTTTGGTAGTGGGTAGTAATAAACGTATTATTTATATTCGTATGCGTAGTATTAGTAAAAATATTCTAATCAAATTTCAGTGTATTTACAAACGTAGATGGAATTTAATTTTAGTCTTCTTATGTCTTCGTAAATGGAAGGTTTTCGATATTATTTTGATATTATTTCGATTATTTTGTTATTTGATATTATTTCGATATTATTTCGGTATTATTTAGATATTATTTTGATTATTTTGTTATTTGATATTATTTCGATATTATTTTGATATTATTTCGATGCCAAGACCACGTCGTAAACGTTTGGAAGTGAGTGGTAGATCGAGTCGTCGGAATAAAAGAGATTATATGCGTAATAATGTTGACTAGGAGGGCCCGGCGTGCTTCGCTACGCTTATAAATAAAGTTTTTGCGTAGACATTTTGTTGACGTAGAAGCAATGATTTCAAAAAGTGGTAATGAGAAATGCTAGCATATAATTTTTAATTTTTCTTTTTAAATATATGAATGAAAAATAATCAGAACTCTAGCTGATCAGTTCGGATATATGAAATATTAGCGATCAAATAAGTTTTCAAGTAAGCTTATTTGATCTCTAACTTATTTGATCGCTAATTTTTCATATATCCGAACTGATCAGCTAGAGTTCTGATTATTTTTCATTCATATATTTAAAAAGAAAAATTAAAAATTATATGCTAGCATTTCTCATTACCACTTTTTGAAATCATTGCTTCTACGTCAACAAAATGTCTACGCAAAAACTTTATTTATAAGCGTAGCGAAGCACGCCGGGCCCTCCTAGTTAACTTTAATAAAACAAACAGAACCATGATAAGAAGAAATTGAGAATTAGTTTGTTTTATAAAACATTGGAGATTTAGTGCAAAATGGCGGAAGAATGGCAGGAAATAATAGTTAACGAGCTAAGTATTTCTTTAAATTATTTATAATCAAGCCTGATAATATATTCTTGTTTCCAATCGACTAATCATATTAGCAATGCATTAAGCAATTTCATCGTCTTCTTCATTTCAACCATACGAGTTGTACGTGTGTTTATCAACATAGTAACCGGCATTTAGAATTCATCGTCTTTGTCATTTTCAAAATATAAGATTTGTGATATGCATATATGAACTCAACACAGTAACCGGTACATATTTATAATTCATCGTCTTCGTCATTTTCAAAATATAAGATTGGTGATATGTATATGTGAACTCATCATAGTAAACTATATTTATGATTCTTCTTTGATTATTTTCAACTATAAAGTTTATAATAAATTCATCAATGTAAATCGTATTTTTGCTTCATCGTCTTCGTTATTTTACAACTATAAGATTTGTGATATTTTCCAATGTATATATGGATTCATCAATGGAAATTATATTTTTGAATCATCGTCTTCGTTAGTTTACAACTCTAAAGATTTATGATATGGATGTATGAATTCATCATTGGAAATTATATTTTTGATTCATCGTCTTCGTCATTTTACAACTATAAGATTTGTGATATTTTCTAATGTATATTATGGGCTATTATTTTGAAAACGTACATCGAAAAAAAAACAACTACTTTTTAAAAATCTGAAATTTTGATATTTTGTTGGTATTGACGAAAGGAAAAAAGTAATTTCTGCTTTTATTTTTTGTGTACTCTGAATCGGAGTTATGCGCGGTTGAATTTGGAGGCTTTTTCACGTAGTTTTTGGTAATGGTGGCAATGTTTTGTGAATAGGTGCCACAAATTTCATCCGACTTACGTATATTTTTGCAAGTAAAAAGGAAAATAATTGAATAATTGAAATAAGTAAGTTTAAAATTAATAACTATTCTCTTTTCCGCTAGGCGGCGCGTAAAACCTTGGTTTACTTCAAAGCTCATATCTCAAAAACTCGGCTTTTTTTTTTTTTTGTTTTTCACAAATTTTAAAGTAAACATATGCAGCTATGAAATTGAGAAATAAAAAGTCAGCAATTCAATATGGATTTTTTCTTACGATTTTTTAAAGTTTGGTATATGAAAAATTCACATGTGTTTTTTTATTAAGTTAATAATCCTGTACTAAATGTGGATCTAATAAATTAAACATTTCATATTTTAACACCTGCCATAAATTTGAACCATTTTTTGTGTATTTCTGATTGAGAAACAGGCTTTTATTCAGAATAAGAATTGGAGATCCCAATGATCGAAGATTTTGTTATAATTTCAACATCACCAACACTAACATTAGAAAAAAACATTAAAAAAATATTTTTCCTATAAACATTATAATTTAGTCAATATTATAAATAAATACATTAAAAAATTAATTTATATATTTTTTTTTGCCTTTAAATTGAAATATTTATGATCATCAGAAAAAGAAAACATTTTGACAATTATTTTATCGGGTGTAGTGTTATCCGGTAAAAAACAGTGGAATCCTTGAGTTCTTTGTTTTCTTCTAAGAACATTTCGTAGATGTCGGTGAGGGTCCATAACACCAACCGCTTTGATTTCTTAATTTTTGTCGATCCTTCTGTAATAGTAACAACATCTTTAAGGCCAGGCATTGTTCTACTAATTTCCTCTGATAAGAAGTATGTTTGAATTTGTTTTACTATATTTTGTGACAAACTGTGCACTTGTTTGCTTTGAGGCCAACTGTAAGGACCTACTGTTTCCAACAGATCCATGGCGAATTCTACCAGTCGTCTTGATGCATTAAATTCATCCTGGATACGTTGATTTGACCAAAATTTACGTGGTAGAGTTGTCAACAAAAACACTTGTTTTGATTTGCAGCTGGCATCTTTAAACTCTTTTTTAAGGTTCATAAGCCATAATGTATATTCACATTCCTCGTTTGGTGACAACACTTTAACTGAATCTACTTGAAATATTCTTTGACTTATTGCCGATGTGACACTTGCAATTTTTTTATAACTTCCTGTTGTAATATGGTTTTGTTTGATAGGAGATTCGGCTAACCTTCCAAGAACATTGTTAATATCTTCTAAAATGTCATTAAGTAGTTCGGGAACTGGTGGAGATATAGTATCAACCGAAACTGGTGATGGATCTAAAGATGCTGGAGGTATTTGAATATTTTCGTTCGTTGGAACATTTTCAACATCCTGATTTATAGAAATAATTTCACTATCGATAGTTTCCGAACATGAAAGCTGCTGTATAGAAAATATTAGTTGCATATGAATTTTTATTCATTTTAATAAAATAATTAAATTTACCTTATTTTTATAGATATAAGTGCGACATGTTTCACATATAAACTGGTCATCACGCAAAGTAAAATTTAGGGTCGCAGCTTTTTGAATAACAGCTGGTGTGACCAGTTTCACATTTTTTGATGTCCGCTGATGATTTTTGAGACCGTACAAGTTACAGCACAATTTGAAAGGCATTTCTATTATTATCTTTTCTAAACGTTATGTCTTCTAAATATTTTGGAATATAATTGTTTATAAGGCAATCCAATCAATATATATATACCCTTGAAATAGTTTTGACATAGGTAGCATCAGGTAGGTACAATTTAATATATTTTGATTGGATGCAAATATAATTTGGTCAAAAACCGTTTGTGGGCGTCATTAGAAATTTTAAATGTTAAAATTATGAGCCTCTAATGAGATTTTAATTAGTAAAAAGGGGCTGAATAGACATTTTTTAAAATGAATAAACATTTTACACACCCTTTTAATAATTTAAATTCCTTTATTTTACCACATAACTTAAATTAATTTTTAATAAGTTTTTAACCATTTAACCGCACAGAAAATGGATCAAATATATTGCAGGTGTTAAAATATGAAATGTTTAATTTATTAGATCCACATTTAGTACAGGATTATTAACTTAATAAAAAAACACATGTGAATTTTTCATATACCAAACTTTAAAAAATCGTAAGAAAAAATCCATATTGAATTGCTGACTTTTTATTTCTCAATTTCATAGCTGCATATGTTTACTTTAAAATTTGTGAAAAACAAAAAAAAAAGCCTACTTTTTGAGATATGAGCTTTGAAGTAAACCAAGGTTTTACGCGCCGCCTAGCGGAAAAGAGAATAGTTATTAATTTTAAACTTACTTATTTCAATTATTCAATTATTTTCCTTTTTACTTGCAAAGATATACGTAAGTCGGATGAAATTTGTGGCACCTATTCACAAAATATTGCCACCATTACCAAAAACTACGTGAAAAAGCCTCAAAATTCAACCGCGCATAACTCCGATTCAGAGTACTCAAAAAATAAAAGCAGAAATTACTTTTTTCCTTTTGTCAATGCCAACAATATATCAAAATTTCAGATTTTTTAAAAATCAAAAATTTAAAAATCAACAAAAAAATGTACGTTTTCAAAATAATAGCCCATATATGGATTCATCAATGGAAATTGTATTTTTGAATCGTCGTCTTCGTTAGTTTACAACTATAAAGATTTATGATATGGATATATAAATTTATCATTGGAAATTATATTCTTGATTCATCGTCTTCGTTATTTTTCAAATATAAAGATTTATGATATGTATATATGAGTTCAATTCACCATTGAAAATTGTGGTTTTGGTTCATCGTCGTCTTTAGTCTAACTAAAATATTTATCTCATTAAACGGAAAAAATCAACCTATGTAGCGTTTAAAACGATTTATATTCGTTATTGAAAAATTTAACAGCTATTTCCCATGCTTGGTCAGGGCAGGTAGTCATGATGTGACTTCCAACCTCAAGAATAACATACAGTCCACTCACCTTCAAGTCACAACACATACAAACAATAAGATTATAATGTTAAAGGACGATTTGGGAAGAAATCATGAGTTATATTAGGGCAAAATATATCAGTTGAGTCTGCACTCAACCGTTCTATAGTCATTCGATTTTTGAGTTTTTAGCTCTTATCTCATTCACATTAATCCACTTTACTTTCGTACGTGGATCGGTTCTAAATAAAGAGATTCTCAAAAGTGTATCGGCAGCTTCAAGTGCTCCACATTCTCTATTATTTAAAGCTCGTAGGGAATAGGCCCACAAACGAGTTTAGAGAGACTTAGTTGAATCAATTTCTGTCAACGTATGTTGTAACGGAGCTTTTTTCACCTTTTGTTTCATATTTGCTGATGTAATATGTTATGGTTCTTGATTTTTCTCCGCAAAACTAAATATCCATATTTCCTTCCCAAGCCAACAAAATTGCGGGATTGTAATCGTTGATATATTCTTCTCCAGCTGCCCTAGGAATGTCATATAATCGACTTTTGGTTTTCAACGGTTGTTATTATCGTTTAACAAAAAGAACAGGTATTGAATATTTAGTCTGAACTGTGGGAGCCATTTAGACATTAGTTGGTTTTTTATAAACTCAAAATGATTCAAATGTATTTCCCGTTCAGCATGTTGTCCATTTTCTTCAAATGGATATAGATCTGGAAAACATAAAAGATCTATACATTTGTTTCTTTTATCCATTGGTATGTCTTCAACTTTTTTCATTTGATAAAGAGCAGTTGATGTTTCATTTATTAGCTTTTCATTAATTGGATAGATCGTATACTGTTTTTTGATTGTAGTGCTTCAGAGTTAGTTCTGATTTTGCCAATTTTCTGCAACTCCTTAGTTGAGTCGAACCGTTGAGAATGATCACCATTGTCACGTTTCTTGTGGACACTATGTTGTATTTTTTTATAATTTTGTGTTTTTGCAATATTGGAAATCTTATTTTTTTCACAAAATTTTGGATTTCCTTTGTTTTTTAGTTCTTTGGGCTTATTATGGTAATCAATTGTATTTGAATTCAATATATGGTTTCTATTGTCATTTTTAATATTTTCTAAAAGACATGAACTCTTACGATTTCGTAGGCCTTTCACATACTTTCACCTTTCGTAGGCCTTTCACATACTTCCTCTACTTAGTCGTAGTTTCTTTTTTTTTTGTTACATTAAACTCTTCCTTGATCTTTTTCTTAAGAGTTTGCAATGGTATTGTTGCTTTTATTTCGATTTCTTTTTTATGCCTGGTGCCGATATATTCGAAGATATTTTCTTTAGGAAAATGTTCAAGGCGATGATTTTCCAGTGAGTTTAGTAAATGTGGTTAAATGTCTCTGGTTTAACACCACATATTAGCGAAACAGCGAAAACTATAGCAAAAACACCACAATTAACTAATTCAACCTGCGATTGTACTTTTGGAAATTTAACGGTAGTTGTATGGAATTGAGGGAATATTTTCTTCAAAAATATTTATGGCAATCGTCGAGGTATCCATTGTTCATTAATTCATATATGAATAGTGAATTTTCACTACTGTTGAAATAACAATAAACACAATGGCCACGACTAGGCAATATTTGTATGTGATGCGTATTGGGTGGGATACATTTCACTTATTTTTAATTTTGAAGGCACATTGTCTCGTATGGTAAAAAATTTGTGAAATTTTGTACGATCATTGCGATCAGACATATGACAAAAAGCAGACATATGACAATCAGTGAGACAATCGCCTTTTTCGATTATAGATATATCTCTTTCTGTCAGTAGCCGTAATTGTAGCTTCGGTAGTCCTTGCCACGTATTTTCCCTTTTCTTTCTTTTGGGTTCCTTTGTTGTTTGATTGGATTCTAACGGCACAAACGCATTGGATTTTTTGTGTACTCTATAGTTGCGATTATAAATTATGGCTGCTAATGGTTTTAAAGGAATTAGCGAATATTTTGGATCTTGTAGAAAATGTCGAATAGTATCAGAATGATACAATTCAAGTAATTGAGATCGCATTGAATCATGCACTGAAAAAAATTGTAGGTAAAATACAACAAACAATGGTCTGTTGAATTTATTTAAAGGACTCGTTATTTGATTTTCTATTGTTTTAACAAACATGTTTGATAATTGCCAGTTTTCAACAACATGTTTGTAAAATATTTTTAACTACCTTTACAATTTTTTTATTTTATTAATAATAATATAAGCTTCCTTATAGTAACAATTTGAATTTTATTTTTTATTTTATAGAATATCGATTTCGACTTACGTCATCCTCAGTTCTTAAATTATTATTCTTAAATTACTATTCTCTATATTGCATTTTAATTCAAAAGTGACAAAAGCACACAAACAGTGAATAATATGGAAAACCATATTAACACATATACCTTTACAAGCTGTTCGTTGATTTTCGTTTGTTGAATAAAGTAGCCAAAAACCAAAAATTAAAACATATGTTATTGAAATTTGGTGAAATAAAAAGCATAGTTTAAAGAAAAAGTGTGTAAGTATTTAATGAATTGTGTCAATTAAAATAGCCAAAAAAATGAATGAAATTTTAGTAAAATTAAATTATTTGAATGTTCTAAAAAATTTAAGTCAACAGTTTTGTTTTAAAGATATATATAAAGGAAAATTTTGTTTCGGCAAATTTTAATTAAAATCACAAGAGAAAAAATATAAGTAATTTAACATTATTATAATTAAATATAAACTAATGATAACTAACTAATAGTTTTGGAAATATATGATAAAATACATAAAATAAAATGCCAAAAGTTAACAAACATGTTTGTTATTTTAACAGTCCGGTTGTGGTTTTGTTCGTAATAATTAACAAACATGTATGTAAAATTTACAAACTGTTCGTTAAAAATTGTTGGTAAAATAAATTCAAATAACATCAATTTGTTGTATTCTACGAACAATTTGTAGGATCAAAAGTAACAGAAATGTGTGTTGAATCGAATGACATTTCTGTAAATTTTATGAACATTTTTATGGAGTGTGATCGTAATGCAAAAGTTCGGCGTTATTTGAAATACTCGAGAAATTGCAAACGCAATAGCATATATGCCACAGTCTATGCTATTAGGCTGCTGTTGAACTAAGGGGAAGTTAACGTTTTTTAAACTTTTGTACGGAAAAAGCCTTTCTAAAACAGTTTTCAATTCCTTCGTTAAAAAAGATGTATTAAGTGAATCATATATATAAATAACTTTTGAATTGTAAAAACAACATACCAAGTGATCCGGCGGGTGTATAATCTGGATCATATCTAATGTTTCTGGTACTGGGTTGATAACTCAGGATATTGCCACAAGACTCTCTGTGGTAAATAGCCGAGTTCCTTCAACATATTATGAAACAGCATAATTGTGGGTTTCTTCAATTTTACCATAATTTTTGTCACTAATTATCTGTTTATCATTTTCTGATAAATTGCTAATGTAAATCGACATAGCTTAAAAATAAAAGATTTTTTAGAGATTAGATTTAGATTTTTTTTTAAATTTATCACTCGAATTTTTAAATTTTTTTTCATAAAATCACTTTCAATAATAATTTTTGCTTAAAACATTTAATGGTTTATGCATAAGATTTGTGAATCTGTATTTTCCACTTTTAACTCATTTTGAAATTTATAAACGAACGCTTTCAATAGACGCCATCTAATAAAACTATCCCGACAAACAATTTGTAACCGCAACAAGATTCGTTATTCAAAATTAGATATAAAGATTCAAAATTCAAAATTTAAGGTTCAAAATTAGATATAAAATAAAAAATTGTACACGAAGTTTCTTCGATTTCGCGAAATAAACAAAAAAAACTAAAAATATGTTTTAATAGACGAACAATCAACGACAACTATCCGAATAATATCCGAATTATATAAAAAATAAAAATTAACGGTGGCGAATTCACAAACGAACGAACGAAAATACAAAATATCCAAAACAAAGAAATCAATTGTGTTACGAAGCAAGATTCATGGTTTAGCGACCGTAAAAAGTCGGTTGAAAAATTAGATATAAAACAAAAAATTGTACACGAAACTTATTCGATTTTGCGAAATAAAAAAAAAAACTAAAACTATGTTTTAATAGACGAATAATCAACGTCAACTATCCGAATCATATAAAAAATAAAAATAAACGATGGCGAATACGCGATCACAAAACGAAAATACAAAAATATCCAAAACAAAGAATTCAAACGAAGCAAATATTGTTCGTAATTCAACGTATTTTATTCGGTCGTAGAATAAAAGATTTTGATTTGATCATTCCAACAAGTGCCACCGTATGTGTTAAAACAACCGTTTGTTCTGTGTGAAACATAGTAAAAATTAAAAATTATATCTATTATATATTAAATTTAATGGTGAGAATAATAATTATATATTAAACAGGTGAGATTTTTTTTTATAAGCATGACTTTTTTTTATAAGTATTATTAATAATAAAGTGTTAAATTTATTAATAAAGTGATGTGATCCAAAAACGATATATATATTTTATAATATATTTGATATATGATATATTATATAATATTATATATACATAATATTATATAATATATTATAAATATTTATATATATAATATTATATTATATAATATTATATGATATAATATGATATATTATATATCGACCGCTTCGTGACAAGAACTCCTATCTGCGTTTTTTGCTAAAATGAGTTTTTGATGTAGAAATATAGCTATAATGCAGGCGCACCTATACATAATAACTATACCGTAATAGTAAAACTAAAAAAACAATATAACGGCAAAAAACAATTCCTCCTATAAAGAAATAGTAAAAAAAAATCGTAAAAATCTCCTATGTGATCAGTTTCCTTGTGTTTTGACAGCGTGAGGATCGCCGGTAAGTATTTGATCTGTTTTTTATTATGTGATATTAGTTAAAATTGGAAGTGAAGTGAAATTTAAATATTTATATATTTAGTAGTTGAATTGAAATATTTATTTTGACGTGGTTATATAATAATACATAATAAAACAATAATAAATAATTGCTTCATTTATGAGATTTTGAAACATCATTATTTATGTAGATAGGAGGTTTTGCATCCAATTTTTACTAAACGATTCACCGAAAAATTTAAAAATTTAATTTTTGTTTGAAATTACAGACAACAAATAAATATCTATTAAGTTAAACGAATTATGAATTCCATTAAAAAAATGTTACGTGAGCAAAGAATGGCACAAAGAATGGCACGAAAAGATATGGCAGATATGGCACGAGAAAAATTACAACAGGCAATCGTAATCCCAAGCAGCAATGAAACAGTAATTCCAATTGAAAACCTTGACGTGATATTTTCTTTTGAAATAGATCCTACAGCGATGGGACCTGATATTTACATTCCAAGTGCCAGCAATAATTCAAATGAGGATACAATTATGGTTACGGATTTAAATTTTGAAAATATATTAAAGCAGAACGAACTAGAAATGGAAAGTAAGGCTTATGAAGACGACCCAGACAATGTGAGAGATATGACTGTTGATTCTTACAGTAGTGAAGAACAACTTCATATTACGGATGCGGACAATGATGAAAATAATCATTTATTTGTACCTGAAAGTGTAGAAACGGAAGACCCAGATGAAATGGGTCTGAGTGGAGAAAATTCCGTACGGCGGCAAAGGAAATCTAAATCTGATGATTGGAAACGCAATAAAAATAAAATCCTCCGCATGAAAGGGAAAGAGTACGTTGGGTTCTGTAAGATAGATAATAAATACCAACAACAGAAAATAAGAAGTCCTAGAGTGCAAGGTATTTCTTGCAAATCGAACAAGTGCTTCAAGTCAAAAAACCGATTTTGTCACACGTTTACACCGGAAATACGACAAGCTATTTTTAATGATTTTTGGGATAAATGTAATTGGGACCAACGAAAAATATTTATTGCCTCAAATGTTATATGCAGACCTGCATCCAGAATGACTGTTAAAACGAGCTCTAGACGTTCGAAAACTTATGATTACTTCATGCACAATGGCACAGACCGTGTTCAGGTTTGTCGGAATATGCTTTTGCAATCGCTTGCTATTGGTTATAAGACAGTACATGCTTGGATTGAGTCCAGTCGACACGGTTTGCATCAGGAGACTTCTCATTCAAACAAGGCCCGGAAATCAATTACTCGAGAGGTCAATAATTCTCAGAAAGAATGTTTACATTCCTTTTTTGAAGAACTACCAAAGTTGCCTTCACACTACGCAAGAGCCAATTCATCTAAATTATTTTTGGAACCGATCTACAGTTCCATTAGAGATGTGTTTAAACAATATCAAATATTCTGTGGATCCAAAAATAGTTTACCTTTAGGAATAACGCTGTTTACTGAAACGTTTCACGAAAAGAATTTGTCCATTTTTCAAAAAACGAAAGATGAATGCAACTTGTGTGCGTCTTTTAGAAATGGGAATTTGGCGGAAGATGAATATAACAAACACATTATTAACAAGAACCGCGCGCGAGATGAAAAAACTCGAGATAAGGAACTTGCTATATCTGGAAATATTTTTGCTATATGCATGGATCTGCAAGCTGTAAAATTGGCCCCCTATGTTAACGCAAATGCATTTTATTACAAAACCAAACTATGCTGCCATAATTTTACATTTTATAACTTAGCCACCAAAGATGTAAAATGTTATTGGTTCTCTGAAGATCAATGCAACAATTTATGCGCATCAACTTTTACTAGTTGTATCATCGACTACTTAAGCAATAATCTTAGCATCGAAGAAAAAAAACTGTTGTGATTTATTCCGACGGATGCGGATTCCAAAACAGAAATAATGTTTTGGCTAACGCGCTATTAAATTTTTCTATGCAGAATGATATTGAAATCATTCAAAAGTATTTAGTACCAGGACACACACAGATAGAGTGTGACAGTGTCCATAGTAAGATTGAGCATCAACTCAAAAATAGGGAAATACATTTACCCAGCAACTATTTAGTATTTACTAAAGCTGCGCGCATCAATCCAAAACCATACGAGGTAGAAAATTTAAGATACACGTTTTTTAAAAACTATTCATTACCGGAACATCTTAGATATTCATCAATTAGACCTGGTAGAAGGGCCCATGATCCAGTAGTTACTGACATCAAAGCTTTAAGATATTACGAAAGTAAAATAAAATACAAATTATGTTTCGATCACGAGTGGAGCGACTTACCTGGAAGATTGAAAAAAATTGATGTTATATCGAATTATCCATCTCTTTTTAGTACAACATGCAAAATAAAAAAAAGCAAGTACGATCACTTACAAGATTTAAAATCTGTGATCCCATCAGACTGTCATGCCTTTTACGATAATCTTGAATTCGTTGATTAACTTTTTTTAATAATACTGATGAAACTTGGAGACTGATTTTAGTCGTAATTTTAAGAATATTATTTTTAAACATGTGAATGTGATTTCAATACTTTTGTATTATTTAACTGAAAGTTGATTTTTTTTGTTTTAGATAGGTACCATCTTAATAATGTTAATTTTTTTATATTTAAAAACTTGAATTATTTATGTAAATTTGTTATGAATAAAAAATTAAAAGATGAAATAACTACCATAACAATTAAGTTTATTTATTTGAATAATATATCCTATCTGCATAAAAAATTTGACTCAAATTATCCTAAGTACATCAAAAATTTTACCATCAAGATAACTGACAAAAATATTTATTGATACGTTGTATAAGTTTATTTATAAAGAATCCTCATTTAAACTATATGAAAATTTTTAATCGTTATCACGGTGCACAGTTTTTTTTGTCTCCTGGAAAATGTAGTTTTTGTAGATAGGAGGTCTTGTCACGAAGCGGTCGATATATTTTATAATATTCGTACATATATTCTATTTCTAGCTCATTTTTGTAATGGCGGCTAGCGTAAATTAATTATTAATAATAAAGTGTTAAATTTATTAATAAAGTGATAAATGTGTTCCAAAAACGATATATTTTATAATACATAATATATCTGTGGTCACAAGTCAAAACTAGTAAAGTCAATTTTTCTCACATTTCACGAGAGCCAAATAATGAGCAAAAATTCCAAACTAATAAAATTAAGTTTACTAAATACATTTTGTTTGTTTACTTTTTATTTTTATATATGATTTATTCTCATTTACCTCCAAAATTACAAAACTTAATTCTGGTTTGACCAAAAAATAATAAATATGTTTAAAAATTTATTACAAAAACATATCGTAATTAAAATCCACAAATAAAAATATACATGATTTTGCATTTTTAATTTTTTTCAATTTAATTCAATATTCAGCTTCGTTTTTACTATCGGCTTCTGTCAAATCGGGATGAAAGCTTAACATACTTACTGATGGAAGATTACTGTAAAAGATGTGAAACATTGAATCAATTAATGGCAACAAATCAATAAAGTCGCTTTTCTTTGCATCACTAATTTTGATAGCCTCGTTATAGCATTTAGGAAGTTGCTGTATTTTAAATGAATTCACACCACGTTTTCTTATATTTAAAGTGTGAAATGGTAGGTTATCATCAAGAGAATTCTTGTATTGAATATATCCAAATCCTTTTGAATATTTCAACCATTTTACATTATTCCAGATAAATTTATTGCCACCTTCATCAACTTTCCTCCAGATAAATTTTTGTTTATTTGCATAGGAAAAATTTAAAAAATCGTGTTGAATCATACTTTTACTTCAAATGGTTTATTGGATCGAATTCCTCGTATAAACTGGCTCCAGTCTCTTGGAATTTCAATTTTGAAATCTGTGCGTTTCTTGTAACGCATTTTTGTAAAACATAAGAATGCCAAAATATAAATTGTTAGATCAACTTTTATATTATAAAATATATTATAAATATTAATAATTATTTAAGACCACTCGTTGATGATCTTAACAAATATTTAACAGTTGAGTTTCTTTGGAAAAACAATAATATAACCGTAAAAATTCGATCGTTTATATGTGATGCCCCTGCGAGATCTAGCGTGCTTGGAACAAAATCTCATACGGGATATTTTGGCTGCCTTAAATGCAATGTCGAAGGTGATTATATAAGAAATCGAGTTATTTTTCCAATTAATACAATGGCACAAATTAGAACTAATAGTTCATTTAGGAATAGAGAAAATACAGAACACCATAAAAGTGATACTATATTAGAAGAACTGATAATTGATTTGATTAAACAATTTCCGTTAGATTATATGCATCTTGTCTGTCTTGGAGTAATGAAGAAACTACTACAGATGTGGGTTTGCGGCGATACCAAATCTCTGATTCCAGCAAGGAGTGTTTTTCTGTGGTTTGTTCGCATTAGAAACGGAACCGGCGCTTGGCCAAAAAATTACAAGCAAGCTATTCGAAAACAACTGGAAGCAAGCCCAGCATGGTCAATTGGTCCTTATAAAATTCTAAAACAAAAGATTAGTGATTATCAAGAAGCAAAAGCCAAAGAAAAAGATCTTGCTGAGTTTTCAAATTCTGAATATGATGAGGGATATAACAAACCGGAAAAAAGAAAATACGAAATGGTAAATATCAATAATAACTTAAACGAACCATTGCCAAAATGCATAATTGTAGAAAATATATTATTACCACCACCTTTAACCCCCCTTAAACAACATTCAATAGAGCAACAAACTGCAGAACAACAGACGAACTATTAAGAAACTGAAACTTTTACAACACCATTATTTAGATCCGACTGTTTTATAGATCACACCGAGAGCTATGATATCAATGAGTATATTAGTATGAATCAAAACGAGAAAAATAATGTCCAAGCCAACTCCTCCGATAAGTATTCAAAACAAATTAAAAAATTAAAAGAAAAATGTATGAAAAATAAAACAATGATTGTAGAAAATCAATGCAATATTAAAAACATACTAGAAAACCAGGATAAAATATTAACTAATCAAGCAGATCTCAAAGAAATTCTTGTGGTTCTAATGAACAACATATCTAAAAAAAATCAAACTTTAATTATCAAAGATTCATCATTCGTATTGGCAAAATTACCCATCACTGCAGTTGAACAGCAGGCATCGTTAAATTCTAAATTATGTTCTCAAACATATATGGATCAAATGGTAATTTTTGTTATTTAGTTATAAACAAAAACAATAGTAATTTTTTCATTATGCTTTTCAGACTCTTCTCCTCTATAAATTGGCTACAGACAAACCAATTAAAACCGTAAAAAATTGTCTAGAGAAATTATGCGCCCAAGATGTTTTAATCCAGGGGCCCTATTCCCGAACACATAAATGTCATCACAATATTGTGAATTTCGTATTATGTAACACCAATTTGGTGAAAATTCAACACAATATTGTGAATCTGACAAGAACAATATAGTTACTGTCAAAATCATAATTTTGCTTTATGTTTTGTGTGTTGACTTTTTTATACAAATGTCATCGATTAGCGTAAAAATTAATTTATAACGCAAACTTAAGTCTTTAATAATATTAAATAATCATATTTTTCTATAAATATCATTAAAACATATTTATTTATTAAATATATTTTTATTTTATTTTGCATGTTTTAAGATTAAAAAAGTTAGCTGTCAATAGCACGAATCTAGTACCCAAAATCTGTTATAATTTTGTAAAAATTTGTTATAATTTGTTTGGCACAGATATGAGTTACAGAATACCATTTTTAAACAAAGTTGTTAAGCATTTTGGTGAAATTGACAATATTGTCGATTGACAAATATGTGTTCTGGAATAGGGCCCCAGTATTCATGGTCGGGACAAAATTCTCTTTCAAAAGGTAAATAAATATTAAAATGAGTATTTTTTTAATGATTATTTAATGATTAAGCCTCTTATATAAGCATTTTTAATTTAAATGCTAATGGGCGTAGCAACAATGAAGCTAATTCTGTATTTTGGAGCAAACACTGTCCAGTGAAGGCTGCAAATGGCTAACCGTTTACCTATTAAAAGAAATTCGTGTTTAATATGCGTATATATTATATTTATCGTGTCTTTCTAATATTTCCCATTTTAGACATAAAAAGTCCAAGCGGCACGTATATCCGCTAGAAATAGGTAGATTTCGAGATCAGACAATTTTGTGTGCTAGTAGAATCTGGTGTATCAGATTAGTTTAAACAAAACAAACTAATTACAAACAGATATCGAACAAATTTAAAACAAATTAGCTACATATAAGCATAACTATATCTATCCAATTTTGCAACAAACAAATATCAAATCTACCACAGAACATGTGTGTGACAATTTATGACACAAACCTACGCTATATCATATGTCGTGCAATTACTGCAAAATATCAAAATAGTTTATTTCTAAGAAAAAAAATTAATTTCTTCTATTCAAACCTTTTTATTTTTTTTTTTCATTGACTGTTATAAGGTTTTTGGAAATTGTAGTTATGGATTGTTGCAAACTTTTTTGTTGAAGCCAACAAGTCAAAAATCTCTAACTGCAGAGGTTTATATTTATAAGAAACGGATTAAAATGTTACCACAGATTCTAAATTTATGAAGTTTTTAAAAATATTAGTATCCAAACGGCCGTTATACCGGATTTAAGAAACTAATTTTTTTTCTAGTATAAAGCCTCTAGTTCCTTAACCATGTGTCAGATTTTTCTGATTTACGAACTTGTCCAAGATATTAATAAAACACACATTTTTAGGAAACGTTTTTTGATCTCGCTCCACAAATGCGACCGTGAGAATGCCGGTTGATTTAAACTCATTTTGGTTTTACAAGCTTTTTTGTTGGAGCCGCTCACTCAGAATCCTCCAACTGCAGAGGTCCATTTTTTGAAAGAAATTGATTAAAAATGCTTCAAAAATTCTAAATTTATGAAGTTTTTAAAAATATTAATATCCAAACGGCCGTTAGAACGGATCTAAAAAACAGACTTTTTGTCTAGTATAAAGCCTCTAGTTTCTTAACCGTGTGTCGGATTTAGCTGATTTACGAACTACTTTAAGATATTAATAAAAAACAAATTTTTAGTAAAGATTTTGTGATCTGGCTTTACAAATGCGACCGTGAGAGTGCCGGTTGTTTCAAAAAATAATTTTTTTTGCAAAGTTCTTTGTTGGGGCTCACTCAGGAACCTCTCACTGCAGGGATCTATTTTTAAAACAAATTGATAAAAAAGATTCCAAAAATTCTAAATTTGTTGATTTTTTTAAAATATTAGTATCCAAACGGCCGTTATAACGGTTTTAAAAAATCATTTTTTTTTAGAAAAAAGCCTCTAGTTCCTTAACTTGTCCAAGATATTAATAGAACACACATGTACAGAAATTTTTTTTGATCTTCCTCAACAAATACGACCGTGAGAGTGCCTGTCGTTTTCGTTATATCTCATATCGTTTATATATACATATATATAAATAATTTTTTTTTGTTTTGGTTTTTCGTCTCCGCTTATCATATACAGTCGTTTGGCACAAAATATTTTCCGAAATTCCGAGATGAGGCACATTACAATAGGTTGATTTTTATATGAAATCTACCTAAAAAACAAGTTTTCGCAGAAAACAAAAACATTTTGGAGCTTCTTCGGAATGTACACAACCATTTACGAACTTGTAACACAGTGACAACACAAACCATAAAAACAAGTGTAAAGGAATTCCTTAAACGACACAACTTTCGTTTTAATCAAAAAACCAAAATAACGTAATTTCGGAATTTAAAATATATGTAATATGTATGGATTATTTTTTTTAACTTTCAATGAATTAAAATAAATTTAATATAATAAATAAAATAATAAAATTGTGAATTTAAGCGATTCGAATTAGCTAATAGACAGACATGAATTAATATCCATAGCTAGACATGATAGTAATAGATAGACATGAATTACATAGGGGTTGAGAAAAAACAGACCGTCATCGAAAGGTAATGAACGCATCGACGAGTAACGAATTGAAACGATTATCGAATCATGGGAAAGAAGAGGTATAGAACATTTTTTTGAAAACTTGATAAATGTTTGTAAATGAAAATATTTTTTTTTTGGTTAAATTATAGAAAGAAGTAAGCCAAGGTGCCGAAGGTGACGACCGAATTGCAGAAGCTATATATTATGTATTCGAAAAAGTCCTTCTATTTGCGGATGATCTTATATTCCAAAAATTTGTGACGCCAATATCTGAACTATTTAAATATCCAGTCCTGTATCAAGACAAAGAACGCATCGGCGAGTAACGCATTGAAACGATTATCGAATCATAGGAAAGAAGCGAATTAGGTATAGAACATTGTTTCGAAAGTTTGATAAATGTTTGTAACTGAAAATTTTTTTTTTTGTTAAATTATAGGAAGAAGTAAGCCAAGGTGCCGAAGCTGACGACCGAATTGCGGAAGCTATAAATTATGTATTCGAAAAAGTCCTTCTATTTTCGGATGATCTTATATTCCAAAAATTTGTGACGCCAATATTTTAAATATTTAAACATCCAATCCTGTATCAATACAGTCCCGGTCTAAATATGTAGTTGGACGGTTATTTGTTAATACCAAAACTATACAAATGGACGGTTATTTGTCAACACCTTAATTATGAAGTTGGACGGTTATTTGCCAACACCAAAATTACTCACTTGAACGGTTACTAGTCAGAATTATTAACTGGTATATTACGGACAAATGGACTGTATAATAACCATCTATAGTTCGTACACCAAAAATAAGGACCGCCTAACGTGTTCCAAAAGTCGGTTTATTGGCAGTACTTAAGAAAAATAAAGTCTGCCAAAAAAACGTACGGTCCCACACCCCCACATTGGTAATTTTTCGATACCAAATTATGAAATTGTTTGTCGGGTATTTTGTACTATCAAATGTATGTGATTCGTTGTTTGTATACAAAATATCGATAAGATAGAACAAGGAAGTTTTTTTGCAAAAATTATCGATGTTTCTCGGGTTTGTTTTAGTATATCTTTGGTAATTTAACAACAAGAAAATAGTACTTTTGTGGCGAACATAGGTTTAGTAAATTTTTGAGATATTAATGATAACGCCTAGTCTAGTGTGCTGAATGTACAATCTATCTATCAATTCAATTCAATTATTGTTTATTGAGTCTTTAAGGTACATCAAGGATTATTTACAGAGTTGTTATTTTTAGAATATATTTATTTAATTTTTTTTGTGAAGCAAAATAATAAAATTTACACCGACAACAGGCTGTCAGGTGTTTACATTTTTGAGGTTATGACTAAATTGTGTAATTCAATTTTCTAATAATAATTATTTTTCAGAAACTAAAGATAAGAAATTAGTTAAGAGCTTGCTCAAGACCTTTTATACATCACAAAGCATTTAAATGCTGAACTTAAAAACTAATATAATACATATTTACAAGAGAAAAACAAAAGTTTTGTTTAAAGCAAAAAAATCGAAACTATGTTTAATTCAAGAATAAAACGAAAACAAGCTGGTGCCTCTCAATTCAAAGAGATTTACCTCTATGATTATTAAAACTTTTAGTTGAACAGAATTTAATTTGGTTAGAATTATTTGCAGGTTGAAGTAACTTAGTCGAATCATTGCTGGTTGGTTACGCAGACAGGAGGCAGGTAATACAGATTACTTTCAAGGGGTGTTAAAGCATTATCATTGTAGATTTGTTTCATCAAAGAGTTAGGATGGAACTGGAGTTTTTTCAGTCTTTGACTTGCCATAGTAATCGAATATTGAGTTAAAGGAATAATCCCTGATTCCTTACACAGTATTTTGTTGTGTATGTACTTGTTGTTAGCTCTTCTATACTTTGATAAGCATTGTCTAAGTATTTTTCTTTCAAAGATGTTAAGCTCCTCTGCCACCGTTGGACTGATTGTGAACCATACTGGGAAGGCGGATGTTAAAATTGGTTTAACTAGAGCATTATAAATTAGTAATTTTGTCCTATATTCTACCGATCTTGAGGAGAGTAGAGGTCTTAGTATCGCCACTACACCTTTGGCTTTATTAAGACTCGTCCTTACATGTTGGTTGAAGCAGTTTTTGTTTTGAAGAGCTACACCCAGGTGTTTTATGGAATTGGTTGCTTTTATATTGCTATTTCCAATGGTAATCGATAATTGTTTGCTTTCACGGACCGCCAAGTGATGGCCTTTGCCACTTGCATTCCTAAAACATATAAGTTTACATTTTGTATCATTAATTTTTATTCCCCATGTTTTATAGAAGTTATCTATTATGTTAAGGTGTTCTTTTAGTTTGTCAAGTGCAATATGTGGGCGTTCATCTTGAGCGAAAATTAACGTATCGTCAACATAGAGTAAAGCTTTAGAGCCTTGTGGAGTTATAGTCGCAATATCATGTATAGAAAAGTTGAACCTAAAGGGACCTGAAGGGACCTAAAATCGAACCCTGAGGTATCCCTGAGTTTACATCAATTAAGTTTGAACTAGATTGTCCTATATTGACAAACAACTTTCTGTCCGTTAGAAAACTTTTTATCA
>OY856188.1:189199357-189276865 GCA_963693315.1 Diogma glabrata | reverse complement strand
ATATATATATATATATAATTTATATATATATATATATATATATATATATATATATATAATATATATATATATATATATATATATATATATATAATATATATATATATATATATATATAATATATATATATATATATATATATTATTATATATATATATAATATATATATATATATATATATATATATATATATATATATATATATATATATATATATATATATATATATATATATATATATATATATATATATATATATATATATATATATATATATATATATATATATATATATATATATATATATATATATAATATATATATATATATATATATATATATATATATATATATATATATATATATGCTTTTTTTCTTGTATAGTCTTATTGAAAGTATCAGTTCCAATTAGATTTGTCGGATTCTAGACCGTTTTCTAAATTATTTGGTTTTATCATAAAACGACCACATCCAAAAATGTTAAAAAGAAAAAACACCAGTTTTCATTTTTTATCTTTTTCGAGCGTCGATTTTTTATTTCCAAAATAATTTAATTTAATAATAATAATAATAACATACAAACAAATAACAGGGCTAACAACAGGTGGTTGTGCCTCTGGTATTTTCGCAGATTTTGTTATAACAGATATCCTGGATGAAGCGATAGAAGAGTCCGCAATAACACCAACACTAGTCACAAAATATGTTGATGATATACTGATGATAATGGAAAAAGATGAAATAGAAAACATGTTCAATATTTTAAACTCTAAAAGCAAAGACGTAAAATTCACTTGTGAGCACCAACAAAACAACGAGCTTCCATATTTAGACATAAAACTTATACTAAATAATAACTATACGATATCAACGAACTACTACCAAAAACCTACCAATACAAACAGGCTACTAAATTACAAATCAAAACATCCAATATCCCAAAGAACTGGAATGGCATACGGGCTCATATCTAGAATCTTTACTTTAAGCTCAAGAGAATTCCACCAAGAAAGCATAAAAAAAATCCATAACATTTTAATTAAGAACAACTACCCGAAGACAATGATCAATAGGATGATAAAGGAATAAAACTGGAAAGCAAAACACAAAAAAACTGAAGGTCAACCAAAAAACGTGAAATATAAGGGAATGACATATGTACACACTTTAACAGAGAATCTTACCAGATTATTCCGAACACAACACCGAACTCCGAATTGGCTATAAAGCTAAAAAAAATGTTAGAACACTACATACAACAATGAAGGACAAAACGGAAAAAAACGATAGGACAAATCTAATATACAAATTCAAATGCAAACAATGCACTGGTGAGTACATCGGCATGACATCTCAAAAACTAAAAAACAGGATAGCCCTACATAAATCGGATCATAACCACAAAGAAGAAAGAGCTGACAGAACAGCAGCAGTCCAACACACCATAAACACGGTCATAAATTCGATTTCGACAGTGTTCGAGTTCTGGAGATCGAGGATAACTACCAAAAAGATCTACAAAAGAAATATTATACATAGATAAATTTAAAACACCGCACTAAATTTCAAAACAGACATAAAAAATTTACAACAAACTTACACACAATTACTGCAACACTAGGAAATATCCAGGAAACAAACCACCATAAAATACAAAATAACAACAAAATTTAAATCTCCAAAAATAACTAAGACCATAAAAATTTTCCCTAATAATAATATTGAAAGAACCAAAATCAAAATATTGATAATCCACTATCCCTTTCTGCTTTCTTTTCATCTCTTTTGCCGTCTTTTTTGTTTTTATTTTCATTTTTTCTCTCATTTTTACTTTAATTTCCAAAGAACAAAAAAATTTTCCATAAACCATCTCCGGCACAAACAAAAAGTTTTAAGCTAGCAAAGGTAAACGATCATAAAATTAATAATAGATATGTGTAAAAAGAATTGGTTTACCGTGTTACCAATAACAAAATACAATTACACATATCAAAAAACATCAATCTAAAATCTAAAATCAATCTAACACACAGAAAGATTAAAAAATTGAAATTCATTTTGAACGGAATCTTAATTTTAGGGTTTCATTTACATTAATTTTTCGTTTTTAGTTTTAAATCATTTTAAATTATTTTTTCCGATAAGCTGTATATTTGTGTTTTTTAATTAGATTAATCATAATTTGTTGTTTCATTTTTAAAGAAGAAAAACATTTTTTAATACTTTTCTTTGTTAATATCTTTTAAGGACTTGAAGAAGAGGCTAAAAAAGTCTCGAAACGTATCCGAACAAAAACAAAAAATTTTTGAAAAATAAATTATTTTGGAAATAAAAAATCGACGCTCGAAAAAGATAAAAAATGAAAACTGGTGTTTTTTCTTTTTAACATTTTTGGATGTGGTCGTTTTATGATAAAACCAAATAATTTAGAAAACGGTCTAGAATCCGACAAATCTAATTGGAACTGATACTTCCAATAAGACTATACAAGAAAAAAAGCATATATAAAACAAAGACCGAGTGAAAAAAGACGGTTCCAAAAACATCATCAAAAAGAACTTTCTGATTCACAAAAAACAAAGAATTATAAAAAGCAACGGAAATAAAGCAAGAATGTCATTTTATAGAACATTAGAACAACACCATGGAACAAACGCTATGCGATTGTTCAAAGATATAACAATGAACTAAACATAATAGATAAGACTCGTGCAGCAAAAAACTTCCTTGTTCAGTGCCGAAAAACAAAACTTGTACCAAAACACATAAAAAACAAAACAGAAAACCTAATCAAGAACACATACAAAAGTCAAATTCAAAAAACACGCAACTTCAAAATTATCACCAACAAAAAAAATAATCAATCTTGAAATAGCACAGAAATGCATAAAGCTACAGCATCACAGAAATAAATTACAATTTTTACTCCAGACAATGTACAAAAAGGTGCCCCAACATATAGTTAGTAATTTTATCCACACTATAAGAGAAGGTAGAAAATCAAGAACTAATAGCACAACGGAGACGAAACTGAAAAGAATGGAAAAAGAAAATGAAGTAGACTTTAAACACACAGAAGAATGGTTTAAAAATTTAACTGATATCATAATACCGAAGGAGGTTTCATTAATACTTTCACTAGGACCAAAATTCGCAATAGCACACACAAAAAAGGACTTTCCCTTATTTGATATCATTGCAGATGTTGAAAACATAATTCCCACAATGCGCGAGGAAGACCACAACATCATCAGAGGAAAAGCATCAACAATGATATCAAACCACATGCACAAAATCGATTTTCTCACAACTCACGAAGACACAATTTTTCAGAAACATTACAAAAAAACGAAGGAATTTTTCACCCAGAACAAAAACATCAGAATATTATCGGCAGATAAAGGAAACACCACAATTGCAATGAACACCGAAGATGTCGAAACTAGAATGAATGACCTTCTACAGAATTCTAAAAAATACAGAATACTTACCAGCAATCCAACAGATAAATTACAAATAAAAAACAATAGCATTGTCAAAAAACTATATGAAAACCAATATATTGATAACAAAACAAGAAAATCACTAACAACTTATACATCACAAACACCAAAATGCTACCCAACCCCCAAAATACATAAAATTGGCACACCATTACGAATCATAGTATCAGGCATAAACAGTCCTTCCTACAAAATGGCCAAATACATTAGCAAACTCTGCAGTGAAGCAATACCTAACAACCAATACAATATAAAGAATTCTTTTGAGTTAAAAGAAAGATTGAATAGCATAAAAGTAAACTCGGACGACAACATAGTATCATTTGACGTGGTCGGAATGTTTGACAACATTCCAAATCACTTAGTCTATAAAGCGATTCAAAAGCGCTGGTCTAGAATATCATGCATAACAAAGATTCCCATAAATGAATTTTTCAAAATGATAAAATTCTGCCTAGAGGACACAAATTACTTCCAATGGGCCAACAAAACATACAAACAAATAACAGGGCTAACAACAGGTGGTTTGTGCCTCTGGTATTTTCGCAGATTTTGTTATAACAGATATCCTGGATGAAGCGATAGAAGAGTCCGCAATAACACCAACACTAGTCACAAAATATGTTGATGATATACTGATGATAATGGAAAAAGATGAAATAGAAAACATGTTCAATATTTTAAACTCTAAAAGCAAAGACGTAAAATTCACTTGTGAGCACCAACAAAACAACGAGCTTCCATATTTAAACATAAAACTTATACTAAATAATAACTATACGATATCAACAAACTACTACCAAAAACCTACCAATACAAACAGGCTACTAAATTACAAATCAAAACATCCAATATCCCAAAGAACTGGAATGGCATACGGGCTCATATCTAGAATCTTTACTTTAAGCTCAAGAGAATTCCACCAAGAAAGCATAAAAAAAATCCATAACATTTTAATTAAGAACAACTACCCGAAGACAATGATCAATAGGATGATAAAGGAATATAACTGGAAAGCAAAACACAAAAAAACTGAAGAAGGTCAACCAAAAAAACGTGAAATATAAGGGAATGACATATGTACACACTTTAACAGAGAATCTTACCAGATTATTCCGAAACACAACACCGAACTCCGAATTGGCTATAAAGCTAAAAAAAATGTTAGAACACTACATACAACAATGAAGGACAAAACGGAAAAAAACGATAGGACAAATCTAATATACAAATTCAAATGCAAACAATGCACTGGTGAGTACATCGGCATGACATCTCAAAAACTAAAAAACAGGATAGCCCTACATAAATCGGATCATAACCACAAAGAAGAAAGAGCTGACAGAACAGCAGCAGTCCAACACACCATAAACACGGGTCATAAATTCGATTTCGACAGTGTTCGAGTTCTGGAGATCGAGGATAACTACCAAAAAAGATCTACAAAAGAAATATTATACATAGATAAATTTAAAAACACCGCACTAAATTTCAAAACAGACATAAAAAATTTACAACAAACTTACACACAATTACTGCAACACTAGGAAATATCCAGGAAACAAACCACCATAAAATAACAAAATAACAACAAAATTTAAATCTCCAAAAATAACTAAGACCATAAAAAATTTTCCCCTAATAATAATAATGAAAGAACCAAAATCAAAATATTGATAATCCACTATCCCTTTCTGCTTTCTTTTTCATCTCTTTTGCCGTCTTTTTTGTTTTTATTTTTCATTTTTTCTCTCATTTTTACTTTAATTTCCAAAGAACAAAAAAATTTTCCATAAACCATCTCCGGCACAAACAAAAAGTTTTAAGCTAGCAAAGGTAAACGATCATAAAATTAATAATAGATATGTGTAAAAAGAATTGGTTTACCGTGTTACCAATAACAAAATACAATTACACATATCAAAAAACATCAATCTAAAATCTAAAATCAATCTAACACACAGAAAGATTAAAAAATTGAAATTCATTTTGAACGGAATCTTAATTTTAGGGTTCATTTACATTAATTTTTCGTTTTTAGTTTTAAATCATTTTAAATTATTTTTTCCGATAAGCTGTATATTTGTGTTTTTTTAATTAGATTAATCATAATTTGTTGTTTCATTTTTAAAGAAGAAAAACAATTTTTTAATACTTTTCTTTGTTAATATCTTTTAAGGACTTGAAGAAGAGGCCAAAAAAGTCTCGAAACGTATCCGAACAAAAACAAAAAATTTTTGAAAAATAAATTATTTTGGAAATAAAAAATCGACGCTCGAAAAAGATAAAAAATGAAAACTGGTGTTTTTTCTTTTTAACATTTTTGGATGTGGTCGTTTTATGATAAAACCAAATAATTTAGAAAACGGTCTAGAATCCGACAAATCTAATTGGAACTGATACTTCCAATAAGACTATACAAGAAAAAAAGCATATATAAAACAAAGACCGAGTGAAAAAAGACGGTTCCAAAAACATCATCAAAAAGAACTTTCTGATTCACAAAAAACAAAGAATTATATATATATATATATATATATACATATATATATATATATATATATATATATATATATATATATATATATATATATATATATATATATATATATATATATATATATATATATATATATATATATATATATATATATATATATATATATATATATATATATATATATATATATATATATATATATATATATATATATATATATATATATATATATATATATATATATAGTATATGGTGGTATATATATACATACCATAGTGATAAGATTTTATTACAAAACCGAATCTTAAAAATGTATAAATTATGTTTAGTTTTTCAAAAAAATTTTATTATAATATAGATATTGAAATTTCAAAATGGAAATACACTATTTAAAAAAAAAAACATAACTTATTTATTTCATCTTTACTCAGAATCGCTTGAAGAAGATTCCTGCATCGGTGGTATTTCTATGTGAGCCGCACGCGCAAACGCTTTAAAAATATTTAACATTTCTTCCGTTTGATGGCGCTGCTTTCGTGCGTCTTTTTTTAAGAAATTGAAAATTTCAGCATTCAAAATTCTTTTTTTTGGCGCAGTAGGTGTCTCGTTTTGGGATCCTTGCGGTCCCCTGGACGTGGATTGCCCATTAGAACTTGTGCTCTGGTGATCCCGCACCTCCGATTGCGATCCTTGCTGCCTTTCTGACACATTGGTACTTGTGCTTTGATGATCACGCAACTCCGCTTGGGATCCTTGCTGCCTTCCTGGCACATTGGCACTTGCACTCTGACTCTCATCATATGTGTTGGTCGAGTGACCATTTGTATTTATCTCTTGCGGAGCTTTCCGTTTACTTATCGTAGTACGTAAATTTGTTGACTCCGAAGCACTACTACTAACCAGGAGATGTGGATAAATTGTCTCTTGCGTTTCACCCCATTCATCCATAACTTCGAAAAACGGCCACGTAATTCCATTGATGGTGGTGGCAGTTCTTACTAAATCCTTTGAAAAAAAGAAGAGAATTATAATACAATGCCCATTTTAAGATTTTTGATTAATATATTTAACATTACAACTCACTTTGTAACATTTAACTAAGTAACTTTGTAACATTTAACTTTGTAACATTTAACTAATAAGTGGAACTTATTTTTTAATTGAATTGTCGAATATTCACACAGATCCGCCGCTGTTTGAACCGTTTCCCAGGCCTCTCGTTTATTAAGAGGATTAGTAAATAAATGGGCCAAACGCTTTCTTTCCCTGATCAAGCGAAATATTTGCTCCTCAGTCACTAAAAACATTTTTTGAATAAGATATAATAAATGAAACTACTCAAATTTTTTTGATTCATTTTAATCTGTTTAAAATACTGGTATGGATTAAAAACTTACTTCTCCCCGCGTAAGATCTGTTTTGGTCCATTTTAATATATTTAAATATTTTTATTTAAATCAAAACAAATTTATTCAATTTTTCAAATATTTATTTAAAAAAATGTTTTTTGATTGAAACGACTTATTTGAAAAAACAAAATAACTGATATTTGATTTCAGCGGCAGTTGTCAAAATTTACTTTGGTGGGATACTAGAGTAAATTAACTATTCCAGTCGATTTGCAGATTCAATTTCAATTTCAATTTCATCGGAGAAATGGGTCACGGCCATTGATTGTTATTTTAATTTTAATAATAATCGCAATAATAGTGTTTAGCTGTTGTAAAGCCATACAACTCGCTAACAATAAATCAAGAAAAGCATTATAAGGGAGATTGCAAGATCTCGCATTGATCTTGATCATGTATAAAAACAATGTAACTCAACACGTAGATCTCATCTCAATTCTAAAAAGATGTCATCAAATTTACTATTTTCAAAAACAAATCATCAAGCAATAATATTAACACATCAAGATCATTAAGAAATATTATCTCATCCAAAAAATCATCAAGAAATGGGACATATGGGATAAAGTTACACGAAGGATGACATATTTGGAATATGGATCAGAACCACTTAAATAAGATTGTAAGTTATTATTTTAAATTAAATTTAATAAATGAATATAGAATTAGAATTATTTTTTAATTGAATTATAATAAGTGATTAAGTAAATAATTTACTGACATTTCAATTTTTTTTTTAAGAAAAAAAAGAAAAACAGAAAAACATGAAATTGAATAAGCAAAGAAAAGTTATGTTTTCGTTAAAATTTTACTAATAATTTTTTTGTTGTTTTCGTTAAATGAAACAAAAAAAAATACTAAAACAAAAAAAAATGAAATTTATTTAATCAAATGTTTAATGTTTTTAGTGTTTGATTTTTGTTATATTTTTTTTAAAATGCTGATGAAGTTAATTCCTAAGGTATAATTGATTTCAGCTAGGTATTATTTTTATTATGGTAGGCGATAAAGTCATTTAGAATTTTAAAAAATTTTATAAAATAATAAGATATAAAAAAATACTGAGTATTGTTATAAGTAGGGCAACCAAAAATATGCACTAGCATGTTTTTTTAACAGCACTTAATTAAAAAATGATTAAGCTTGAAATCTGTTTCAGGTAAAACTAACACTTTTAAGCCCTACTTGTTAGAGCATATTTTTGCATATTTTACTCTAAAATGCATATAAATGCATATTTCACCAAAAGTGCATATTTTTGCATATTTTGCAAAATCATGAGTTTTTTTTAGCTTTAATACATATTTTTAGGGAATATTATGCCATATTTCACCAAAAGTCAATATTTTTGCATATTTTAAATAGTTGCCATTTTTTTCCTAAATTGATGGTGACAAAATGCACAAAAATATGAGCATCTAAAAATTGGGCACATTTTACCATCGCGGCATTAATATTTAGGGTCCTGTCTTTTTAAAATGGAACACTAGTGCCAAGATTTTAGTGTTTACTGGACCTTTACAATAGGTTTTCTGAGCATCTGTAGGTCCTATCAACCTAAGGTCTTAGAACGGCCATAATAAGCTGTTAATCCTAGTTTTGTTTTGTTCTATTTTAAGCAGCTTAGAAATCGTATAAAAAATTTTACCGCTTATTATGGCATTCAGATAGGTGTCATATGAGAGGTTGAGCTTTTTAGCTGTTGACACATTCCCGAAAATGCTTGTGTTGGGTTGTATGCGTCCCATCCCCTTAACTTAGAAAGCATAGAATTTGGTAAGTTTCAAAATTTGTAGAAAATTTAAGCAATATACTAGCAATCTCATCTATAAAAAAACATTGTAACCTTCTAGAAATTGGAACTAGAGCTCTGTGTTTTGAGATGCAAGGGGTGGGAGCCGGTCAAATGGAATGTCATGTAGAAGGTTCATTTTTTTTAAGGAAGATTACAATTCTTTTATGTAATTTTAATAACCCTTGGTTTCGTATATTTCTGAAAATGCGTTATTTTTATTCTGTACCAGATTTAACTCAGAACGTAATTCTACTCTCAGAACGTAAACCAACAATTTTATAAAATTCACGCTAAAAGTAAATTGAATTTCAAAACGAAAACCACCTCTCTGCAATTTGTTGCTCTGTGTTTTGATGTGCTATAGGCTGCAAATGGAAAACGAAATTTTCGTTGACTCGTTTAAGTGTCAAGAATAGTTTAATATTTTAAAGATTTCAATTTGTGCAAAGTATTCCATTTTAAAGCATTCCATTTGAAAGCATTCCATTTGTACGCTGTAGGGACAAAGAAATCTCTCTGCATTCTTTCGCTATGACAGTGAGTGATTTCTACAGTTTAACTGTTTGGCATTTTTGTGGGAAATTATGATCTCGAGTAACCTAGGAAATAATTTGAATTTTTTCAATTCAAATGTGTGGTTGAATTTATTTCAGAGAAAACGCGGTTTTTCTCTTGTGCGGATTTCGGTTGTGATTCGAACTCTTAACCTTAGTAATGCCAATGAGTTCAGATCCTTTGGCAGTCGCGCTATCAACGAATGAATGATATTTCGAAGTTGAATCTTTAAGAATTACACTATTTGCTCAAGTTGAATTCTCAACTGATATTAGGCTCTTATCATTGAAAATATGATTTTTGATGTAGCAAATTTTTTAAATTTTCTTTGATTCCATGCAAACATTTTGATGAAACTTACGGCAAATTACATGAATTCTATGGTTTTGCGAAAAAAATTGGAGCAGCCCATTTATATGCAGTTCGGGCAGAGAAGCATTTGGTGCCAAAGGGGCATTCGGGGCCATGAGAAACAGTGTGAAGATGTTGAGGAAATCAAGACTTGATCCTAATTTTTCATCATCTATACAATTCGTTTAGCATGTTTTTTAACGGACTCATAAAGAGCCAGGCAGGAGTGTACCAAACTTGACAACTTTTATTTTTTTCACATCTATTGAGGAGATCAACTTTTTAAGAAGCGCTCTTTTTTATCGGCTTTTTGAGATCGTTACAGAGTAATTCATTGGAAATTGTGACTCCCAATAAACAAATGCTGACACATAATAATTGAACCTTCGTTGTTGAGCCTTCGTTCTGCAAACAATCAGTAACTATGTTTGGGTGGAATTAAAATTGACCAAATTTTGGTCACTACATTTTTTAGGTTCTCGTTTTATTTACGACATGCATTTACCCATTTATTTGTTCATGCATTTACCCTTTGAAAATAGGAGAAAAATGACTTATGCAGTGTACTATCGTCTGCAAAACTATTTATTGGTTTATTGCTGATTTCCAACAGTTCGTTGACATAAATTAAAAATAGAGTGATAGACAAAATTGTACCTTGAGATATTGGTGTATAATTTGAAATATCACATTCCATTCCTTTTTTGATTACGAGCAACTTTCAATCGACCAATAGCATGAAAGAAAAATATCATATTTATAAAATTTGTGGAAGATTTTAGTTTAAGTCGCGAAAATTCTTTTGAAAATGTTTTTAGAATAATATGTGGGATAATGGTATGGAAACTTTGGTGATTTTAAACCGCCTTAAAAGTTTTTCAATCTTTTTCGGTTTGCAAGAAGTTCTTTCATATTAACTCCTGAAGACAAAATTTAGAGTACTTCTTTAGGAGTTTTAGTACGAATCACAGCGTATTGAGAACAAATTATCTTTCATTGCAGGGCCAGTGACGATTATATCAGCGTCAATTTAATGCAAATATTTTTGTTGGGGTTTCATTTTTTATTAAAATTTTATTTTTATCAAAAATTTATTAATTTCGAATAGAATGGTTTCGGTAATGTTTTGAGCAGAAACATTTACATCGTCTTTGTAAGAACAATAACGAATGAAATGGATGACTTCGAAAAATTTAGAAAATTTTTTTTGGTAACAATTTTTGAGAACGAAAGAATTTTGGCAGTTTAGATTTTAGTAAAAAAAATTTACGGGATTTTGTCAGTTTAGATTTTAGTAAAAAAATTTAATCAACTGATGTAATTAATATTTAATAGTTGTCAATATCTGCAGTACTATCATTACTGACACTCGTAATACCTCGGGTGTGCAGTATATGATAGCGGACAAAAGCTCAGATATATACTTCACTATCTCAGGCCAGCTAGCACCGTAACTATGATCAAAGCACAGCGACCTCTTAGGAACCGAATTAAAAACAAGACTCTGAAAACATATATATTTCCATGGTTTCTTTCGGTTTTTAGAGGATATTTTAAATGCATAAAATAGTTTTTTTAGAGCATATTTTAAGCGCTTAAAATTGTTTTTATAGTGCATATTTTTGGTTGCCCTAGTTATAAGTATATTATTGTTCGAATTTTAGTTTTATTGAAATCAGAATATTTCAATAGTAACCTTGTAGAACACTTGTTTTGAGTAGAATATTTTTTTTTACTTGTAGAATACTTTTTTATGTGTTTTTGCTTTCTTTTTGGTTCTATAGGTTTCCCCTATAATTTTGGGTGTTAATTTATTTTATGAACATTATTTAGAAAATTAATTACGTATTTGTTATAAATGCTAACAGCATACCTCAAGGGTTCAAGAAATAAAATAATTGAGATATGCAATAAAATAATTGAGACAAAGAAATTCTGGAGTTTCAGAAGAATATCGAAGTAGGTAAAAATTTAGTATTAGAATATAACAATATAATTAATGAAGTTAGAAGGCAACAAGACAAGATGTTGTTAATCTTAAACACATAATAGAAGAAGTTTTATCTAATGTTAATAAAGGACTTAGAAACTTAGGACAAAGGAATGATTACATTTTACCGAAAACAATTTTTGAACAAATAGAATATAATAGATTTAGTTTACTAAACGTCCTACCATTCGCTAATGTAGAATCTGACGAAATTAAAATTTTTTTTAACACACCTATTGACGTAGTTGAAACAAAAACAATGACGAATACTGCGTTAACACCAGTCGATATAATCTCCCTCGTCAACAAAATCATTACAGAAAATTACGATGGAAATGCTACAGATTTGACTCATTTCTTAAGAAAATTAAATGTAGTTAAAACTACAATCACAAGCGAAGCGAACATAGCTCAAACAATTACTATTATTTTAACAAAATTAAAAGAGAAGGCTGAAGAAGCTGTACCGGATAATGTTACCACGATAGATGAAATTATTGATAATTTAAAAAGGAAATGCTCTGGTAAAACAGTTGAGCAAGTAAAATCAGCATTAAATAGTTTAACTCTCATAAACAAAGACCAATATATACAAAAAATTGTAAGTCTTAGATCTGAGCTATGCTTAGCATACAAAACTCTTGGCATGCCGATAGAAAATGCCAACAAAATAGCGATCAGCGATGTTAAAGCCAACATCAAAATGTTTTATGCAACGAACAACAGCATTCAAGCAGCAATGTTGCAGGAGTATGATAATATAGATGAAATGGTAGCCAAGTTTAACGAGGCTATTAGTGCAGAAAAAACTGCAAAAGCGGCAAACATACTACGATTTACCCGTGGAGGTAGAGGTTATGGACATATAAATAATGAGTATTTCAGACAAAATACTTTTAACGAACGTAATTTTAATGGGAATATTAATAGAAGAAATTTTCGTCAAAATTACAATTCAAATTTCAACCGTGGAAGACTGTTTAGTACCAACAATACATATTATAATAGAAACCGTCCAAATACGCACAATACCAATACTTACGCAAACAATGCTAGAAGAAATGTTAGAGCAATAACTGATGTAACAGAAGACGAAGAGTTGGGGTTTCAAGTACAAAACCTCAGTCTAAATCAAGACTCCTAACACAAAAATTAAAACAGGTTTATACTATTAATCTAAATTATGCAACCGTCGTAAAATTTAAAATATCAAACTCTGATAGAATTAAAACTTTTCTAATAGATTCTGGTGCTGAAATTTCTTTAATTAAAAATAATAACATAACAAATGTTGACAAGGAAAACATAATAGAAATAAAAGGTGTTACAAATACCATTGTAAACTCATTAGGTACTTTAAATACAGAAATTTTCATTCCAAACTATGCACTTAAAGTAAAATTACATGTACTACAAAATGACTTGAATACACCTACAGATGGAATATTAGGGCAAGACTTCTTAAGTACTTATAAATGTATATTAAATTATGAAAATTGGACTTTAACTTTAAATTTTGATTTTAATGGCTCTAAAAGTGTTGAAATACCTGTTAACGAATCGTTCAATAAAAACATTCTGACAATACCTCCGAGAGCTGAAGTATTTAGAACTGTTCCGATATTGTTAAACCGATATTTTAAACAAAGAATTAATTCCAGGCGTTTTTGTAGCAAGTTCAATAGTTTCTTCTGGGAAACCAATTGTTAAAATTTTAAATACAAATTCAGATTCAATTAACATACCAATATCCAAATTTAATTTTGAAAAATTGACCGACTTTGAAATTTTTAAACAAAAACCAAATGAAAATAGTATCAGAAATACCCAAATTTACAATCATATTATTCAAAATAATAACCATATTAATGGTTATATTAGGAACAAATTTGAAAATTTAATCAAGAATAATTACGACATTTTTGGTCTTGAAGATGAACCTTTATCTTCGAATAATTTTTATAAGCAAAAGTTGAGACTAATGGATGATAACCCAGTCTATATTAAAAAATATCGATTGCCCAACTCTCAAAAACAAGAAATAAGATCACAAGTCCAAAAACTAATCGATAATAAAATAGTTGAACCAAGCATTTCTGAATATTCTAGTCCTATATTCTTGGTACCGAAAAAATCTCTACCAGGTTGTAACAAACAAAGACACAGACTTGTAGCTGATTTTAGACAATTGAACCGAAAACTGATTGGCGATGTTTATCCTATTCCTAGAATTGAAGAGATTTTGGATCAGCTAGGAAGGGCAAAATATTTTACAGTCTTAGACCTTTTAAGTGGATTTCATCAAATAGAATTGGAAGAAGAATCAAGAGATTGCACAGCTTTTTCTACAGATTTTGGAACATTTCGTTGCACCCGTGTTCCATTCGGTTTAAAAGTGGCACCTAGGGTTTCTCAAACGGGATCCCGGGATCCCGTTTTCCCCGGGATTCCGGGGGTAAATTTTCATCCCGTTTTCCCGGGATTTCATCCCGGGATCCCGGGTATCCCGCTAATTTTTATTAACATTTTTTTGTACTTTTTTCAAAGATATTAAAAGTTTTCTCACTCGAAAATCGAGCAGTTTTTAATTCTTTTCTCTCTGTAGTAATTAATTTCGTTCAAAATTAGGAAAATGTTTTTTTGACACATATGGTATCATGGTTTTTTTGTATGGTTTTTTTGACACATATAAACACAACAAATTAAAACCAATAAAACTTAAAATAGGTAGATTTTTCTGAGAAATCTACCTAAAACTTGCGCTTCATTTCTCTTAATTTATGTTTAATGGTTCTCTTGGACGGATGGTGTTCAATGTATGGTTCAATGGACGTTTCGTCACGAAAATTTAGACAAAACTAAGTGATGGCGCCATTGTTTTTTGAAAAATTGTTTAAAAATTAGTATTATGAATTTATTTTCGTTTTGTTTTTATATATTCTTTTTTATTTAATTTTTGAAGGTTTTTTAACTAAAAATAATTTAAAAATCAATAGCGCATTTTTTGTGCTGTTTTAATTTTACACATTTTTCTACCACCCAATTAGAAAAATCTAGCTTTTTAGCGTTTCCCGGGATTTCCCGGGATCCCGGGAATTTAATATTTTTTGTCCCGGCTTCCCGGGATTTTAATTACTGCGGGGAATGAGAAACCCTAGTAGCACCAAACTCTTTCCATAGAATGATGTCATTGGCTTTTTCTGGTGTTGCACCAGAAAGCGCTTTTCTTTATATGGATGATGTAATAGTAATTGGTTGTTCAGAAAACCATCATTTGAAAAACCTTCAACAAGTATTTGAAACTTGTAGAAAATTCAACCTAAAATTAAACCCAAAAAAATGTTCCTTCTTCAGAAGTGAAGTTACCTTTCTTGGACATCAGTGCACTGCTGATGGAATTAAAATTGATCCATCCAAACTGCATGCTATCAAAAATTATCCAGTCCCACAAAATGCAGATGATACCAGACGATTCGTGGCATTTGCTAATTTCTACAGAAAATTCATTCCTAAATTTGCAGAAACAAAATAAACTTACAAGGAAAAATGAAACTTTCAACTGGACTCCTATCTGCCAAAAGGAATTTGAAATAATAAAAAATTATTTACAAAATCCTCCAATATTGCAATACCCAGATTTCAATAAAAAATTTATAATCACTACAGACGCTTCCAAGATTGGATGCGGCGCAACTCTAAGTCAAAAACATTCCAATAATGATCTACCAGTAGCCTATTTTTCAAAAACTTTTACACGTGGAGAATCAAACAAGTCAACAATTGAACAGGAATTATTAGCAATCTTTTTCGCTATAAATCACTTTAGACCATACGTATTTGGCAATAAATTTTTAATTAGATCAGATCATAAGCCCCTAGTTCATCTCTTTTCTTTAAAGAATCCTTCCTCCAGACTAACACGAATTCGATTAGAACTAGAAGAATACGATTTTGAAGTAGAACACGTAAAAGGTTATACCAATGTTACCGCAGACGTGTTATCGCGAATCGCAATCGAAGATTTAAAAACTCTAACATCTTCTATTAAAACAATTCTAGCCATTCAAACGAGATCGATGTCTAACAAAATACTAAATCCTAAAAATGACAAAGAAATTTCAGTAGAAACAACAAAAGTATTGTATGATAATAATGATAATAATCTAGTTAAAATTCCATGTTTTAAGTTTATTGACATAAATAACAACAAATATTTAACACTATTGCTACAATGTCCTAAGGACAAAAAAGAAAAATTTAAAAATGAAGTGTACAATTTTAATGAGTTAAAATTGTAACCAATTAATAAATTTGTGAATGATGAAATTGACTTCGGACAATTTTTATCGAAGCTAGAGGCCTTAGCTTGCAAATTAAATATTTATAATATAAAGATATATACCAATGACGTCATATATAAATACATTGATAGTACAAAATTTATTAAGTTGGCCAACATCAATTTAAAAATGTTAAATATAATTATTACAAAAGCGCGCAAAAATATTATGAATAAAGAAGAAAGAGAAAATATAATAAAAAAATGTCATGATGATCCAATATTAGGTGGTCATACAGGACAAAGGAAAACTATAGCAAAAATTAAATCAGTTTACAATTGGAAAGGTATGTCTCAGGAGATAGCTACCTACATAAAAAATTGCAACAAATGTGCTAAAAATAAAGTATTAAGAAAAACAAAAGAAAATCTAATAATTACAGAAACACCTAACAAAGCGTTCGATATCGTGCAAATAGACACTATAGGACCTTTACCTATAACTATTAATGATAATAGATATGCATTAACCGCTCAATGTGAACTAACCAGTTATGTAATCATCGTTCCAATACCAAACAAAGAGGCAATTACAATAGCAAAAGCTTTAATAGAAAGAATTATTTTAGTCTTTGGACCAATGAAAACGATAAAATCTGATCAAGGGTCAGAATATTGTAATTCAATTATCAAAAACATATGCGATACTCTAAGAATTAAACATGCAATATCTACTGCTTATCACCATGAAACGTTGGGAAAAATAGAGAGAAATCACAGGGAAATAAATGTATTCTTAAGAAATTACATGAATTTAGAAGCCAATGATTTGGATGGTTGATTTGGATGGTGGTTGCCCATATATGCATTTTCCTATAATAATACTCCAAATTTAACCCATCTCTACACACCGTTTGAGTTAATCTTCGGTAATAGAGCTAATTCAATAGACGAAATTTTTAATGATAAAGTTGACCCTCTTTATAACCCTGATGAGTATGTAAAACATTTAAAATTCAAATTACAAGTAGCCTTAAGAAGAGCCAAAACATTAATAGAACAAGAAAATATAAGAAGAAAAATTTATTACGATAAAAACATTAACCCATTAGAAGTATCAATTACAGATAGAGTATTTTTAACAAACGAAAATAGACATAAGCTAGAATCCTTTTATACAGGACCATATATTGTAAAAAAAATCCTACCAAAACTCAATATAGCGATTGAGGATCCCATAACAAAAAAAGAAAAAATCGTTCATAAGAATCGATTAAAGAAAAATTTAGAATTAAGAATTAATCAAATTTAGCTAAATATAAAAAATATTAATATTAAAAATGCTTTGCTTTCAGTTAGTAATTATTTTTAAAATTATAATTAAATATTTTCATTTTTAGAGTTAGTTAATTATTATTAATAATAAAATTCGAGTAATTTGATAATTTTTTTTAAATGTATACTTTATGGATTAATTTAATTTAAGAATTTAAATAATGCTGTTAATTAAACTAAGCCTTCAGCTATTCCAAAAAAAGGAAGCGAAGAGTACGTAGTGTCTAAGTACAATAAAATCATACAAACGAATCATAAACATAAAAAAAAATATTGTTTTAAAATTTGTAATTTAGAGACTGTTGTTATTTTTAATAAGTGTAATGCGTTCATTGTACTATTTGAAACAAGGCGCCGTTTCAAATATAATAATAACGATAATTGCATATACAATTAGTTTTTCATATTGACGATTAGCATGAATGATTAGCATCATTCACTAAAAGAAGGGAGGTGAAGTGAGTCTTTATGAGCTCACTATATTTCATTATTAAAGAAAAGTACAAGGTATATTTCTTTAATAATGAAATGCAACGGTAAGCAAAATATACTTGGCGTGTGCAAGCGAGCACCGGAAAACAAATAATATGTTTGGCATGTGCGGTGTCAAATATAAATGCTTACCTCATAAATCCATTCGAAATAAAAGGATACATGATTAGAATAGATATAGTAATTAATTAGACAATGAAGTGTACACACCTTACTATATAAATATAATTAATTAATTTAAAATAAACGCTAATAAACTATATCTAAAGTGTTTTAATTAATTGGTAACTAAAAAGATCTCATCAATACAGCAGTAAAAATAATAATATATCATTCTCGCTGCTATATTGAAATATTTTCTTTCAAATACTCAAGACTTTTATTTTTGCGTCCAATTTGATGCTTTCCAACGTAAAATGCTTCGAATGATTCGTTCAATTATCCATGTATTGTTAGAAAAATGAATATAAAGGATGACGTAGAGTGACTATAATTTTCTTCTTTTGCAAATCGAATGAAAGAACAGGAAAATGTAATCTGCTCCAAAGGAGTAAAATCGAAAAAACAAAAATTTTACTCTTACGAGTAAGAACGATATTCAAATTATGAACATTTTAATTTTTGAATATTATTTCAAAGGATTGAAATGAGTGCTCAAATAAAGGAAAATTGTAACTCTGGCTTAAAAATTTAAATTTTTATGAATTTATACGCAAAACTGCGTCTTTTTAAGTAAAATGTTTTGTATTTTATTTTTCATAATATACTTTCGATCTCTCGTATATACACCGGGGAGATGTTTCTATAAACAAAGAAACCTTTTCGCTGAGGTAGATCTGTTAGACATTAAAAGATATGTTGAAGATCTGTTAGATCTGTAGATCTGTTAGACATTAAAAGATTGATTGAAGTGAAAGAAACTGAAAGTTTAGTTTAGAGTTTAGAAACTGAGTTTAGTATTTCTAAGAAAATTATAGTTAAAACACTATTTTAGTAAAAAAAAATATTGCACTGGTTTGTTCTCTCAATATGGTTAAATCAACATAAACATAACATTATACAAACTGCAAGAAAAAACTGTGAAGCTATTGCGCAAACTGTACGTAGGTAGATATAAGGTTTTTTGATTATTTCGATAATGCGGGCAAATGTGGTGGAAGTATTTGTTTCGTGGGACGCTTCGTGGTACATATTTCTCCGTGGGACAATGCAATGAAATGTGTGACATTTCCACGCAGCGTGGGACGTCTGGTCAGTTTACTACCCATATACGTGCGTAAATTTTTCATTTGATTCAAAATTGTACAATTATTGCGAGCTTCTTTTAAATCTATAAGAAAAACCTACGACAAAAAATAATAGTTTCTCCCTCCCTGTGACTGTATAAAAAAATGAACAAAGATTGACGTTTAGGATACGTTTTGAATTTTATTATAACCAACCAAACATATAATTTTTGCTATTTTATGAATTAAAAATTATAGTCCATATAGCGAAAAGAATTTGTCAGCAAGTTTTCATAACATACTTTGAAAATATTTACATAACTTAAATATTTGTTCGTGTCGTTAGAAAATATTGCTTGTCCATTATAAAACATTCACTATTATAAAATCACTGGAAATAACCAAATAAATTTAAATTACTCCGTAATTATTTTCATGCATTTTATAAAAATTAGCACAACTATCAACAAAACTTTTGATATGTTATAGGATTTTACATGTTATAATTGTTTTTATTTTATTGTTTTTAAAAAAGTCTATTTAAGTTTGTACAATATGATATAGATAAAAAAACAAGGCCAAACAGTCAGGGTTCTCCAAATAAGTGGGGAATAATTAGGTTGTGTTCTCCTGCATGTACTTACTTTTAAGTTTATAAAAATTACCAATAACAATTGAAATTTGAGTGTTAAACACTGCACTATGAACTCGCGAGAAACCCTATACTAATGAAATATTTTGTTTTCTCTGGCTCAGACACGAATATCTTATAAACAAAACACAATCGTTCTTCTAAAAGCGGTGATGCCGCGCACCTTATAGTACGATAGAATTTTGTCAAAATACGCACCCACGGCGTTTTTGGAAGAACGATCGTGTTTTGTTTATAAAACTGATTTCATCAGAAGATTAGAAGCAATACGACCGCCTTTCGTATCGGTGGCGTTCTAGTCCTTGATACAAAGAACGATAACGGTTTGAATATTGCGGTGAACTGTACTTTAGTCGGGCCAAAATAATATGTAACGTAATAATTATATTATCAGATGTATTTCAATTAATAGTATGCGATAAAATTGGTATATTAGTTAAGTAAATGTTCTAAAAATTAGACGAATTTACAAAATAACAGTGCATTGAAATTTTTATAGTGTATAATTCTATCGCGATTGGATGGTTTTATTGAATCGATGTATTGATAATATCAGATCCTTAAGGGGGGGACAATGCCCCCCCCCCCCCCCCCCCCCAGCCCTACCCAATTGACGCCCCTGTGCAACATGTTGTAATATTTTTATAATGAAATTCTTATTCAGTTTAGTGTCAAAACGTGAACAATACAGAAGTGTTACGGATTGTTATTATCGTGAAATCGTAAAATTATCGTTAAAAATACACAAAAATACAGAATGGCATATTTGGTAGTAGAAGCTTACAAAAAACAATCTACCACCATTTCTGAGTTTTTTGTAGCGCTGCCTGGTTGGGTGGACATCCCAAATAAAATTACATATTTATTATCCGCGTATTGACGCAAAAGCTGAATTATTAAATGTTAAGTCATCGTACGCACCAGACTGGATCCCAAGAATTTTGAAAAAAGTGTGGGATACAGACTTAACATTTGACTACGCTGAATCCATGGTGGATTTTCATGTCAGGAATAATAGTGGTGCAAGCAGTGAAGAGGCAAGCGATACAGATAACATAACGGCAAGATTGAAAAAGAATTTGATGCCAGCACCAAAATCATTACCACGGACAAAACAATATTCGTTAATGAAACCAACTGCAAAGTCTCCGGTAAGTTAAAATATTTATTTAAAAATCAAAAATCAATTCAAACTAAATTTAAATCACATAGGATTCATTGCCGGCATCACAACCACCATCAACCAATATAATGAATATTATAGAACAGCCAAAATCAAAGATAAATTTTTACGAAATGGAAATTGAATTCTCGTCTGACGACCGATACGAAAACACACATCGCGAATATGACAAAATACTCAATGGTCAATTCGTAAGCTATTCTAAAGAAACTACCGCCAATGGCACCAATATATTGGTTCCTTCGAATGATGAGCCAGTGTCTATCACTGAGCCACATACTGAATGCCTCTTGCAGAAAGAACAACACCACCACAACGAACGTGTATCGAATGCAGATGTTTTGTCGCAATGCCGACCGATGAATATATAGAAATCATCGAAACAGTTGCTAACACGCATCAAATTGTAAGTGGATTGCAGGTTCAAATTAATAAAATTAATGACAAAAAAGATGTCCAAGCTGAATCCATTAGCAAAATTTTCAGTATTACTAAAAGTTTGGACAGTTTCCTTACGCAATATTTTAAAAATGAGAAAATCCAAGAAGAAACAGGTGAATCAACAAAACAACCTATTGAAAATTCTGTGCAAATGGAACAGTTTGATGATTTGGAAGCCATGCAGCCCATAAAAACGACAGAAGATTTAATAAACTTTGAAGTATTGTTGGCCAACAAAACTTTCTCCGACCGGTTCATCCGATTTTTAAAATACAAGTATAATTTCGCTTCCTTGAAGGCAAAAACATTGTTCGGTTTGGTATTTATTCTGCTGCTGATTTATTCACAAATTATTCTTGGAAGGGTAACAGTCGAAAAGGAGAACATAATATCGGATTTGGAACAAAACATGAAAAATTTGTAAAATTCATCGCCCGCCTGGTTCGTATGGTCGATGTACATGTAAGCATTAGCGATGTCGAAGAATGGTTTTCAAGCCGCTTATACGTCAGAAAAAAACAACTTATTGAACGAGAAAAAAACCGAACAACTGAACCAAAATTGCCAGCTCCCCGAATTCGATTACCGAAAGAAACGAGAGTAAATAGTGGAAGCGTAAATGAAATTTCAGGTGGATGTGGCCTAGAAAACCAAAAAAACCACCAAAATCAAATTCCAAATGATAATAAATAATCATAGTGAATGTGGAAATTGTACTTTTTTTAAAAATGAATTACTTTTAAATAACTATTATTATTATTTATGTTACTTTTTTTTAATGAAATATTTTGTTGTTGGATAATTATATTACATAAGTGTATGAATTATATATTATATAAATTAAATTATATAAGTGTATTTGGGAAAAAATTGTTTCACTGTTGGACCAAGCAAGCATCTACTTAACAAAAGAAAATACACAAGTTAAAATAATAAAGACTTTGTCTTATTCACCAAATATATAAATTTATTTTTATTTAAAATATTACAAAATGTGCATTAATTGAAATTACGAATATTTTTTTAAAAATAGATCTTTTTTCAGTTTTTTCCATTGATGGTATGGAAAAGAGGAATAAAAATTGATATATTATTATCATATTCGATCTTAACCATTTTGCAGTACATATCAGATAAAGCATAGAAAGCTAGTGGTTTCATAACACAAAATGATTCATAGATGTTGAGTTCAGATGAGCAAACAGGATATTCAAAATAATTTGAAGTATTTTGTACAGCTGATCCATATAGAATTAGTTCATTTTCTGGTGTTTTTATGATGAACTTGACACAAATTATTTCAAATGATTTGGTTAAAAGCCACCTGTCGTTGTCCTGGTTACATTTCAATTTGAAATCAGAGAATTCAACTTCCGAATAAATTATACAGTTTGAATGTGGAAGAGTAGACAAATTTTTACCGTCAATTGAACTAATTTTGTTTATTTCTTTTTTCAGAACAAATGAATTAGTTCCCTTCCATGACGAAGTAAGCTTTTAATTACGAATAATTTGGATTCAAAAGGATACGCAGAAAATGTGTCCAAGGAACCGAATTTCCTAACGTCGTGGCAGAGATTGTGAAGATTGCTCGCAAAGTGATCAATCCCATATAAAACTTTAAAGTTAACCAAAAAATCTTCAAACATCGATTCAGCAACATTTAAATATTCTTCATTTTGATCACTTTTTGTGCATATCACTACTGCACAAAAATACAATAAAAAATGATCAAAAACTTTACGGCTTTCGAAAAATTTCTTTACAACAACTATGCTAACATATAACAAAAAAGAATGGTATTCTGTTCCTTTCCATTGGGCAAGTTCGTTCAATCGACGCATTTTTCGATGAATTTCACTAGGAAGTTTGTATCTTTCGAGAAATGCCGATACTTCAGCACTTTGTCGAACACTCCACCGTGCTCTGTGATTATTTAGATTGTCGTTCTTCCTTCCAGACAGTAATCGTTTTGTGACACCTTAAAAAAATACAATTTGTGATTTTCTTTAGATTTTGAATATTACTTCATCTAATTTACTTCATCTAATGAACTTACCTAAATCGATTAGATGTAACGATTCTACCACAGGGAAATCCTTTACCATATCTATCGGGAGGTTTGAAACTAATGTAACGTTTTTACAGTGATCTGGATACTCCCCTGACCGGAATTTTTCATCTGTCCGTCTCGTTGCAGTTAATTCAGTAAATTTCATATGCCTTGCGGTGGCTGAATAACTTCCTTTAGTGACGCATTTCAAACAACTGTGGTATCCATTATGCCCAATGACACCTTTAAATAAAAAATTGTGTAGACCGTAGATGTAGAAAGTTGACCTAATTGTATCGAATTTACCCTTTAAAAATGCACGTGCAGGCGTATCACAGATGAAGCAACGTATATGCACCACAACTTTTTTCGCATTAACGATTATGCCACCATTTTCACGAATTTTTAGGAACTCACTGACAAATGGAGTTAAAAACCAATTAATACTTCCTGGTTTGCCTGTTATAACAAATTAATTCAAAGAATTTGAATTTTTCTCTATATAATTGTTAGATACATTTACCTTTTCCACAATAAATTCCAATAACAAACGGGGCAATTTCTTTTCTCCCATGAATACTAGCTAAAATGGGCCAGAATTCTACTTTTGATGATCTGTGCAAAGGAAGTCCATCCACATTAATATTCAGTTTTACTTCGTTGCAATATTCAATTCGCTCTAAAATATTAACCAATGCCTTTTCGAGGCCATAGTGCCAGTAAGAGCCCCCACTGTCATCTTCAACAATGACTACCTTTTCTCGAGGTGTACCCAATATTGTTCTGAAATCCTTTGGCAGACTCAAATCAGGCATTATTTCATTTAACGTCGTCAAAAGGTTATCAACCGCTGTTCTTTTAATTCTATACTGCGTACTCCATTCGGAAATAGCCTGTGTTAATGTTGAGCGACGTACTTCTTTGATTTCTGAGGTAAAAAATTCGTCTTCACTTTCATCTCATTCGATATTCCAATTCTCATTCGAATCTGTCATGTTATGGTTACTGGGGTATTGATTGAATACTGCATTCCATTTCTGGCATATTTTTGTTACTTGGCCCGGGATCATTGTTAGATTCTGCAGTCATCCCAACATCAAACCCGAAACTTGTTGTTGTGTGGTTTTTGGAGCGCTTACGTGTAGTTATACTTTTCACAATATTTCCCTTTAATTTTGCAACATGTCCATTGTTTTTTATTCTTTTCCAAGACGAAAAATCAAATTTTTGCTTCTTCATTACAATTATTTTATTTTTGCCCCACACAGAAAATTAAAATAAATGACTTGGATGAAAATTTCAGCATATAATATTAGTTTAATTTAAATTTTTACATTTTATTGCGTCTTATAGGAAGTTTATGCAATTTGTTGTAGTGATTTCACTATAACTCAATAAAAACAAAAGTAACCCGAAGTTTTAAATATTTAGTTGTTATGACCTTACAGTAACTTCCTCGTTACTTGATTTGTGGCAGTTACAATAAAATAACATTTTTGAAATATGCTACAAAAAGAAAAGTTTTACTACTGTTAATTTAACTTAAACATAACTTCTTTTCTTGCAACTTTTATGAAACATTTTATAAACAAGTGCATTTTTCCGTAACAAAAATGAGCCGAATGGTTTGTTGCAAATCGCTTATTCGAATCTTTAATATAACCTATATGTGACTAAATTTGTTTTAAAAAACCGAATTACAGCCGAATTGTAACATATTTATGTTACAAATCGAAATCTGTGCTAGCTGGGATTGAATATAGATCGTCGATAATCTGCCAATGTAAGGCAGAAATATTTATTCAATATTTCCTCTGCAGTTCCGGTCAAATTTAATATATAAGGCAGAATATTTATGCAATTTTTCATCGATTTTCGGCAGTTCCAGTCAGATTTAACACATATCGTCGTTTATCGGCCAATGTAAGGCAGAATATTTATTCAATACTCATCTGCAGTTCCAGTCAAACTTAATATACATCATCGTTCATCTGCCAATGTAAGGCAGAATATTTATTCAGTATTTCATCTGCAGTTCCAGTCAAATTTAATATATAACGTCGATCATCTGCCAATGCAAGGAAGAATATTTATTCAACATTTCATCTGCAGTTCCAGTCAAATTTAATATATAACGTCGATCATCTGCCAATGTAAGGCAGAAATATTTATTCAATAATACATCTTCAGTTCCAGTCAAATTTAATGTATGTCATCGATCATCTGCCAATGTAAGGCAGAAATATTTATTCAGTTTTTCATCGATTTCCTGCAGTCCAGTCAGATTTAATATATACCGTCGTTCATCTGACCATGTAAGGCAGAAATATTTATTCAATATTCATCGATTTTCTGCAGTTCCAGTCAGATTTATTATATATCGTTGATCATCTGTCAATGTAAAGGCAGAAACATTTATTCACATTCATCGATTCTCTGCAGTTCCAGTCAGATTTATTATGCACACTCGGTCAAGATTCATCATTTTAACATACCTGGTCAAGCGTGTCTTAGTGAAAATAGCGATGTTTAGCAGCTCTGACAATAGCTTCGTTCATCAATCTACGAAAACTTTATACAGTCCACTTCCTGTTTCGGATGCTGTTAAACATAGATTTTTGAATTAAATATTAATTTATTTAAATTTTCGAGTTTGATAGTACAAAATGGAAAGGTGAAAGCACCGAGTTTCGAGTTTTTAGAACCTTTACAAACCGAACCTTCTTTATGGGATTCTCATCAACGTTCCCACAAAAACCGTGGTGCCCAAAACGATGCTTGGCTTCGGATTGTACAGGCACTAAAATTTTCCGTTACTGTTGAGGAATTAAAGAAAAAAAAGAACCTTTGATGGCTTACTACCGAATTCATTTAAATAAGTACAAAAAATCATTAAAGTCTGGTGCGGGAGTAGCAGATATATACAAAACGAATTGGTTTGCATTTAATATAATGAACAGCTTTCTGAAACCCATTTACGAAAGTAACAGCACATTGAACACGAGGTATGTATTTGACCGCATATGTTTATTACATTGCGGTTAAAATATTTTTATTTCAGCCTACCTCATTAACAGAAAATGTTCTAGAGGTTTCAGACGATGAAGATATCAATCTATTACCACAACCAAGTACCGGAACGACACAACAACAAGCAAGTACCTCACAACAACAAACACCAGATTTAAGCATATCACAATTGTCAGATAATGGAAAAAAGATGTTCTTATAGTACACAATCAAAAAAAAAAGAATGCAGGACAACATCCTATAGTTTTACCAACAGAAGTAATTTTAGCCAGAAAACAAATGGATGAAGCTCTTAACTCCATGAAAGCTCTTACAAGTCAAAAAGTACAGACGGGACTTAGATGAGTATGACCATTTTGCGGCAATGATACACAGTTGAAATAAGCTGAATATGTAATGCAAATTGCTACACATATAGGTCCTACGGAAGTCTCCATTATAAAACAATGCGAAGCTTGCTTTAAAAATAAATTTAATGCTCTTTGCATAAAGAAGTTGTTTTCAAACTTCAAGCGTATAGCAAGTTGTTTTCAAACTTCTATCATTAGTATAAAAAATAAATTATGATGGTAGAGTTGTACTAAAATTTGTAGTTTTGTATTAGAATTGGTTTTAATGCAACCAAATGGTTAATCAAATGCAAACATTTAATTAATACTGAAATAAAATTTACCGTGTTCGTTTTCTATGCATTTTTATCATCCACCATCTTCTTTTAAACTTGGGTATTTGTTTATTCAAATTAAAGCATAATTGACTTCTGTTAAAGAAAAAAAGTAAGGTTTATGTTTTTTTTGTTGATTTTAAGTCAGCTTTTGACCTAATTAATAGGGGAGCGCTCTTTTTCAAGCTAACTAGGGCTGGACTTTCGAGCCAATTTATTGATATTATTAAGAGTTTATATTGAGACCAAAATGGCAGTATGGGCAGGCAAGGAGTTATCTGGATGGTTCCAAACAAATGTAGGCTTCAAACAAGGCTGCTTACTTAGTCCAATTCTTTTCTCATTATTTCTAAATGACTTGCATGAGTCTCTTAGCGGTGGTGTAAATATTGAAGGAAGGAAGGTCAAAATTCTTAGGTACGCGGACGATATCGTCCTATTGGCAGATGATCCGAGATCTCTGCAGCATATGATAAATGATTTAGAGATATACTGTAGGTCCTGGGATCTCACTGTTAATTTGAACAAGTCCAAGATTATGATATTTGCAAATGATGGTAAACGAGCAGGTAATGAGAACTGGTTTTATAATTTGCAGCCGGTTGAAGTTGAGAATGAGTATAAATATTTAGGTGTCATATTAAAGCCTTAGTTATCATTTACCAATCACTTAAAACAAAAATTAAAAGCAGCTAAGACTTCCATAAACTGTATATGGAATAAAATTTTGTCTAAGAATGATGTTAGTTTGTCGGGGAAAATACGAATTTTTGAAGCGGTATCACGTTCAATCTTATGCTATGCATCACAGATCTGGGGTTGCCGGGAATACAATGAAGTAGAACAATTGCAACGATTCTTTTTAAAACGGATACTGTATCTCTCCGAAACAACTCCGAAACAACAAACAACAACCGAATCAAGTCACATTTCGGGTTCCTGGAGCCTCGCACCAAGCCAGGTGGATAGCCAAAGCAATATATAGTTTGAAAATATTTCTCTTACGAGCTTCCTTTCAATTAAACTCAAAGGAAGAAAAGCTTAGCTATGATATGCAGATTTATTGTAAAAAATTACGTTAAAATATGGTTAACAGCTCCATTATCTATCAAACCACCGAATTGTGATTTTCAATTAATAAAATCGATTTACAACTTTAAGTCTATTAATAAAAAAATATCTAAAGCTGCTCTTGATAAAGTTTTAAAACATTTATGGTATTGGAATTCTGAAAACTGTTTAATGGCTTTATTTAATGAAGATGTAAATACAGAAACAAAGAAAAAAATGGTCACCAAATTGTTAGATACTTCTGGTGGCACAGATGAACAGGATTTATCAAAAGACAATCAAATTCGAGTCTGTAAGAAAGTTGTATTATCGGATTCGGATGTACCAAAACTATTCGAGCAAGGACTAGAACAGTTTGTTTACCCTCACTCAATTCAATTCTTTCATAAACTTGGTTTAAATACAAACTGGTTGAAAGAAAATTGCGAAGATTGGATAGTAAACACAAATTATCAAAAATGTTTGGACGTTGTAACGAACTTGTCAGTTGTGAATGATGTTGCAGAACAAGGAGTAAAATTAATGCAAGAGTACATCGATTTATTTACGAAAAATGAAGAACAAAAGCAATTCATTATCCAAATTTTAGAAGACTATAGAAATAAAAGTATCAAAAATACGAAAGAAAATTTACTTGAATCCTGGAATTAGAAAAAGTTTTTATGGAAAATAAATTTTTGCTTTCAAATAAAATTAAAATTTTTGTAACCGCTCTTTTCATTCATTAAAATTTTACTCTCAAGTTAAAAACCGCATTCGATTTGACTGAAATAACTGAATAATATGAAAAATTGTATGTATAATTGAATTGTATTGTTATTGTTTTTTCAGTTTATTCAGTTATTTCAATCAAATCGAACGCACCAAATATCATTTTATTTTTTATATCCTTACTCAGGCAAAATAAATTTTTACTTCTTTATTTCCAACCGATTACCACAACCAAATTACCATCTTCTTTTTTTTTATATATTAATACGCTAGATTAAAACTTTGTGGAGCATTAGGCTTTTTTATTCGCAGATGGATTCATTTGAAATTTTCACAGCTAACTGATATTAGTGTAACCTATAGTCGGATCCGGATTCAAACAAATCGGATCATAAATAAAAAAGTTATTATATACGGAAAACTTTTTCTATACATATGCATTATAAGTTTACATACATCTTTCTTTTTGCTTTAAAACAATGCTTTAAAATTTTTCTTTTTTATATATTAGCTATCGAACCGAACAACGAATAACGAAAATTTTTATATTTATTTTATATTCATTTCAGTCGTCGTATTTATTTTATATTTTAGTCGTCTTTTATCTTTCAAGAAGGACGGTTTTCGATATTTTTCGATTATTTTGTTTTTTATTGATATAAAGATTTTTGAGATATTTTGATATTTGAGTTATTTCATATTTTTGATATATATTGATATATTTATTTATTTCGATGCCAAGACTACGTCGTAAACGTCGTTTGGATGTGAGTGGTACATCGAGTCGTCGGAATAAAACAGATAATATGCGTAATATGCGTAATAATGTTGATTTTATGAATGATGAAATGAATGGTAATAATGATGGAATGAATGCTGAAGCTGATGTTGTTGTGAATGATGAAGTGAATGTTGATGATATGAATGGTGTCATGAACGGTGTCATGAATGGTGTCATGAATGTTGCGAATGATTTAGAATTGAATGTGGTGAATGATGAAATTCCCTTTGTAATTTTGAGAGATTCGTTCAAGTGTGCTTTGAATGTGATTCCAGGTAACTTTGATTCGTATGTTTGTGGTGCTTTGGATATGAGTTGTCATTTTTGTCATGCCAAACATTTTGCAAGAGAAGTTACTTCAAATAATAATGAAGCGTTTTCTTTGTGTTGCCATAAAGGCAAAGTCAATTTACCTCCTCTTTCTGAAAATGCATTTTTCTCTAATATTTTCGAAGGATTGAATTCAAATGATAATGCTATAAAAAAACGTTCTAAAAGTTTTCTTTCAAATATTCGTTCCTATAATTCGGCATTTGCAATGATCAGTTCTGAATGTAATATAGCGGATTCTACTGCACGTGGTATTTATCATTTTAAAATTCATAATATTTTTTATCATCGTACTGGTGCTTTAATTCCTGCTTATGGTCGACCTCCAATGTATGCACAATTATATTTTTATGATGTTGATACTGCTGCTAATATGAGAATGAATAGAAATACCAATGTATGTGAAATTTTTCTTATGCGTGAGATAGGTTTTGAGTTAGATCGTGTGAATCCTTTTGTTCGTTCTTTCAAATCAATGCATGAATTTTGTGAAAGACCTGAGAATGTTACTGCTGATGTGTCAATGGTTATAAAAGTTAACAGAGAATGTGATATTCGTCGTTTTAATGATGCTGTTCAAACTGATGTGGCTGTTTTTTTTAAAAATGATGATGGTGAACCACCTTTTGAAAGAAATATGATTGTTTTTTCAAAAAATGCAAATGAAATTCGTTCTGTTTCTGTCCTTGATTCTTCTTTGGATCCTTTAGCTTATCCTTTGTTGTTTCCAAATGGTGATACTGGGTGGCACGTTAATATTCCACATAATTTAGTTTCAACTTCACGTGCTAATGTGTCACGTACAAAAGTTACAATGTTGCAATATGCATCTTATCGCCTTGCTATACGTGATGGTTTTAGTCTTTTGCATCGTTCTCAAAAATTATTTCTTCAATGGATTGTTGATATGTATGTTCGTATCGAAGGTACACGGCTTCATTACATTCGTTCAAATCAATCTGCTCTTCGTGCTGATTTGTACAATAATTTAACAGATTTCTTGCATCAAAATCGCAATGGCGATGATAATATGCAAGTAGTTGGTCGTAAAGTAATTTTGCCATCTTCTTTCACCGGTTCACCACGTAACATGTATCAAAATTACTTGGATGCAATGTCTATTGTACAACATTTCGGTAAACCTTCTTTATTTATAACAACTAGGAGGGCCCGGCGTGCTTCGCTACGCTTATAAATAAAGTTTTTGCGTAGACATTTTGTTGACGTAGAAGCAATGATTTCAAAAAGTGGTAATGAGAAATGCTACCATATAATTTTTAATTTTTCTTTTTAAATATATGAATGAAAAATAATCAGAACTCTAGCTGATCAGTTCGGATATATGAAAAATTAGCGAAGCTTACTTGAAAACTTATTTGATCGCTAATTTTTCATATGCTAATTTTTCATACGAAGCTTACTTGAAAACTTATTTGATCGCTAATTTTTCATATATCCGAACTGATCAGCTAGAGTTCTGATTATTTTTCATTCATATATTTAAAAAGAAAAATTAAAAATTATATGGTAGCATTTCTCATTACCACTTTTTGAAATCATTGCTTCTACGTCAACAAAATGTCTACGCAAAAACTTTATTTATAAGCGTAGCGAAGCACGCCGGGCCCTCCTAGTAACTAATAATGTCTAATATTTAGCATAACATAAATCGTCAAAAGTCGACATGTAAATCGTTTTTTTTATTTTCCTCCAAAACTAACACTACTTTACAAGCCATGAAGTACACAGACATATAAGAGACGAAAGTAGTCGACTTTTTGACATAACTTAAATCATTGTATGTAATATTTAATAGCGGACATAGTCGACGCTGTAATTAGTGTTTTAAATTGAATTTTATAAAGTAATTGTATATTCATTAAGTTTAAAATACTTACTTAAAAGTTAATACATAAATGGTGTTAGAGCTTAATAAATTTAAAAAAAGTGCTGTGTCTATTTAATTAAATTTTAAAATATAAGTGTACCTAGAAATTTGCAAAAAAAGTTAGTACAAACTTTTGATAACCACAAAAAATTGCAATTTTCTGGGTACACTAAATCAAGTTAAACAAAAAGTGTTTTTATGAACATATAATCCAAAGGCATTGACATGATTTGTTGTTAATAGAATGTGTTTTAATATTTCAAAAGGTAATTTGTGTTTTATTCAAGGAATCACAGAAACCGGAATCAATCAATAGCTATTTATGAAACATGTTGCTAAATTAGGTTGTTTTAATCAATTAATTTCTTTTTACTTCACCACAATTTTAAATTGTGTGAAGTAATGCAATCTATCGTGAAAAAAAAAATCTTACATACCCCAAATTTTATTTTTTCTTTTGTTTTGGACCATCCTCTATCTAAATAGCCAAAAAAAAATTTGGTGTACGTCTGTGTGTGCGTGGGTGGGTGGGTGGGTGGGTGGGTGAGTTTTCTGCATAGGATCTTGATGAAACTTTGGCAAATGATACAGGTTCACTTGAAAATAGAAGATCTGGATTCATTTTAAATTTGGACAAAATGGCGGGGGGTCTCCCGAACACCTCTAAGTTTAAATCTTGAATAACTTCTGATCCCGAGCTATGATCTTATTGAAACTTAGTATATAAGGTTTTAGTACTGTTTCCAATATTTCTGCATACCAACATCCGGTTTGTCACTTCCGGTTAAAAAGTTTTTTTTTCAGGTGTTTATCCCTACTGTAGCCTACAATTACCGATCGATTTTCATGAAACGTTGCGAAAAGCTTTTAAATAACATGACAAAAATCTTATCAGCTTTTGGAGCACATTGGATAAAGGGTTGGGGGGTCCACCATACAACAGGTGGTTTTTTCCATAAAGTTTTTATGTTTGTTGGGAGCATAAAACATTCATTCGTGAATGAATTTTGATGACACTTTGGAAAAAGACGCAAACATGTATGACAAAGAACTGATTAGTTTTTGAGCGATAGTGAACAAAGTGGTGGGGGGTCCCTGGAGCACCTGTTTTTTTGAAAGCTCTATAACTTCTGTACCTGATAAGCGAATTGGATGAAACTTGGTACATGAGTATGTAGTACGGTTTACAATAGTTCTGCATCCCAACTTCCGGTTTTTCACTTCCGGTAAAAAAATTTTTTTTTTACTTTTTTGAAGTTTTTTCAGTGTCTTTATGCACACTACAGCCTACAATAATGAAGTGATTATGATGAAACTTATGGAATAGGGTTCCAGTTAGTGGAAAAGATAATTATCATGTTTTGGGACACATTGATCAAAGTGGTGGGGGGTCTACCATACAAATGCTGACTTTTCACACTTTGTTTTTTAAGTTTGTTGGGAGCATACAGACTTCATTCATTAATTTATTTTAATGACACTTTGGAAAAAGATGGAGACTTAAGTAACAAAGAACTGATTAGTTTTTGGACAATATTGGAATAAGTGGTGGGGGTCCTCCCGAACACCTGTTTAATGTGTCACACTTTTTTCAATGTTTGTTGGGAGCACACAGCATTCGTTCGTGAATGAATTTTGATGACACTTTGGAAAAAAATGCAAACATGTATGGCAAAGAACTGATTAGTTTTTGAGCGATAGTGAACAAAGTGGTGGGGGGTCCCTGGAGCACCTGTTTTTTTGAAAGCTCTATAACTGCTGTACCTGATAAGCGAATTGGATGAAACTTGGTACATGAGTATGTAGTACGGTTTACAATAGTTCTGCATCCCAACTTCCGGTTTTTTACTTCCGGTAAAAAAAATTTTTTTGTACTTTTTTGAAGTTTTTTCAGTGTCTTTATGCACACTACAGCCTACAATAATGAAGTGATTATGATGAGACTTATGGAATAGGGTTCCAATTAGTGTAAGAAGATAATTATCATCTTTTGGGACACATTGATCAAAGTGGCGGGGGGTCTACCATACAACTGCTGACTTTTCACACTTTGTTTTGAAAGTTTGTTGGGAGCATACAGACTTCATTCATTAATCAATTCTAATGACACTTTGGAAAAAGATGGCAACTTAAATGACAAGGAACTGATTAGTTTTTGGACAATATTGGGATAAGTGGTACGGGGTCTCCCGAACACCTGTTTACTGTGTCACACTTTTTTCAATGTTTGTTGGGAGCACACAGCATTCGTTCGTGAACCAATTTTGATGACACTTTGGAAAAAAATGCAAACATGTATGGCAAGGAACTGATTAGTTGTTTTAGCGATAGTGAACAAAGTGGTAGGGGGTCCTCCAAGCATCTGTTATTTTGGAAGCTCAATAACTTCTGTACCTGATAATCGAGTTGGATGAAATTTGGTACATACACATTTAATACGGTTTACAACAGTTATACATCCTAACTTCCGCTTTGTCAATTCCGATAAAATTTTTTTTACTTGTTCTCGTACAACATAATTTATGTTTGTTGGGATACTACTGCCTGCTTTAATATTTTTATTATTAGATTTATTATTAGAACTACGAAGTCCATAATATTTGTTAGCTTTTAATTAAAGTATTTTATGGATATTAGCTCATTATATATCCAGAACACTATGTTTCCAGAGCTGTGGTGAAGTCAGCCTATGCACCAGCGTCGCAATATTTTTAATTAATAATATCGGTATGTCGTCGTCAAGAAGATGTTGTGTAAATAATCCAAATACATTTTGTTACATTTGTGGTGAATATGTAGTGAAAAAGTTTAGTAAACCTATAACAGATTCAGTGAAGAAGACATATGTTGATTACTTTAATATAGAGATGTAGGCTCTGAACAAACTGTGGGCTCCAAACATTGTGTCTAAATTGTGTAGTGAACATTTAAGACAGTGGGCAAATGTTAAACGTAATCATATAAAGTATAGTGTACCAATGATTTGGACAGAACCGAAAAATCACATTGATGACTGTTATTTTTGTGCTGTAGAAGTACATGGTATAAACAAAAGAAAAATGACATATCCTGATTTACCGTCTGCTAAAAGACATCGACTGTGTTCGGATGACGTACCATCTCCTATGAGTCAAGATCTTTCAGATCTATCAGATTTGTCGGACGCAGAAAAGGTGGATGTTTTTTCTGATGAACGTGACAGTGATTTTAAAGTGTCAACAGCGCCTTCACTTTTTTCTCAAGATGCTTTAAGTGATTTAATTAGAGACCTTGATCTTTCGAAATAGCGATCTGAGCTACTAGCATCTAGACTCAAAGAAAAAATTTTCTGTCTCAAGGCACAAAAATAAGATTTTATCGTGATCGCGAAAAAGAATTTCTTCCATTTTTTAGGTCAGAAAATGATATAGTTTATTGTAATAACGTTGGTGGCCTTCTTATGAAACTGGGGCTCTCAAGGTACAAAGATGAATAATGGAGATTGCTTATGAACAGCTGTAAGCGAAGTTTAAAATGTGTTTTACTAGATATTGGTAATAAACATGCAGCTGTGCCTATTGCACATTCATCGAAATTAAAAGAAGAGTATCAAAACGTGGATCTTGTTTAAAAAAAATTTAAGTACTCGGAGCACCAATGGGTTGTATGTGTCGTTTTAAAAATGGTCAACTTTCAATTAGGTCAACAAAGTGGGTACACTAAATTTCCATGCTTCATATGTTTATGGGACAGCAGAACAAAAAAAGATCACAGGATCAAGAAAGATTGGCCTTTGAGAAATAACATAACGGTTGGCAAACAAAAAATTATAAACCCGCCTTTAGTTTCTAGAGATAAGATTATTTTGCCTCCATTGCACATCAAATTGGGACTTATGAAGCAATATGTTAAGGCATTAGATAAAACGGGTCCGTGTTTTGTATATGTATCAAGAAAGTTTCTTGGTTTAAGTAATGAAAAACTAGAAGCTGGCATTTTTTATGGCTGTGGGCCAGCCATAAGACTTTTAATGAAAGACAACGATTTCATACATTCAATGAATAATTTAGAAGCGGCGGCTTGGAATTCGTTTGTTCCTGTTGTAAAAAATTTTTTAGAAAATCAGAAGGTCGAAAATTACAAAGAGTTAGTTCAAAACCTCTTAATTAGCTTTAAAAATCTTGGATGTAATATGAGCATAAAAGTGCACTATTTGGACAATCATTTAGACAAGTTTCCTGAGAATCTTGGAGCGTATAGCGAAGAACAAGGAGAACGTTTTCATCAAGATTTAAAGGTGATGGAAGATAGATACCAAGGTCGCTGGGACGAGCATATGATGGCAGATTACTGTTGCAGTATTACACGGGAATGTCCTGAAGACATCCATCGGAGAAAATCTAAAAAGAGAAGCTTCTAACCTGTAAAATAAGCTGCAATTCAATGTAATTAAATGTTTTGAATTAAATGTTCTTTTGTTTTTTAATAAATGCTTTATAATTTATTTACCCTTGCGAAATCTCGAAAACTACACGTAGCATTAAAAGAGTAAGTATCAAGTTTTTATCGAAGGTATCGAATGTACTTGAAATCAGTTTTACTTTTAGCGGCACCAAAATCATTGTAGACCTGTGTTATTAATCTATATACACTCCCGTTCACCAGCTTAAGGCCAAGTAATTTTTCACTTATCTTCCCGTTTTACTTGTCAAATCAGTATTTTTTTTTATAATCTATTTATCATTGAGTTATAATCAATCGGGTAACAATATTTCTTTTAATCAAGTGCCGTTAGGTCTTAATTTTGTTTTTTGTAAAGAACATTGTTTTTGAATTGTTCATTAGCTTAAGGCTAGTTGAAATAATACATTTAAATTAAAATAATAAAATAATTTTGCATTAATATTTTTCTTTTAAATAAAAGTGAAATATTTTTAAATTGTTACCAAGTGTCAAACGAGCACAAAAACGACCAAAGGGAAACAGTTAACGCGAGAAGAACGAAGCGAAATCGAAGCATTTAGAGAAATGGGACTAACCAGTCGTTCAATAGCACAAAAACTTGGCCGTAGTAAGACTGCAGTAAACAACTACCTCTCTGACCCTGCTGGCTATGGCTCCAAAAATCAAGGATACACGTATTCTGCCACAACTATAAAAAAAAGCGACTAATATTAAGGAACGTATCAAATTCACCTTTATCTATTGTAAAAATTAAGGCACAGAGTGGAGTAAAAGCTAAGACTTCGACTGTGCGAAGAGTTACCCTAAATAGTAAAAATATTGTTCGTTGAAAATTAAAACAAAAACCAGTTTTAAAACAAATCCACAAAGAAAAAAGGAAAATTTTGCTCGTGAAGCAATGCAATGGAAAAATGAGTGGAAATAGATAGTGTTCTCAGATGAAAAAAAATTTAATATTGATGGCCCCGATGGTTACAAGTTTTATTACCATGATTTGAGGAAGGAAGAAGTAATTTTGTGGCATCATCATAACCGAGCAAGTGGTGTTATGGTCTGGGGAGCTATAACCTACTATGGAACAATTGATCTTCAGTTTAAAAAGGTGACTCTTAATGGAGAGGGATATAAAAACTTGCTCCAAAAACTTTTCCTCAAATTAAAGAGATCTTCGGACCTCTTAAATGGCCCTAACAACAAGATAATGCGCCAATTCACAACGCCAAGATTGTCAAAAACTAGCTATCTCAACAAAATGTTGATATTTTGAATTGGCCACCGTACTCTCCTGACCTCAATATAATTGAAAGTGTTTGGGGATGGTTGTCACGAAAAATGTACGAAGGAGGGCGTCAGTTTGAGACCGTGGATGCTTTAACAGAGGCCAACAAGCAGCGTGGAGCGAAATAAGTTTAGCTTTTTTAAAATCGCAGTATGTAGTAAACGCTGTAATCGCTGTACTTTGTAGTCGAATTTTTGAAGTTATTAATAAAGATGGAGGTCACACCCTCCATTGAAAAATCCAATAAAATGGAGAAAAAATTTGCAATATTCTTTGTTTTCTAATTTTTTAGATTGGCCTTAAGCTAATGAACTACGCAAAAATAATGTGTTTTACAAAAAATAAAATCATGACCTAACGGTATTTGATTAAAAAAAAATATTGTTACCCGATTGATTATAACTTAATGTTAAACAGATTATAAAAACAAAAATCTGATTTAACAAACAAAACGGGAATATAAGTGAGAAATTACTTGGCCTTAAGCTGGTGAACGGGAGTGAATATAAAAATTAATTTTAATAATGCATTTCTAAGATAAAAACACGATATAGACTTTGTTAAGTCCCCTAGTCTGGCAGTGGACTGTATTGATAAATATGGACGATAATGAAAAGACCAGAGAACTTGACAAGTAGTATAGTGGTAGTATAGTTTAATGTAGTATACAATTAATCCAATAGTTCCTTCATGCATACATATCTAATTTATCTCGCTTCCCAAGATTACAGATGACGATAATTTAATTAACTGCTCGTAGTATTTTCCCTCTCACAAGGCAGTCGATGTAACACATTAACAGACAATAATTGATGATAAATAGTTTGGTTGGTAATTTCTTGCTTCATATGGATACTGCATAGATACTGAAGTATAATAGATTTATATAGTTGATGATAAATAACTTTGTTAATAATCTCGCGCCTCACACGCATATAGATACTGGAGTATAATAGATTTATAAATTCATGCCTTAAAAGGACGACTCACAAGACGATAATTGATGATAAATAACTTTATAGATACTGCACACAGAAAAAAAAGCCACGTATTTTTAAAAGGATCGCCACGTAAATCAATATTATGAGTTTTCACGTAAAAAATGGTGAAATAAGATGATTTCTTATTATTTTTCCATTGGATTTCACCTAAAATCAATACGAAAAATCACATGAAATTCTAAACGGTACATTATATGCGATTTATGTGGATACCCATTGTTTTATAGTGTAAATTATAAAATCCTGTTGAAACACGTAAGCAATTTATACAAATATTTCTAGAAACTTACAACGACATTCTGATTGTGCCTTTAGAAGTAAAAGGTTGTTTAGTTAATTTTTTTATTCGCACATTGAGCTTGAAGTTTTTAATTATTTGAAAAATATTAAAATCCTTAATATATTATATTATAATTTTTGTGTAAACTACTAAAGTGATTGTAATTTAAAGTGAGAAAAAAGTTTAATATAGTGTTAAAAAATCACTTATAAAGTTAACATTTTTATATGAAATCTACTTAAAATGTAACAATGGATAACAGTGATATCTGTGATGTAACTATTGATAACAGTGAAGTGCTCTTGGACGTTGGTAATTGTGAAATGTCAAGAGATTATAATAATGTTAATACTGCAGATCAAAGTGATAAAATTGGAATTGTGTCGTGCATAGTACTTCCACCATTGAAATTTGATAATGTGGACTTAAACGAAACTCAAAATTTATTAAATTCATGGGGACTGAGCGTAGCAACATGTGAACTTCTAAAGGCTTATGGATATAATACACTTAACCATTTGGAAGCATTGGAGCCATCAAATATTGACGAAATGTTTTTAAAACTGGATTTTTCATTTTTTGGAGAGCGCTCTCTGCTCAAAAAGAGATTATTTGAATGGACGGCCGGCAGACAGACATACATTTTTTTTTGCTTTTTTAGAATCAGGAGGTCCTAAAACGTCGAGAAATGTCAAAATAAGTGGGAGTAAGAATTTCACTTTGAGCTCATGAATGTAATACTTAGGTCTTTCAGACCGAAGTAATTGTTTTAAACAAACCGACAATAACCACAGACATTAAATTAATAAAATACTTTTCGTCACTAAATACTATGTGTGCGGTAAATAATCTAATCTGCGAACAGACTACAGATATTATATTTAGAGGAACTTTTTATAAAATAGGACATGTGGTTACTATAACTGCGGAAAGACGACAATAAGAGCGTTATATAATGCAAACATGTCGACTTATATATGTTTTATTTTCCATACCGACAACCTAAAGGAGCCTGTAAACGAGCAACTTTTTACGGCAATGTGTGGCCGGGCAATATTGCCGGGCAATATTGCCCAAATTCAAAAACATTCCCGGCAATTTTTTCGTATTGCCCGGCAATATATTTGTATAGCTCGGCAATATTGCCGGTATTGCAACTAATGGCTGTTGATTTTTTTCATCGATCGAAAATATTAAACATTGCCCGGCAACTATTTCGATTTTTGTTGTTGTTTTTTTTATTGAATTTGAGAATGTAGTACGTTTTGAAGATTTGTTAATGTGAAAACAAAATTATTTCATATAAAAATTTGTTTGAATTAAATTAAATGGTTGGTAAAAAAGGGATACTGAATTCGGAAATTGTTTTGGTTGTTGTAAAATAAGAAAAAAGGTAATATCTTTCTATTCAGATGTTATGGTTAATTAATGATTGATGAAAGGTGGGTTAATAATATTTTTTGTTGTTTTTAATGATTGTGATTCTGTTTTGAGAATGAGTGCACTTATTTTTGTTTATAAATCGTTTAGTATTTTGAATGGAGAATAAATATGATGGTTTTTTAGTAAAAATTTGTAAGACTACTGCAATGGAAAGCATTTCGGCTTGATGAATTAATTATTAAAGTAATTAAATTATTATTCTTTTAATGTATAAAACACCCAAGGTTTTATAAATATTTTTTGAAGTAAAACTTCTTTAGTGTTTTAAGAATTGTGCAACGGAAGTATAAAAAACGAATATAATATTTGGCAAATATACGATACAATTCGATTATGACACACATATTTTAAATATTCACTGGTTTTTGGTGCATTATAGAAATAGTTTATTGTATTTTTCGATGCTTAAAAATTTAACAGAAATTCAATTCAAAAAACATAATTTTGAATTAAATTTAATGATTTTCAATCCGAATTTTTGGAGTATTTTCATTTAATTTAATATCAGTTTTCAAAATATTATATGTCTGTTCCAGTTTTGTTTACAATGGATGCTTAGATTCGTAAATTAATAAAAATGGCAGTATATTTGGCTTTTTTAAAGGCAGAAAAATAAGTTGTCGCAAATCTTGGTAAATAGCAGGCATATATAATGAAATATAAGATGACAAAAAGCTCCGTTTTGAAATTTGAGCAAAATCGAATAACTGGTTGGAGCATGTTTGGTGGATCTTTTTGGTTTGTATGGTGAAGTTATTCATTTGTTCATTTGTTATTATATTTTTTATTCACTTATGCAGTCTTGTCCTAAATGTTATATGAGTTGGATGTGTCGATTGTAGATGGTGGTCATGGTGGTCATGGTGGTCATGGTAGTCATTGTGGTAATTGTGGTCATGGTGGTCATGGTGGTCATAGTGGTAATGGTGATCACGGTGTTCACGGTGGTCATGGTAGTTATGGTGGTCACGGTGGTCACGGTGATCGTAGTGGTCATGGTGTTCATTGTGGTCATGGTGGTCATAGTAGTCATGGTGGTCATAGTGGTCATGGTGGTCATGGTGGTCATAGTGGTGATGATGGTTATGGTGGTCATGGTGGTCACGGTGGTCATGGTGTTCACGGTGGTCATGATGGTCATGGTGGTCAAGGTGGTCATAGTGGTTATGGTGGTCATGGTGGTAATGGTGGTCATGATGGTCATGGTGTTCACGGTGGTCATGGTGGTCAGGGTGGTCATGGTGGTTAGGTGGTCATGGTGGTCATGGTGGTCATGGCGGTCATCGTGGTCATGGTGGTCATGGTGGTCATGGTAGTCATAGTGGTAATGGTGGTTATGGTGGTCACGGTGGTCATGGTGTTCACGGGGTTCATGATGGTCATAGTGTTCACGGTGGTCATGATGGTCATGTTGGTCATGGCGGTCATAGCGGTCATGGTGATCAAAGTGGTCATGGTAGTCATGGTGGTAATGGTGGTCACGGTGGTCATGGTGGTCATGGTGTTCACCGTGGTCATGATGGTCATGGTGGTGTCACGGGGATCATGGTGTTGAGAGTTTGCATCCAGGGCTTTCTCGTGCGGGAAAAAATATTTGTGTTGATTAAATTTGTTTTGTTAAATAGAAAATGAGTGCGTGTAATCTTTGCACGCGGTTGAAATAAATTTCTTTGGCTACTGTGGCAGGTATTAATAAAAAGATGAAATATAAAATAAATATGTCATATTGCAATTTAGAGTTGCATTTCTTGATAATATAATTTACTGTGTAATAAAATGTAACATTTACATAATGTATTACAAAGTCAATTCAATTTATTAGCATAATTGAAATATGAAATTAGAGGTTTATGACAAATTTGCTAAATTTATTGAAAAATGCATCAATTGTTGTACCAATTGTTAAATTAAGTGGACATGTATTCATCGTGAAATTTAATTTGTAATACGTTGTAAGACTTTATAAAACATGTAAATATGGCTTTTATTACACATTGTTATAAACTATATTATCATATATAATATCACGAGTCGTCAAATAATAGTCGATTATTTTTCATAATCATTATTACGAATGTCATTTGAGGTCCCGAGTGCGCGTAGCGCACGAGGAAAATATTTAACCTCAAATGGCATGAGTGGTAATGTTGAAAAATAATCGACTAATAATTTGGTGACGAGTTGTATTTAGCAGACAGTTTAACGAACAGAAATAGTAACATTATTTCATACAACATAATCATACATAGTAAAATATTATTTCATCTTAGTAGGCGCATAAATGTTATAAATTTGTAATTTATTTTTGACAAATAAACATAAACATGCAATCATTTATGAATGAAAACGGACATTTTTACTATTTGCAAATTGCATTTTCACATAATTTTGTATGTGAATTTTTGTTTTAAATTAATATATTAAGTAGGCGGAAAATATTCGAAAATATTCGCTGTTCCTTCCTACCAGAAAAAAATAATCGAAACAAATCGTTTTGATTTGCTAAAAATAGTAAATGAAGCGTTTTTATTGGACCTTATTGAAACTTTATTTAGTGAGTTGAGTTGTCAAGAATATTACAAAAGAAACTCTAAATTTCAATATAAGATATCTATTTTATTTTATATTTAATATTTTTAGTAATACCTGCTGCAGTTGCCAAAGAAGTTTTACTTCAACAGCGTGTAAAGATTACGCACTTCATTTTTAGGTAGATTTCATATAAAAATCTACCTATTGGTATGTGCTTCATCTCGGAATTTCGGAAAAATTTTGGTGCCAATATATGATAAGCGGAGACGGAAAATCAAAATGAAAAAAAAATTTATATAATATATATATATATATATATATATATATATATATATATATATATATATATATATATATATACATATATATATATATATATATATATATATATATATATATATATATATATATATATATATATATATATATATATATATATATATATATATATATATATATATATATATATATATATATATATATATATATATGTATATATATATATATATATATATATATATATATATATATATATATATATATATATATATATATATATATATATATATATATATATATATATATATATATATATAACGATATGAGATATAACGGAATTTGGCGGCACTCTCACGGTCGTATTTTTCGACCTACACCAAAATAATTTTTGTGTGTGTTCCGGCAAATAATGTCTTGGACAAGCTCGTGAACTGGCCATATCCGGGTACCAGTTAAGCGGCTAGAGCCTAAAATGTCGAATAATCTAGGGCGCTATAACTTCCGTTTGAATCATAATATTTTAATAAAATTTATAAATATTGAATATTTGAACATATTTCTATCATTTTTATCCAAATGACAACTTTGACGTTACAGGTTCCTGCAAAATCAGCTGTTTTAAAAATTTGCCAATCTTTTTTGTCCTTGATCTAGCTGAAATGGCCAAGCTCACACTTTTTTATTTAACTAAACTTTAAAAATATTGTTTTGTATTTTATATTTATTTAAAAATAAAATTAATTTTTTCTTACTTTAAAATCACAAACAATTTATAAATTTGCGTAGTCTAAAAGAGATTCACACAAAAAAATACTCAATATTCACAAAAACAACATTTAAATTTTTATTCAATGACACCCGATGACTAATTAAATTGAAACAGTAATAACGATCAACCATAACTGACCGAATAATGTGTTTTTAAAAAGGTCCCAGCCAGCGTTGCCACTCAAAAAAATTAAAATGTATCCAGTTTTATAAAAAATGAGTATCCAAATGTATCCACTTTTTTGGGAAAATGAAATATGATTATTTGATATTGCTAAAGGACTAATTACGATATGTTTAGTACAATTCAGTATCCTGATCACATTTATTTATAATTTAATAACAAAAAAATCACATTATTTCATTTTTATTTGATGAATAAATCCCATAAAAATTTTTTTCACATTTTTTGCCACCTCTAAAAATTTATCCATTTATTTATCCAGTTCACTAAAAATGATTGTACCGCATACCCCATACTTATTGCTGTCAATGGTATATGGTTTTTTACGTTTTCACAACCCAGCTCATTTGCATTCTTCGCATTTAGGAAGCAATGAAGGGTTATGAAATTGTTTGAAATGGCTTTTAAATCGACTTTTAAATTGTTAACAAAAAGTGTGAGCGTTTTTCAAAAACTTTTAAGATTATTTTACACTGTTTGCCAATTTCTGTTATTTTTTCTTTTACTAAAAGAGATTAGACGAACAATGTAACAAATTTTTTAAACATTTTCAAAGTTTTGGAAAACCAACACAGCTAAAATGCATATTAAAAAAATGTATCCAATTTAGCAGTTTTGCGATTTTTTTGTATCCAGTATCCATTTAATAAATTTTTCAAATAATGTATCCAAATGGATACAGATGTATCCAAGTGGCAACGCTGGTCCCAGCTAAAATCTTTTACTTCATATGTATCTTCGATTTTCTTACTACATACATGTATTTATTATATTACTATTGTTTTTATTTTTTTATAAAGGATGCAAAAACTAGAAAAAAATTAAAAGAGGATTAACCGAATAAAAAATATTTTTAGCAAAATAATAATTTTGGCGCCTAAATTAAATCCTTTTACATTTTTATTGTTTCAAAGTGTTACTATTGATAATTTCTATTCTTTTTAGGTAGATTTTATATAAAGATCTACCTATTTTATTATCTGTTGTTTCTATTTAAAAAGATGTTTGGAAAAATGGTCAGTAACCTTCATTGGGTATTGTATTGTATTTGAGCTAGATTTCAAAATTTACTATTTGTAACTAACATGCGTCATCACGGGAATTCCCAAAAATTTTCTTGTCAGTTTATGAGCTACTATCTTTTTATGATAAACGATGACGAAAAATCAAATCAAACATATTATATATGTACGTATATTATTATATAGTGTGTATATTATTTTAGATTGTTGATTGGATTTGATAATTTAATTTAAAAATAAAATGTTACTTGGAGATTGTCAATTTATTGTTTGATTAAATAAACAAAATTGTTTCAATATCCGTATCAGCTGGATTAAGTAGTGGAATGTGAATCAACAAATATTTTTATTTGATTCAATATATTAAGGTTTATAAACGTTGCTTAAATAAAATTCAATAATCTCGTAATATAATTTGAAAATAATTTAATAATAATATGCACAAATTGATTGATGATTATCGCTCGAGAGCTTATATTATAGAAAACGATATTTTGCAAAATGATGTATTTTTGTCGGTAAGAATTGAACGTAATTGAATTAACTTTATTATTTCAATTGATTTGTACAAACAGTCAAACTGTTGAGATCACTCACCGTCATAGTAAAAAAATGCAAAGGGACCTCTTTGTTCGTACATCGTACAATGGAATGCTTTGCTCGAATCAATAGTTTCGGGGGCGTTCAATCCACACAAAAATAAAATTGCGTCCACTAAATCTTCAGAACTCATGTTGTTGTGGGACCTAGGTCTTAAAAGGTATCTATGTATGTGTTATTCTGACACACATTGTTATTCCTATAACAAAACACTTTATATAAAAAACAAAATCGGATAGTTCATAGAGTCCCTGTAGTTTTAGTCGGTAAGAAGGATGAAATTATTAATTTCTGCATTGATTACAGAAAACTGAATGCAGTAATAAAAAATAGCTACCCATTACCTCAAACTGATGATACCCTGGATAAATTTGCAGGTGCCAAATTGTTCTCAACAATAGATCTGCAAAGTGCTTCATGGCACGTAGAAATCCAGGAAGAGGACCGATAATTGACAGCGTTTAGTATGGGTAGTGGGTTGTGTAATAGGAATGTGTGAGGGGAGGGCTGCGTAATTTCCCAGGGTTGTGTAATGCCTCAGCAGCATTTGAAAGTTTAATGGAACGTGTCTTGCGTTATTGAACGATATTATTGCAACGGTCATAGACTTGAAAGATCATTTGAAAAAAAAAATAGAGAAACCTTCGAAAGAATTCAAGCAGCAGGACTCGTAATAAGTTCAAAGAAATATACACTGTTTAGAGAGAAAGTACAATACTTGGGGCGCAAAGTGACAACAAATGGTGAACACCCAAATGCCCACCCAGAGCTTTGTAGTTGTCTAGGATTTTGCACTTACTACCAATGTTTTGTACCAACATTAGTTAACAGGAATAAAAAGGCTCTACGTAAGCTAACAAGGACGGATAAAGCATTTAAATAAACAAAAAAGCAAGAAGATGCGTTAGTGGAAATTTAAAAAAGATTGTGCTCTGCACCAGATCTGGCTTACCAGATTTTAAATTCATATTTGAAACTAAAGCTAGCACTGATGTTACAGGAGGAGTGTTATTTCAAGAAATGGATGGGGAAAAGAGTAATGGCCCATATTAATAGAAGAAACTGTCCAAGCCAGAAAGGAATTATTGTTTAACCTGTAAAAAATTGTTGGCCATAATGGAATGTGTGAAACATATTTCCACAAATACTTGTACAGTTAAAAATTTCCATTTGAGAACTGATCATGGAGCATTAAGGTGATTGGTACGATGGATTAAACGCTTGCAGGCTTATGATTTTGAAGTCCTCATGGAAATGTTGACGCATAGTCGAAACTTCGATGGCAGGTAAAATACAAGCACTGTAACCGAACCGGAAGTAAGGAAAACATTATTGATGCCAGGCTTCCTCTAGCGGAAAGGGTCGATTTGGATCGATTATGATCAATGTTGATCTACGGGTCTGACTACCCCGCGTACTTCTGTCCCTGCCATTGACATTTGAGTTAGCGTGAGATATCACATACCACTGGCAATGGCAGGAGATATCATTAGCCAAGATGACATCTTACGGTACTGGCGGACGAACTTTAATTAGTCAACGGCACCACTCCCAGTCTTAGCTAGGCAGCGTTCCGTAGTAGTATGGCTCATTAGCTTTTCCGAGGAATCAGACCAAAATAAAGTTATGTGGGCTTTGTGCCTCGATTGGGGTGGTGAAAGGTGCATCTGGGGTGCGCTGTATCAGCTGGATTATTGGCAATTAGTTTCGTTATTTTTTCTGCAAATTTCTAACAATTTGCTTTTCACTTATAGTTTTGTTATTATTTCTTCATCTTATCATGAAATATTGGCATATGTCGTATTTTATTGCATGATAAGGTTTTTTGCTTAGTTATCCATTCTTTAATAAAACATAAAAAAATAAACCTTTTGATACAACAGAAACGATATACGTCTGCAAGTAGTAAAGTAAATATGCGCAATCCACCCGCCCATAAAGCGGCATGTCCACGGTATTTGCAGGGACAACACATATATGAATGAAAAAAAAATTTAGAATACATGTTCAAAACATCTGCGGATTAAACGCTAACCATGACCACGTGCAACATCATTATGAGCACGACATACTGAACTTTCTTTTCCTTACAGAAACACAAGTTTCTGTAAACTTTGAAAACGAGATTAGAGCAAAGTCCTCTAATTGTGAGGTTATCATTACCGTGACTTCAACTTTCACAACAAATCATGGTTGGAATTCTTCAATCGACCGACGATATTGACAATAGTGGAAAACAGGCAAACATTTTGCTGCGTCTATCCCAAATTGTTAAAAACCCAAATTTCACTCCCCGTAATGGCGGTGATAATAGTTTTCTTTTAGATCTCTATCTTACCACAATGCAAGATATTACGAGTGTCAATGTCGCGAAAGGTAGCATTGGAAATTCTGATCATTATTTAATGTCATCAGTTATCAAAACTGATTTACCCCTTTTTCCATAGTAAAACCCGAACAAAAATACATACATTGCATTCAAAAGCTGCCAAAACGGCACTTAGAAACAAACGTAGATCATTTAATATTTGGATTTATAACAAAACTCCCACTAATCGATCCCAATATCTAAAGGCCAACAAAATATCTAACCAGATAATCTCAAACGAAAAGTCTGAAATTGACAGAGCGAAAGCTTCAAAACTTCCGTCTATGTCTATTTCTGACAATAGTTTCTACAGTGCCATTAATTCCTTAGATTTTGGTACAAAATCTTCCTATTATTGATGGTGATTCAATCGTCAATGATCCCGCAAAAAAATTTAACTTGTTCGCTGAACGCTTTGCTCTGAACTCCACTGTTTTGGAAACTTCTAAAGAAATACTCCAAATACAGTCTTCAGGAGTTAATATAAACGAACTCCACTTCAAACCCAAAATAGTCGCTAAACTTCTAAGGGGGTTAAACACCAACAAAGCCTTAGGAATGGTAAAACATTCCACGCATTATTTTAAAAACCTTTTCTAAAGACCTTGCACTAACTTTGACTAAAATATTCTACCAATCCTACAAATCTGGTATATTTCCCTCGTGCTGAAAGTTGGCAAATGTCCAGCCCGTCCCCAAAAAGGGACCAAAATCCGATATCTCAAATTAAAGGCCTATAGCATTTCAAAATTTTTGGAAGTAAATCATTTAATAGCCGACAGCCAATACGGTTTTCGAAACAAAAGATCAACTACCGATCTGTTATGATAAAGGCTTGATAAAGGTTGTGAAACCTACGTTATCGCTTTAGAAATCTCCAAGGCATTCGATCGAGTCTGGCATGCCAACTTAATCAACAAAAGCTCGTTGCGTATGGGTTTCTTCCCACTTTTGTGAAGCTGATTCAAAATTTTCCAACCGATACAATTCAGTCTCCTTAGACGGCTTATCATCTGAGTCTAAACTAATTAAGGCTGGTTAATGAGCCTCAAAGCTCAGTATCGTCCCCAACACTATTTTTGATTTATATCAACGAATTGTTGAAAATCACCAGCAACCCAATAAATAGTTTTGCAAATGATAGTACTCTGCACAACTCATTCGAGTCCTTCCCTTAAAAATTAAAATGCACGAACGAATTAATCCCGCCCGGAGAGACGCTGCCATAAACGTCAATAACGACCTAAAAAAGTCGCCGATCGGGGTGATCAAAACCTGATCAATTTCAACTCTGCCAAAACACAGCTATTGATTATTTCCAGATCAAAGACCGAGTTCCCCAAAGATATTTTATTCAGCATGTGTGATGAACCTATAGGTGAATGTAAAAACATTGGGTGTCACAGTTTCAAATGACTTACTCTGGAACGATCATGTAATGGCAATGGCAAAAATCGCGTAAGAAAACTTGGCCTCCTAAATAGATGCAAAAAAATTTTCACTCCATACCAATTGCTCCATGTTTATCCTACAAGCCAATTTAAAAAAAAACTTCTTGTCTTTCCACTTATATAGAAACTTTCAGCATGCTCGTTTATCAACTCATTATCCCTCAAACGAAATTATTTATAAAAAAATATTTATAAAACCTTGGGTGTTTTAAACATTAAAAGAATAATAATTTAATTACTTTAATAATTAATTCATCAAGCCGAAATGCTTTCCATTGCAGTAGTCTTACAAATTTTTACTAAAAAACAATCATATTTATTCTCCATTCAAAATACTAAACGATTTATAAACAAAAATAAGTGCACTCATTCTCAAAACAGAATCACAATCATTAAAAACAACAAAAAATATTATTAACCCACCTTTCATCAATCATTAATTAACCATAACATCTGAATAGAAAGATATTACCTTTTTTCTTATTTTACAACAACCAAAACAATTTCCGAATTCAGTATCCCTTTTTTACCAACCATTTAATTTAATTCAAACAAATTTTTATATGAAATAATTTTGTTTTCACATTAACAAATCTTTAAAACAAACTACATTCTCAATTTCTATAAAAACATCAACAAAAATCGAAATAGTTGCCGGGCAATGTTTAATATTTTCGCTCGATGAGCGATATCAACAGCAACATGCCAGCCATTAGTTGCAATACTGGCCATATTGCCGAAATATACAGATATATTGCCGGGCAATACGAAAATATTGCCGAGAATGTTTTTGAATTTGGGCAATATTGCCCGGCAATGATTGCCAGCCACACATTGCCGTAAAAAGTTGCTCGTTTACATGCTCTTTTACAAGAGTTTTGTTAAAACATTGCCGGGCAATATTGCTGAAAATATTGCCCGGCAATATTTTCGGCAACACATTGCCGAAAATATTGCCGGGCAATATTTTCAGCAATATTGCCCGGCAATAGTTGCTCGTTTACAGGCTCCTTAACAACAATACGTTCCACATTCATTTTTCTGCTATAAGAAAAAACTACTGAATGCAGCAAAAAACTTTTAGAAACATTAAGAAGATTAAATTAATTCATCTGTCAACAACTAACATGAAGGAAGTTCAGTAGTGTCTACACACAAAGAAAAACCTTTGGTTAAAATAACTATTTCTGTAATATTGTTCTAATTTTGGGGTTTATGTAAGAAAATAATTAAATTAACCAAGATTTCATTGTTTATTTGAACCACGGTAAAATGGTTAACTTTTTTCTTTAATTTTCTTGTTTAAATTGTTAAAACAATTACAAAATATAATCGACATAGTGAAAAATTCTTTATTAAACAAACAATGTCGTCCTGCTTAACGGTAAATTGGTTTATTTATCTTTGTATAGTTTTACTATTACAATTGTTGAAACAATTACAAAGTAATAAACTCAACCAATTTTAACTAATTTGATCTTTTATTGCGTAAGTAAGATGTTGCCAATCAAAAGCAAAAAGGTTACTTTTCGTTTGCTCATTTTTTGTTTAAGTATAAAATCGATAACATCTACTTTTGTTCGGAAACGATGTTGTGTAAATATGTATAACGAGTCCTCGATTAGATTTTATTGTAGCGCAATTTCGTAATCGTTGGTCATTTTTAAAACAAGTGTGTGTGAGTTCACGGTGAATGATATTTGAGATTATTAAATAGTGAAAAGTTTTACCAGTGTAAAAACAGTGAAAAACAACAGCAAAATTATTATACTGTTTGTTTTGAGTGAAAAGTGTTTCCGTACCAGTGTCACAGTAAGTATTATAACATATTCATTTGTTAATTATTTTATTTAGTTTATATGCTTGTGAAATTTATAAAGAAATATTTAAGCATAATTTAATAAAGCGGTCTAAAGCGTTAGTTTGTTTATACTGTTAAGGACTGACATGAAAATATTTCTTTTTAATTTCTGTCATGCATTTATAGATAAATTTAATCATATTGATTATTTACCTCATTTGTATATGTTTAATTAGATTAAACATGCAAACATGTGGAGAATGTTTTAAGATAGGAATGCGAATTTCTTTTTCAAATTTTGAAAATTTGCTAGAACATTTAAAACATGACCATAATATGAAGTATTATGATAATTTTAAATGTTTTAATTGTTCTCGAATATACCAAAACCGGAATAGTTTTAGAAAACATTTTAAAACATGCGATCGTTCATTGGATATTCCAACCGATACACCAAGTGATGATAATATGCCAAATGAGGCATCTTTTATGGAAACTGTCAACTCTACATTAACCGATGATCATCAAAAAAAGCTAGGCGGGGTTTCGGACCAAAAGCAATTTGGTGATACTTTTTCTTCTTATCAGGAATCTAATAAACATATATCCCAGGAAATACTTGATATTGCTTTGGATTTTATTTGCAAATTAAACAATAATAATAATTTTTCTCGTTCTAATGTGGACAACATCATCAGTCTTGTAACGAATGATTTATTGAAACGTCTTGGTAACGCTATCCAAAAAAAAACTATCAAAAATTATCAATAAGGAAAATTTAAACGATATTCACGATGTAATTGAAGTAATAAAAAGTCAGACAAGTGCGAATAAAATTCGCTCGTCAAGGGTTCCGTGAATGTAAAAGAACACAATATCAAAAATTATTGACAAAAAGTTGTGTTGTAATGTCCTTATATTTTCAGACCATAGACACATAACAAAATAAATGTTAAATTGTAAATGTCAATAGTAAATTACAATCAAATCTACATTGATCAAAAATGGCAAAAAAAATGTTAATTCAGGTTAAATACTATCCATAGATGTTTTTGGTAACTTAAAAAAGATTCAATTACACCAGCTTGTAAATGGATTAAATTTGATTATTTTTTCGGTCAATCGAGTGTTGAAATTTAGGGGGTTGAAAAGGCTACATACTAAAAATATTTTTTTTTCAATAACACAAAAACTCTGCATTGCAAAATTCTAAAAAAATTGTAACATTTCTTATATTAAGTGCTCTTTCATATGACACCCCACTCATTTGGGTCAAAAGTGGTTTTTTTCCCTCCCCACACCCATCCCATAAACACACAGAAATATAATTATTTGAGTCTTCGATATGATTTTCATTCAAAATTTACCAATATTACTGTCTCTGTCAAATTTTCCAAATTTTTCTGTCATTTAGTGTCGAAACGTATGGGGGGGGGGGGACGGTCTGAATTTTGCACTTTTTCGACAGTAACTCAAAAACTGGGCACCGAAAAATTCTATAAAAAATTGCAACGAATTCTAAATTAGATGTTCTTTCAAATGACACCCCACTCGCTTGGGTCAAATAAAATTTTTTTTACCCCCTCTACCCTAGTCCTCTAAACACACAGAAATATAATTATTGGAAACTTCGCTATAGTTTTTGTACACAATTTACCAAATTTCCCAACTTTGTGAATTTTTACAAATTTTTCTGTCAATCAGTGTCGAAACGTATGGGGGGGGGAACGGTCTGGATTTTGCACTTTTTTGAAAATAACTCAAAAACTGGCCACCGCAAAATTCTAAAAAAAATTGCAACGAATTTTAAATTAGGTTCTCTATCAAATGACACCCCACTCGTTTGGGTCAAAAAAAGTTTTTTTTTACCCCCTCTACCCCGGTCCACTAAACACACAGAAATATAATTATTGGAGATTTCGCTATAGTTTTCATACAAAATTTAGCAAATTTTCTAACTCTGTGAATTTTTACCAATTTTTCTGTCAATCAGTGTCGAAACGAAGGGGGGGGGGAACGGTTTGAATTTTGCACTTTTTTGTCCATAACTCAAAAACTGTGCACCGAAAAATTATAGAAAAAACTGCAACGAATTCTAAATTAGGTGCTCTTTCAAATGACACCCCACTCGCTTGGGTCAAAATTTTTTTTACCCTCTTTACCCCGGTCCCCTAAACACACAGAAATATAATTATTTGAGACTTCGCTATAATTTTCATACAAAATTTACCGAATTGCCTAACTCTGTGAATTTTTCCAAATTTTTATGTCAATCAGTGTCGAAACGAAGGGGGGGGGAACGGTCTGAATTTTGCACTTTTTTGACAATAACTCAAAAACTGGGCACCACAGAATTCTAAAAAAAATTGCAACGAGTTCCAAATTAAATGATCTTTCAAATGACACCCCACTCGCTTGGGTAAAAAAAAGTTTTTTTTTACCCCCTCTACCCCGGTCCTCTAAACACACAGAAATATAATTATTGGAGACTTCGCTATAGTTTTCGTACAAAATTTAGCAAATTTCCTAACTCTGTGAATTTTTAAAAATTTTTCTGTCAATCAGTGTCGAAACGTAGGGGGGGGGGGGGAGGGGGAAACGGTCTAAATTCGCACTTTTTTTACTATAACTCAAAAACTGGGCATCGCAAAATTCTAAAAAAAATTGCGTTGTTTTTTAAATTAAGTGTTCTTTCAAATGACACCCCACTTGACCACGTTTTAAATAGTGTTTTTACCCCTCCTCATTTCCACCCCCTTAATAAATCTAAGTATGAGAATATGACACTTTTTTATATTGTTTATTAAAAACGTACTAATTTTTCTATCATTCCAAGTACATTTGAAAATTTTCGATCAGATAGGTTCGGAGCTAATCGAGGTAAGAAAACGCGAAAAAACGTCATTATTCAAAATTATACAAAAACTGGTGAGGTGTAAAATTCCAAAATAAATTTTTATGGAATACTGAAATGAAGCCCTTTCATATGATACCCTACTTGTATCTATAAAAAAAATGTATTTTCTCAAAGGTCTCACATCGCAGCCCTGTAAACCAAACGAAAACCACTTTAGTTTTATTTATATCCGTCATTTCATGTGGACAGATGAGTTTTATACGCATGCCAAATTTCAAGTCCATAGCATTTATAGTTTACGAGATAATCGATATAATGTGAAAAACACGTTTTACTCTCACCAATAGTGTTCCGTATAAAAAACGGAACCTAAAAAATCCATTTAAAAGCATTTACATCTACCATCAGTTAATTAAAACTCTCACCCATAAAAATGTATATAAACATCCCAGAAAATAATTTATAAGCTCAGAAATAGAAGAAGTAGTTGTAAACTATGTAGTATGTGCCTAAACTGGATATAAATGAAGTGAAAGGAATTTTATTTCCAATTAAATTTCAAAAAAAGTCGGACAAGTGCGAATAAAATTCGCTCGCCAAGGGTTCCGTGAATGTAAAAGAACACATTATCAAAAATAAATGACATAAAGTTATGTTGTAAAGTCTTTATATCGCCAGACTATGGACGCATAACAGAATAAATGTTTAATCGTAAACGTCAATAGTAAATGTTGATCACATCTACATTGATCAAAAATGTTACTTGAGGTTAAATCTTATCCATAGCTGTTTATGTTAGCTAAAGTATTTTAATAGTCTAAATTGGGAATATTTGTTCTATAAATCAGCGTCGAAATATAGGTGGTATGCATACACTTAAAATAGCACTTTTTTTCATCAATAACTAAAAAACTATGCATCGCAGAATTCTAAAAAATATTGCAATGTTTCTTAAATTAAGTGTTCTTTCAAATGACACCCCACTCGTTTGGTTCCAAAAAAGTTTTTTTTTTTTGCTCTCCCCACACCCATCCCCTAACACACAGAAATATAATTATTTGAGAGTTCGCTATAATTTTCGTTCAAAATATAGCAAACTTCCTGTCTCTATGAATTTTTTCAATTTTTTCTGTCAATCAGTGTCGAAACGTAGGGGGGTGAATGGTCTGGAATTTGCAAATTTTTTAGAATAACTCCAAAACGGTGTACCGGAAATTTCTAAAAAAAACTGCAATGTTTTGGAAATTTGATGCTCTTTCAAATGATACCCCACTCGCTTGGGTCAAACAAAATTTTTTTTACCCCCTTTACACCCATCCCCTAAACACACAGAAATATAATTGTTTGAGAGTCCGCTATAATTTTCGTTCAAAATATAGCAAACTTCCTGTCTCTATGAATTTTTTCAATTTTTTCTGTTAATCAGTGTCGAAACGTAGGGGGGGGGGACGGTCTGGAATGTGCACATTTTTTAGAATAACTCCAAAACGGTGTACCGGAAATTTCTAAAAAAAACTGCAATGTTTCGGAAATTTGGTGCTCTTTCAAATGATACCCCACTCGCTTGGGTCAAAAAAAGTTTTTTTTTACCCCCTTTATACCCATCCCCTAAACACACAGAAATATAATTATTTGAGAGTCCGCTATAATTTTCGTTCAAAATATAGCAAACTTCCTGTCTCTATGAATTTTTTCAATTTTTTCTGTTAATCAGTGTCGAAACGTAGGGGGGGGGGGGGGGGGAACGGTCTGGAATGTGCACATTTTTTAGAATAACTCAAAAACTGTGTACCACAAAATTCTAAAAAAAATTGTAAAGTTTCTGAAATTTAGAGCTCTTTCAAATGACACCCCACTCGCTTGGGTCAAAAAAGTTTTTTTTCACCCTTACCCACCCCAATCCCTTAAAAACACAAAAATATAATTATTTGAGAGTTCGCGATATTTTTCGTTCAGAGTTTATCAAACTTCCTGTCTCTGTGAATTTTTTCAAATTTTTCTGTTAATTAGGCTCGAAATGCAAGGGGGGGGACCAACTTTTTGTGTCAGTTTATTGATAATAATTCAAAAACTACGCATTGTAAAAAAATGGCAATATTTCTAAAATCAAGTGCTCTTTCAAATAACACCCCACATTACCTGGTTTTAAATGATGTTTTTACCCCTTAACATTCCCACCCCTTTAATAAATATAGTTATTAGTGTCTGCCACTTTTCTATATTTTTCATTAAAAACCTACTCAATTTTCTATCATTCCAAATATATGTCAAGATTTTCGATGAGGTAGGGTCGGAGTTAATCGGGGCAATAAAACATCCCGAAAACGTCATTTTTCAAAATTATACAAAAAATGGTGGGGTGAAAAATTCCAAAATATATTTTTAAATAATGCTTAAATGAAGCCCTTTCATATGATACCCTACTCGTCTCGCTAAAAAAATGTATGTTTTCAAAGGCTTTACATCGTACCTCCTTAAAACAAACGAACACAACTTTATTTATTTTTTAACCCGCCATCTTGTGTGGATAGGTTAGTTTTATAAGCACCTCAAATTTTAAGTTCATTGGATTAATGGTTCACGAGATAATCGAAATAATGTGAAAAACACGTTGTACTCTCACCAATAGTGTTCCGTATAAAAAACGGAACCCTAATAAAAAAGTTCTTGGAATGCCCCAACATTTTTGAATTAATTATCAATAATGCGAACCAGCATAAAAAAGAATCTACTTATATATCCAACATAGTGAATGGAAGAATATGGAGAGAGAAGGAAAATTTGTTTGAAAATTGTATTTACATACCATATAACATTCGTCGCTTTAATAATGAAATGACGTATACGCAAAAGTATAGTTTCGAGATATTTGAGTTTAAAGTTTGATGTGCGCATGCATTTGCATGGACGTTAATTTATAATTTATTAATTCTTACCCCCAGTCATAAAATAATTCGAAAATGTAAAAACGCCAATTCAAAGATACCCTTATGGGGAATGCAGCGCACCTATTATATAAAAACAACGTATAAATAGCATACGTTGTTTCATTATTAAAGCGACGATATATTTTGATGAATTTGAAACAACCCGTTAGGGTCACGTGCTGGCAAACAATGCATTGGAGCAGTGTATTATAACTTCCCTACTTTACCTGATTTTTTGTGCCTTAATTTAGAAAACATTTTTATTGCGCTTTTATTTAAAAAGCAGGCTAAAAAGTTTGGGAATAGCGCTATTTTTAACGATTTTATTGAACAGCTTCAATCTCTTGAAAAGGATGGAATAGATGTGGCAATTAATGGGAAAATTATAAATGTGAAATTAATACTTGGAATAATTACAGGAGATAATTTAGGCTTAAATGAAATTCTTGGATTTTCAAAAAGTTTCTCTGCGAACTACTTTTGCAGGATCTGTAAAATGTCCAAAAATGAAACTAAATTTAGAACGGAGCAAAATCATTGTCTCTTAAGAAAGTGTGAAAACTTTGATACTATCGATTTTTCAATTTGAAAATACTGCAACAGGTGTAAAAGAGCTTTCGGTTTTTAATAACATTTCAAAATCTTTTAATGTTATGGAAAATTATTATGCCGATATAATGCATGATGTTTTTGAGGGAGTTTGTATGTTTGGTATTCCAAAAATTTTATGTGGATTAATAGATCATTAACCTAAAATTAGAATTGAAACCATAAATACACGGAAACAATTATTTAACTATGGTACTACAGAAATTCAAAATAGATCTAGTGAGTTGAAAATTGATCATTTAAGAAATGGCACAGTAAAAATGACAACGCGTGAAGTATGGTGTTTTTGTCATCATGTAATTCTCATGTTGGGTGATTTAGTCCCAGAAAACGATTTGTATTGGAAACTTTTGTGTTATATAGTGGAAATAATGGATCAAATTTTACAAAATAAGTTTAATGAAAGTGATTTAGAAAACTTAACAACAAAAATTGTTCTGCATCATGAGCTTTATATTCATTTATGTGGCTCCTTAAAACCGAAACATCATTTTTTAACTCATTATCCTGAAATAATACGAAAAATAGGGCCTCTCAAAAATGTGTGGTGCTTTCGTTTTGAAGCTAAACATAAAGGTTTAAAAACCTATGCCAGAGTCATAAATTCAAGAAAAAATTTACCGCTGTCATTGACCCTTAAGTATTCTCTACAATTTTCCAAAGCTATATTATTTCCAAGAAAAATAACCGAAATCGGAGAATATGGAATTTTGATGGAAGATTCTATTTTGAATCAAATATATTCAGAAAATATTAATATCTTTCCAAACGATTTTTCTGCAGAAAAATTATAAATATTTTGCAGTTTTGTGAACTATAAACACACATGCTATAAACAGGGATATTTTCTTTTAAAAGTAATTGATGGCAATAAACAGATTAAATTATTTGAGATAGTAGATATGATCATCGAAAAAGAAAAAATTTGGATAATTTCTGTGGAACATAATGTTGGAATATTTGACAATTATTTTCAAGCATTTCCGGTTTTTGAAAAAAGCATTCTTTATTCTATTAATATTATTTCATATTTTAACGGTCTCCCTATACATACTCATAAGCTAAGCAATGGAAAATGCTACGTAAGGCCGAAAATATATTTCTAAGCTATATACAAAATATGTGATTTAAAGTGCTAATTTTACCATATATATGTTTAAAATCTCTAAGTAAAATACAAAACAAATGAAATTTCTTTTTAATATATTTTTAAAATCAGTATCTTTAATCAAATTCTAAATCAACCAACGCAACCTTCTTGTTATATAAAATGCTACAACTCTAAATTGCAGTTTTTAAAAAGAATGGACTCATCGCAACAACAATATCATTCATCATCGTTTGTGGTTTCATTTGATGTAGGGTGACCATTTTTTCTCTAAGTAAAATCAGTACAAAATTTTAAGAGTTAAAATATGTAGCATCCTTAGTCTCCTTTGTCTTACCTATGACTCTTCTAAGCCGAAAGGTAATGTGTGAAGGAAGTAAGACAAATCTGTTTTAATTTTTTTAATTAGTTTTAAGGAAATTTTGTTGGGACCAACACCAGAATTTTGTGAAATACAACTTTCCGCAACGATTGCTTGGGAAACACAGGGTTAGAATTTTGATCTTTTTCCGTGGGTAACTCCACCTTTTAAAAATAAAAGTATTTTTTCTATGATAGCAAATGGCTTCAAGCCTGCTTGAAATAGCATATTTTCCTACAAGAGATGAAAACATTGTTTTTTCGTGAGTAAACAGTTGTACACGAGACGCGCTAGCGGCTAGTGAGACATGTTTACAAACGAAAAACGTTTTTATCTCGCGTAGGAAATGCAATTTTTTCTATGATAGAATTTTTTTAATCGATATTTACTATAAATTATAAAATTAAAAATCGACAACATAACATTAAAAATTCATATTATATTTTTTGTTGGTTGCGTTGTTTAAAAAACTTTGTAAAATTATATGAGAAACCATAGCAACTGCAATTTGTTATTCTTTTTACACTATATAGTTGTAAAAGAACCCATTTTCACAGGTCATTAAGCGTGATGGAAATAGACTTTTCAATTGTTATCATAGAAAAAATTGTATTTCCTACGCGAGAAACATTTTACGTTCGTGAAATTGCCCCACTCGACGCTGACACGTCTCGTGAATAAATTTTCACTCACGAAAAAGCAGCGTTTTCATCTCTTGTAGCAAAATGTACTATTTTTCAAATAATTTTTATTACAAGTTTATACCAAACGATGACACGTATTGTTTTATTTCCTTATTTAAATTGAAGTTTAAAGAAAAATTCAACAATTTTCTTAAAAATCAGTACTTTCAGTACATAATTTTAAAAATCAGTAAAAATCAGTACCGCATATGTCTATCAGTACAGAAGCTAGAAAATCAGTACTGTACTGATAAAATCAGTACGAATGGTCACTCTAATTTGATGAGACTACATTAGATGAACAATCATCATCTGTTTTAATGGACATATCAAATTATGGAAAATTCAATAATGCAATTTATAAAATTCTACACCAATTCAAAATGGATTATTTGATAGAACTATTTGAAAAAGAGCAAATTACAGAAGAAACATTAAAAATTCTAACAGAGAGTGATATTCAACGGCTATTTACATCTTTTCCAACGGGAACTATTGCGGCATTTCGCCATAAACTGTTTGAATGGCGTGAAGCTAATGAAAAAATACTATGTTACAATTTTTTGGCAATTGTGTTAATTTATTTATCTTATTTCTAGGGATTTGAAAACGTTGATGTACTTCATATGAAACCACAGCTAGAAAACATTGTTTCTAATTGGATGAAAAAAAATTTTGAAATGCATAAACCAACGCCTTTACAAGAAATTAAAAAGGATATTCTTTTCAACAATTCCAAAACTGACAAATATGTAAGTAAAAATGTATTTAAGAAACCAAATATTCTATCATTGTAATTTAAATAAAAGTAAGTGTAACACACGATATCCAACAGAAGGCCTGAGTTCAACACTCGACCCAAACAAATATTATAAAATAAAAATACACTTTTATCTATCAATTGTTTTAATCTTCTTATTATTATTATTTCGTAGGCAACTAAATGATTTCTTTAACTATGCTTCTAGGATTTAATTAATATGGTAGAAAATTATCCAAATGGGGATGTGGTTGTCCAAGCGTACCAAAACAACACTGGCTTAAATTGCCTCACTAGGTCCATATTAGTAGATGCTATAGTCTTTTATTACATAAAAACTAAACAAAACTTGACCCGGCCACAGTTTTTAGAGATATCTGAAAAAATAGAAGAGTTATTTGATGATGATAGAGTAAGAAATCAATACTTGTTTTCAATAACCACTTCTAAATTCAATTATTATTTGTTTAAGTATATTACTACACACCACCATCCTCAAAAAAAAAAGTGGGCAATCGTTCAACCGAAAATCCAAAAGGAATGCTATATACTAAATTTTGCAACAAAAAAAAACATTCCAAAAAAATTGGAATTACACCTATTTCATCTGAGCTTAAAGATAAAGCTGCTGCACTTGAACTTGGTGCTGTTTCTTTAACTCAAGAAAATAATGAAGGTATAACATTTTATAACTTGAGAATCCAAAATATTTTTTTCTTATAATTAAAAATTGTTTTTGTTCTTTATATTTAAGATACTATGGTAGCAAAAGAGTGGCAAAAAAATCACTTTGAGCCGTGGGAAGAGATGAAAACAAAATGGCAACAAAAATTTAAACTACGGCATATTGACACAACGACACAAACTATACCCATAATTTTAGAGAACTGGCCGCGCTTTAAAGATAGTATTGGAGCTCAATTGGTAAGCGTAATGACTCTTCAACAATTAATTCAATTTTTATCTCATTAAAAATCTTACAGACAAATCTTGATTTTCAAAAATTGTTTCCTGGTAGGGAAAATAATTTAATGATTAAATGGGATCAGTTGAAAATTGAAATAATGCCACATTTTAACTTACTAATTAAAGACAAACAGAGTATGAATATTTTAAAATTGCTGAATTCATCAAAGGAGATACTAACAACAAATGGTAATTTCCCTCTTTTTTATTTTTTTTTTATTTTTTGTTTTTAATTGTAAAATCCAAATTCACTCAAAATATTTTTTAATAAATCAATTTTATTTAAAAATGATCTTTACTACATGTTTCGAAATTCAAAATTTCATCGACAGGTATTTTCGTACAATCCTGTACGAATTTTGTAAGAAAATACCTGTCGATGGAATTTTCAATTTCGAAACATGTAGTAAAGATTATTTTTAAATAAAATTGATTTATTAAAAAATGTTTTGAATGAATTTGGATTTTACAATTAAAAACAAAAACAAAACTAGTAGGGTAGGGTGTGACCATAGCGGCCACGCCAAGAACTTCCCGTTAAGTTAAATAGGTAACATAAAGATATTTTCTTAAAACTTTAATAAATTGAAATTCTCTTTCTAAGACTTGCAATTAATCGTCATTTTTTCATCTTTTGGTTACACTGGAAAGAAGATTTTCATTGCACTATATATTTAAAAAAAACTAGCGGTGGAGTCTACTTAAAGTCTACTTTGTCAACGTTGCTAAAATTTTTTCGATTTTTCTCAAACGATTTCGAATTGATTAAATAAATTAATTAATTAATTTATCGTATGGGTGGCGTGAATATGATTAAGTAGCAGATGGTTCATTTCATGAGTTTGTGGTGATTAATTATTTAGATTTAAATATATTAACCACTACAACCCTGATAGCTCTGATCGTTAGTGGACTGTATTTTTTTGTAACTGTGGCGTATATATGAACTCGACGACGCCACATCAGCAATTGATGATAAACAGTATGATGACGATAAATTAGTATATACTATAATCAGCTGATGATAACTCAATAGCAATATACATCAGCAGTAGTTGATAATAAAACAGTACGATGATAATGAATTAGTATATACTATAATCAGCTGATGATAACTCAATAGCAATGTACATCAGCAGTAATTGATAATAAGCAATACGATGATGATGGATTAGTATACACTATAATCAGTTGATGAGAACTCAATAGCAATATACATCAGCAGTAATTGATAACAAACAGTACGATGATGATGGATTAGTATATACTATATTCAGCTGATGACAACTCAGTAGCAATATACATCAGCAGTAATTGATAATAAAACAGTACGATGATGATGAATTAGTATATACTATAATCAGCTGATGATAACTCAATAGCAATGTACATCAGCAATAATTGATAACAAAACAGTACGATGATGATGACTTTAGTATATACTATAATCAGCTGATGATAACTCAGTAGCAATATACATCAGCAGTAATTGATAATAAAAACAGTACGATGATGATGGATTAGTATATACTATAATCAGCTGATGATAACTTAATAGCAATATACATCAGCAGTAATTGATAACAAAACAGTACGATGATGATGACTTAGTATATACTATAATCAGCTGATGATAACTCAGTAGCAATATACATCAGCAGTAATTGATAATACAACAGTACGATGATGATGGATTAGTATATACTATAATCAGCTGATGATAACTCAATAGCAATATACATCAGCAGTAATTGATAACAAACAGTGCGATGATGATGACTTAGTATATACTATAATCAGCTGATGATAACTCAGTAGCAATATACATCAGCAGTAATTGATAATACAACAGTACGATGATGATGGATTAGTATATACTATAATCAGCTGATGATAACTCAATAGCAATATACATCAGCAGTAATTGATAACAAAACAGTGCGATGATGATGACTTAGTATATACTATAATCAGCTGATGATAACCCAGTAGCAATATACATCAGCAGTAATTGATAATAAAACAGTACGATGATGATGACTTAGTATATACTATAATCAGCTGATGATAACTCAGTAGCAATATACATCAGCAGTAATTGTAATAAAAACAGTACGATGATGATGGATTAGTATATACTATAATCAGCTGATGATAACTCAATAGCAATATACATCAGCAGTAATTGATAACAAAACAGTACGATGATGATGACTTAGTATATACTTTAATCAGCTGATGATAACTCAGTAGCAATATACATCAGCAGTAATTGATAATACAACAGTACGATGATGATGGATTAGTATATACTTTAATCAGCTGATGATAACTCAATAGCAATATACATCAGCAATAATTGATAATAAAACGGTACGATGATTACTGGAACGATGAACAATATTGATTACATTTATCAAAGTTTATACTAACCATGATTGGGAACTGCTGCAACATGGCGGCAAATCATCAACCAAAATTAAACACCAGACACTCGATGTTGTAGTTACACAAGTTATACAATCTTTTTTATTATATTTCGACTAAGCGTCGTGTTATACAACTTACAAAATTGTACAAAAACCATTAAGTGGTTAACACAGACTTCAAACAAAAATTAAACTAACATTAACAATTAAATTGAACTGGAACACAACAGTACAACGGCCCAAAGGCAAGAGAGAATTAACTTCTAGAAACTTAATTTTTTATATATAATTTTCTGTCAAATGCAAAACCACCACCAACGACAAATTAACATGTGGTGATCATTTTCGGAAGCTAACAAATTGTAAATGTGACCACCATTCAAATAATTGTGTGATTGACGAACTTATCGATGGTGTCTTTGGTTTTGACAGAACTATTATTGTTTACATTACATATTTAACTAATCAACCACTAAGTTTCATTTTGCTATGTTATAATTTTTTGAATAATTTATTTTATTTGTTTTTTGTTGCAGGTAAACAGCAATTAATGACAGTAACATTGTCTATGGAAAATTAATTGTTTTTTATGCTGTATAGTGATTCATTGGATAAGGTAAATTAATCTGATTTGATATTGACTATTTGTCAGGTTTTTATGTTCCCCTTTCCATTTTAGGTTTATTCACGGATGATTATTGACGGTAATGCTGAAGGCGTTACCATATTCCCAACCTTTAAAGGGGTATTAGTAGGTGATTCTAAACTTCAACATTGTGAACTGATTAATATGCTGTCATTAATTAATGTGGACCTCAACAATAATTTTTAAAATTAGATAGTTAATCGAACTAATACATAACCAATACATCAACTAGTAACTTATAATGTAATATTTACTCAATTAAATGACTATACATTAATTATTGGAATATTGTTTCGAAATATTGAACATTGAATCGAACTAATACATAACTAATACCTCAACTAGTAACTTATAACGTAATATTTACTCAATTAAATGACTATACATTAATTATTGGAATATTGTTTCGAAATATTGAACATTGAATCGAACTAATACATAACTAATACCTCAACTAGTAACTTATAACGTAATATATACTCAATTAAATGACTATACATTAATTATTGGAATATTGTTTCTTACAAACTATTACCAATTTATGAACATGGTTGTTTACAATAACAATGTTCAGACACTATAAATCGATGAATAATAATTTTTATTTCTTTTAAACTTACTAAAACTTAATATTCACACTTATCAATTTCCAATCATCAAATAACTACGACAAATTGATGAATGGAACAATAAGTCAACAGCACTCGACTATACACATTGTATACTTATCAATATGAGTCTCTCTTGAGACGTGAAACATGACAACGTTGTGAACAATGATTGACTCGAGTTACAATTAGTGTTGAAAAATATCCACGGCTGTGCAACATACAACGCGATGAGTGGCAACTAATTGCTTAAATGTACAAGACAGTCATGATTGTCGGTTGATTATACAATCGCAACCTTAGGATCAATTCCATTGCATGATTGGAGACTATTTCGACGAAAATTAACATCCCTTAGGATAAAATTGAGAAATTAAATATCTTGATCGTGTATGACACAATAAATCGAAGTATGGGTGCATACACGGTCTGCAGGATCACGGACGAAGTCAAGATCAATCAAATCTGTATGTTTGACGAACGTATGACGACTAATCTTTGCTCAATCTGAGCAAACGCATATCACCAATATGAGTGGTGACTAATAGGTTCAATTTAAAACAGGAAGAATGAAAACCATACGATGGATTCGCAGTTATGTATGACCTTACAATTACCAAGATAACAACTTGATGAATTGATTATTCATAGAGGCTTGATTTCATTTGAACACAACGACTGTGCGACGAATTGAGCTGTCAAACACATTCGGTCATAGTAATCGAAGAATAAGACACGAGTGAGTTTGTTGGAATTATGATAGCACCTAAAAGACGAAGAACAAATGTGACTATTCATATCCAAATATCAGCGGATGTTGGTCAAATTTCTATACAATGCCTTCAATAAATGGACGAAGCAAATAACTCTTTACTGACTTAAATGTAGTGTCAAATGACCTTGTGAAAACTATAGATTGAAGCGGTATGAAACGTTGTACTGACACCACTCAACAAGTGAATTCGATGATATCGGTTTCTGACGCCGATAATTAAATCATTATAGAAGTTACGGAATTCAATTTATTCCTTGACGTTAACGTAACTGACCAGAAGAAGTTTACGTTGACATAGCTTGACTTTGGTTTTCACCAACCTTAGGTTTAGGGATATGGACTTGGATATACCATAATCCCAATTGTAGACGCAGTTTGAAGTACGATATACTGCGTGGACATAGCTTGGTAAACATAAGTGAGTTTAAGGGGGGTATTATTACATACTCTGTAACCCTTCAGTAGCGCGACTTTAATTTGATACAGTCGCATGTACATAGCTTGAGAGTTAATTCCAAAATATAAGTTTGAGGAACTTCGGATATTAGTTATCTGAAGCAACATTTTGGTTAATTCTCTAATAATAGAAGAATATACATAGCTTTAGGAACATGGTTGAATCGATCAAAAATTGAATTCACTTCCATTGGCTGTTGAGTTAAGGTTGGGTTTGGAGGCTTTCGATACTCGAGAGATGATAACTCTTGCGTGATTTGCAATTCAGTTGTAGTGGGCCAGGATGATGATGAGAGCCTTAAAAATTCAGGGCCATTCCACCAAATAGATGATAACAACAACTGTGATGGCATTAGCCCTCGTGAGCCCATATCGGCTGGATGATCAACTGTAGGTACATGTCGCCAATCCTCCTTTGATGTTATTTCATGAATTTTTGTCAATCGATTTGCCACGAATGTGGTAAATCTGTACGGCTCGGAACGAATTCGAAGTAGAGTGATCGTGGAATCGGTCCACAGATGTACTGAGTCGAATGTGATTTCCATTGTATTTATAATCATATGAATTAACTCTGATAACAATACCGCTGCGCACAGTTCCAACCGAGGAATAGTTTCAATTTTTTAAGGGAGCAACCCGAGATTCCGAACATAATAGTACTATTTTGTGTTGGTTACTTGCCGTTACTGTTCTTGCATAAACAACACCTCCGTATGCTCGCTCCGAAGCATCACAAAACCCATGCAACTCAAGCTTAATTCTGTCATGAGTCGTAATCAAACGTGGAAGCGTGACTTGATGGAGTGAGTGCAGTTCTTCTTTAAACCCTTTCCAATGCTGCGCAATATTGTGTGGTAGACAAACGTCCCATCCCACATCTTGCACCTTCCAAATTGATTGCATTACCAATTTAGCAGTGAGAATTATAGGTGCGCAAATACCGAGAGGATCAAATAATTGGCAGATCTCTGATAATATTATACGTTTAGTGCATTTTGATGAAACAGGTAACTTATTGAGTTGAATTTCGAGCCCATCAGTTTCAATATTCCATAAGACTCCCAGAACCAAATTAACAGATGTTGTGGGTTGTTCACTGGACGTTAATTGGGGAGCGTTGGACAGAAATTTCCTTAATTCAAACCCACCTAAATGGAGTAGGTCTATTAAATCTTGCTTTAAGATGATCGCTTCGTCTAACGTAGATGCGCCCGTTAACACGTCGTCCACGTAGAAATCGTGTTCTAATACTCTGACAGCGTTAGAGAACTTAGAGTATTCGTCACTGGCCAGTTGTTTAAGAGTACGGATTGCCAAAAATGGTGCACATGCCGTCCCATACATGACGGTAAACGTTTGCAATGTTTCAGACGGGCTATTACGCCATAAAATTTGTTGAAAATGTCGGTCATGTTCATGAATCAAAATCTGGCGATACATCTTAGTGATGTCCCCGCAAAATGCCACGATATGTTTCCGAAAACCTCAGAAGGGTTGTTATCAAACTTGGTTGAATGGTGGGACCAATCATCAAGCAATCGTTCAAAGATATGCCAGATGACGTTTTGGAGGAGGCATTAAACACCACACGGAGTTTAGTGGTGGAACTTTGTGGTTTAATAACGTAATGATGGGGTAAGTAATAGCCGGCTTCATGTTCGTCATGGCTGACCTTACTCATGTGACCTAAATTCTGGTATTCGTTCATAAAATCAATGTATTGGGCCCTTATTTCTTGATTGCCTTGTAAACGTTTTTCTAACGCTATAAATTGACGGACGGCAGACAAATAAGATAATCCTAACGAAGCCAGCTTAGTATTGGTAGGAAATCCAACTTGATATCGTCCTTCTGATGTACGTATCACAGTCTCCTTATAATGCTCCTCACAAGCTGTTTCTTCCTGCGACCAACACGGTTTAGTTGGTAAATGTTCCAATTCCCAGAATTGTTTAACTCTGGCTTCCAACATGTAAGTACTACATAACGCTATGTGCGAGTGTTGTTCCTTGGTCTGACATATTTGAGTGTTCAGTTTTCCACATATTACATGTCCGAACTCAGAATCAACTAGAGGAGGCTGGTCTTCGCGGAGTTTGAATGACGTACCTTTAAATAGTTGGTGGTACACCTCTGCACCTAATAATAAATCAATGCGATCAGGCACATGAAAATATGGATCAGCTAAGCTTAGATGTTCGGGTAGCCACGCTGGAGTAAACGGGATATGTATAGAGGGTAGTTCCTTTGTAATTACAGGTAAAACATACAATTTAAGTGAGACCGCAAAGTTAGCACATCGCGATGAAATATTTAATCTACTAGAATTTAATGGGTATAAAATAATTTAACAGGTTCCTAAGAATATAACAATCAAACTAATAAAATACGATGAATGGTGTTAGGGTACGGCGAAACGTACGAGAAAAATATCTAAAATATTAACGAACAACAATTTTATTCGGAAATCACATTCTACTAAGTACGACCGAACGAATAATGACTACAACTATTAATGAACATTAAATTGAGAAACGAATTCTAGTAAGATATGACGAATAACCAATTACTACAAATGAGGCATGTAAGCCTATTAGCAAGGTCAGAGCTTATTCACATTGAAGAAATTTGTTTGATTTTGTCTCAACGACTATACGACGAAGGTAGGCTGTGAGGCACACTCTGCCAAGGCAACGAAGAATGAGACAAGAGTGAACATCTGTGTGAATTATGATAGCAACAAGGAGAATGACGAAAAATTAATGAAGCTAACACATCCAAATACCCGCGAATGTTGGACAAACCAATATCAACACTTCCATGTTGATTGACGAACGATGTGGATTAAATAATTAATTACTCCACACCTAAGACCGATGATTTCGAAATGATCCGATGAATAAATTGGTAATTTAATATTGGAACATCCGATGAATATGCTATTTAATCTACTAGAATCCGATGAATATAATACATAATATAACAGAATCCAAAAAATAACAATTAATCTAATCAGGTACGACGAATGATTTAAAAATACGACAGAACGGTTTTCTAAAATATTAACGAAGACAACAATTGTATCTGGAAATCACATTCTACTAAGTACGACGAAACGAATAGTGACTCCAAACTATTAACGAAAAATCGCATTCTACTAACAAGGTACGACGAAAAATGAATAACGATTTTGAACATATTAACGAAGACAACAATTATATCTGGAAATCACATTCTACTAAGTACGACGAAAACGAATAGTGACTCCAACTATTAACGAAAAATCGCATTCCAACAAGGCACGACGAAAAATGAATAACGATTTTGAACATATTAGCGAAGACAACAATTATATCTGGAGATCACATTCTACTAAGTACGACGAAACGACTAATGACTCCAATTATTAACGAACAATCGAATTCCAATAAGGCACGACGAAAAATGAATGACGATTTGCAACATAGTAGCGACGACAACAATTTATTTGGAACTCAAATTCCATTAAAGTACGACGAACTGAATTAAAATATTAATGAAAATAAGAAATTTATTTTGGAATTCAAATTCCATTAGAATACGACGAGATGTATAAAGATTTTTTTTAAAAATATTAACGATGACAACAAGATTATTTTGGACTTCAAATTCCATTCAGGTATGACGAGATTTTGTACGACGTTGTTTTTTCAAGCGGTCTACGTCAGGGGAATCCGACATGTTAACCTATGGAAAATTAATATCGAAGAGAAAAACGGATGAACATTGTTCAGAACGGAATATGTCAATAGAATGGAACAATCCGACAAGTCATCCACCATAGACAATTAAACAATCGACTAAGCGACATTGTACACCCCGTAGTAGTGGATGTCCCAAAAAAATCACGATTATATGATCACGCAAGTCGTGTTAATAAACAATGACAATATAAATGCTAGAGACATGCATAATGTTAATGATATTTGACGAAAATTTAAATAATTAAGTTACTTATAAATTATACTAAATGGTACCTTAAATTATCCAAAACCGTTGGTTGGTTTTTTTTTTCTCTTCCGAAATTATTTTGAGACGAGCTGCGTATACATCCGGCTCGAAGGACCAATGATAGCTCTGATCGTTAGTGGACTGTATTTTTTTGTAACTGTGGCGTATATATGAACTCGACGACGCCACATCAGCAATTGATGATAAACAGTATGATGACGATAAATTAGTATATACTATAATCAGCTGATGATAACTCAATAGCAATATACATCAGCAGTAGTTGATAATAAAACAGTACGATGATAATGAATTAGTATATACTATAATCAGCTGATGATAACTCAATAGCAATGTACATCAGCAGTAATTGATAATAAGCAATACGATGATGATGGATTAGTATACACTATAATCAGTTGATGAGAACTCAATAGCAATATACATCAGCAGTAATTGATAACAAACAGTACGATGATGATGGATTAGTATATACTATATTCAGCTGATGACAACTCAGTAGCAATATACATCAGCAGTAATTGATAATAAAACAGTACGATGATGATGAATTAGTATATACTATAATCAGCTGATGATAACTCAATAGCAATGTACATCAGCAATAATTGATAACAAACAGTACGATGATGATGACTTTAGTATATACTATAATCAGCTGATGATAACTCAGTAGCAATATACATCAGCAGTAATTGATAATAAAAACAGTACGATGATGATGGATTAGTATATACTATAATCAGCTGATGATAACTTAATAGCAATATACATCAGCAGTAATTGATACAAAACAGTACGATGATGATGACTTAGTATATACTATAATCAGCTGATGATAACTCAGTAGCAATATACATCAGCAGTAATTGATAATACAACAGTACGATGATGATGGATTAGTATATACTATAATCAGCTGATGATAACTCAATAGCAATATACATCAGCAGTAATTGATAACAAACAGTGCGATGATGATGACTTAGTATATACTATAATCAGCTGATGATAACTCAGTAGCAATATACATCAGCAGTAATTGATAATACAACAGTACGATGATGATGGATTAGTATATACTATAATCAGCTGATGATAACTCAATAGCAATATACATCAGCAGTAATTGATAACAAAACAGTGCGATGATGATGACTTAGTATATACTATAATCAGCTGATGATAACCCAGTAGCAATATACATCAGCAGTAATTGATAATAAAACAGTACGATGATGATGACTTAGTATATACTATAATCAGCTGATGATAACTCAGTAGCAATATACATCAGCAGTAATTGTAATAAAAACAGTACGATGATGATGGATTAGTATATACTATAATCAGCTGATGATAACTCAATAGCAATATACATCAGCAGTAATTGATAACAAAACAGTACGATGATGATGACTTAGTATATACTTTAATCAGCTGATGATAACTCAGTAGCAATATACATCAGCAGTAATTGATAATACAACAGTACGATGATAATGGATTAGTATATACTTTAATCAGCTGATGATAACTCAATAGCAATATACATCAGCAATAATTGATAATAAAACGGTACGATGATTACTGGAACGATGAACAATATTGATTACATTTATCAAAGTTTATACTAACCATGATTGGGAACTGCTGCAACATGGCGGCAAATCATCAACCAAAATTAAACACCAGACACTCGATGTTGTAGTTACACAAGTTATACAATCTTTTTTATTATATTTCGACTAAGCGTCGTGTTATACAACTTACAAAATTGTACAAAAACCATTAAGTGGTTAACACAGACTTCAAACAAAAATTAAGCTAACATTAACAATTAAATTGAACTGGAACACAACAGTACAACGGCCCAAAGGCAAGAGAGAATTAACTTCTAGAAACTTAATTTTTTATATATAATTTTCTGTCAAATGCAAAACCACCACCAACGACAAATTAACATGTGGTGATCATTTTCGGAAGCTAACAAATTGTAAATGTGACCACCATTCAAATAATTGTGTGATTGACGAACTTATCGATGGTGTCTTTGGTTTTGACAGAACTATTATTGTTTACATTACATATTTAACTAATCAACCACTAAGTTTCATTTTGCTATGTTATAATTTTTTGAATAATTTATTTTATTTGTTTTTTGTTGCAGGTAAACAGCAATTAATGACAGTAACATTGTCTATGGAAAATTAATTGTTTTTTATGCTGTATAGTGATTCATTGGATAAGGTAAATTAATCTGATTTGATATTGACTATTTGTCAGGTTTTATGTTCCCCTTTTTTTTTTTTTTTTTTTTTTTTTTTATTCCCATTTTAGGTTTATTCACGGATGATTATTGACGGTAATGCTGAAGGCGTTACCAAACCCCTTACCTTAAATTCAATGAAATTCACTCTAAATGTAGGGTAACAATTGAACGCTGTTTTGGCATTCTCAAAGCCAGTTTAGATGCTTGTTGAATGCCAGAGAACTTCTTTATAAACCTAGAAAGGCAGCCCAAATTATCAACGTAGCTAGCATGTTACACAATATTTGCATAAAATATAATGTGGAGTTTGATGAATCATTATTCATCCAAGAAGATAATGATGAAACTATCGTTCCCGATTCACACACATCATCGAACAGTCTTCTACGAGAAGCAAAATTAGTAAGGGACAGAATAAAAGATGCCTCATTTGTGTAGTTCACTGTTTAATAATTCTTAACAAATATCACATATGTGCTATATATTTTATATACACCAAATAAAAAAAATGATTGATTTAATTTAATTTTTTTTTTCATTTATAATTTTAAAAATTCATTAAAAAATTTAATTTTACATGGTGTCTATATGCCGAGACTTTGGCGTTCTAGTTCTATTTGTAAAATTTTTAAGCTCTAATTTATCTTTTATTAGTGCCTTTTTAGCGAGGCGATCTTTCCTTTCTTCTTCAGTCTTCTTAATAAGACATTTAAATTTTTTTCTTTGATATGCCGGATGTCCTTAATGCATCTTATACTTTCTTTTTGATTCTTTAAGAACTCATCATAAAACTTTTTGTGTTTTTGTGAAACTCTGTCTGAGAGCTTGGTGCTGCTCTATTATATCACTTTTCTTATTTTTATTATTTTACTCTGCGCGCTAGTTTCAATATTCGGTTCACCTAAACTGATGGCTATATTGTCACAATCGTTATCGTTGGCCACGTGGTTTGAAGTTGCTGACACATTTTGGGAATTAAGCCCAAAGGTGGGGCTCCAAATCCATCTATCTCCTCATTCAAACTTAACAGTTCTACCACTTTTCCTTCTAACGCGAAAAACCTATAGATCTTATTTGGACCACCGCCAGTACCGGTTAGTAACTTTTTGTTACTTTTCAATTTATTTTTAATATGATATTTGTAGTCCTTCCAAACCTAAAATGGCAAACCCGACAAACATTATGTTACCAAAAACTGTGTCTCGGGCCCAATGTTCCTGAAGCGTGGTAACAAAATTTTCGATAAAATACTTTTAAAAATATTATTTTGTCTTTTCTTTAAAATTACGATCACAATTCATGCGCATTAACAATTTTACTTTTTTTTTATTTTGGTTCAGATAACGATTTCGTGCAGTTAAAAATACCTTTCGTAATATATCCGAAATCTTTAAGCTTCTTTTGTTTTTAATATTAGTGTAATTTTACAAGTGAAAGAAAGTGTTAGATATCTTAAGTGTTTTTGTTGTAATAATTTGTTTGTAATAATTTTTAAGTTTTTTCACGGTAAGTAAAATGTTTACCTTACATCCATAAAATAGTAAATATGTAATCGTTGATTGGATTTTTTATCGACAATTTTTCTATTTTAATGCCATCTAAGTAAAAAAATCCTTGCTACTGTTTGGTTTTTCAAAAAAATTTTAGAAGCAATTCGGTAATTTTCACAAATAAGGGATATTATTTATATCATGAAATTACTGTTCTAACAAACTACCATATTCTGTCTGAAAAACCAATCCATTAATAATAGTTCATCGAGAATTACTCAGTAACTTCTATAGTGGTGGTAACAAGAATGTTTGAAATAAATGGTAATTACTCGTATACTCTTAGCTAAACCTGTATTTACTTGTTATAAAATATTCCACATAGTAGTGAATGAATTAAGATATCGTTCTTTGCCATATTCCGGCATTTATTATAATATGTATGTTATTGTTTTTGCTTGTTAGATTCAAAATGCCGAAGTATAAACCTTTACATAAACTGTCTAAACAACCAATTTGTCGACGTTTTAAAAGAACTACTAAACAAACTTCAACTGAAAATAAAGCCATAACTGACAATCAATCAAGTGAGTTACCACAACAAAATGTAGAACACTCTTCTATTGAAACTAATTATCAATACTCCGAAGTTTATTTGAGTGATGTGGATCCCGAAGATAATGAAATTTGCGAAGAAAAAGCGAACGATGCAAAAACTTTTTTAAGTAATTGGAGCATTAAACATAACATAAAGTCAAATGCTTTAACAAAATTATTAAAGTTTTTAAATAAAAATGGATTTAGTTGTTTACCAAAGAATAGTCGAACACTTCTTAAAACACAATAACCAGAAATGTCTTGGAGTGCAGTCCTGGAAAATTTGTACACATTGGTTTGCAAGTGGCTTAGAAAATATTTTATCATGTTTAAACAGTTTACCAGAAGAAATAGTTTTGGATTTTAATGTTGATGGTGTTCCAATTTCAAGAAGTAATCAAAGTTGTTTCTGGTTGATTTTAGCACGTATATGTAATGTTAACCCAGTACAAATTTTTACTGTTGGAGTTTATCATGGCTATCATAGCAAACCAAATAACTTCAACAATTTTTTGCGACCATTGATTGACGAACTTAATATTTTAACAGCAACAGGATTTACTTATGGTAATATAAAATTTATGATAAAAATTCGTGCATTCGTTGTGACGCACCTGCGAGATCAGCTATATTACAAATAAAATCCCACAATGGATACTTTGGATGCCCAAAATGTTGCGAGGAAGGAGAATACATTAAAAATCGTATGACTTATCCAATAAATAGTTCCAGATTGCGAACTGATAAATCATTTTGATGTAAGGATAATAAGCACCGCCACAAAGAAACATCAGTCTTAGAAGAATTAATATTGATATGGTTAATGACTTTCCTTTAGATTATCTACACTTAGTGTGTTTGGGAATTGTAAAGAACCTTTTAAAGATGTGGACTCATGGTAAAACAGCAGCGTTAAATCCTAGTCACGATCAGATTGCAATTTCTAAAAGATTGATATCTATATCACTTACACAGCCTACAAATTTTCAGAGAAGGATTAGACCACTTTCAGAATTGTCGTATTTTAAAGGTTCAGAGTTTCGCGTATTTTTACTTTATTCCGGACATTTGTTTTAAAAAATATATTGTCACTTCCTAAGTACAATAATTTTCTATTGCTTCATGTTGGCATATTAATTCTATGTCATCCAATTTACTCCAGAACACAAATTAACACAGCAGAATCAATTTTGAAACAATTTGTAAAGGGTGTTACTGAGTTATATGGTAGCTATAATTTAACATACAATATGCATTGCATTACTCATTTATCGGAAGATGTAAAGAACCATGGAAAACTAGATGATTGGTCTGCTTTTGCATTTGAAAGTTATATGTATAATATTAACGCATGCTTCGAAAACCGAATCAACCTCTATCACAAATATGCAATCGAATATTTGAAATAAACAACATATCTTATAATAAATCTGATGCTAAGAGTAAAAACCCAATGTTAAAAAAAGAAGAATTGACTTGTGCAGGAAACAAAATTTACAGGAAAATTATTTTTGAAGAATTTGCATTTGATAGCGGCAGTAAGAATTGTTACGTGTTATTAAAATCAAATGATATTATAAAATTTGATCATGCAGCAATAATTAATAATAATATTTCCATATTTGGAAACAAATTTAAAAATCCACATAATTTTTATGAGCTTCCGATCGAATCACATTTACAAGACAGATTTTTATGAAGACGTAGTGCATTTTTGGAGTATTAAGGAATTAAATGCAAATTATTTGGCAAGGAAACTGAAACCAGTGGGGACGGCGCAACCTTCGTTTTCTTCCCCATTATACATTCAAATGATCTTTAGCTTTTGTAGAACTAAGCAAAACCACAAATTTATATATTTAAATAATTATAATATTTATGAAAATAATCTTTTAATTAAAAAATATTTGTTACAAAAGCTTTTCGTCCTTATATTTCGTTAATCGTGATATATAAATGGTGTCGCCGGACATGAAAAGTTGTATGAAAGTAAAACCATAAAATCTATGAACACAAAGCATACCCTTAAAAAATATTCTATTGTATTTTTCTTTTCATTCTCAAATTTTAAAATAAGTCGTCAATAAAATCCAACAAGTAAAATATATATATATATATATATATATATATATATATATATATATATATATATATATATATATATATATATATATATATATATATATATATATATAATATATATATATATATATATATCTATATATATATATATATATATATATATATATATATATATATA
>OY856188.1:189121603-189199157 GCA_963693315.1 Diogma glabrata | reverse complement strand
TAATTCACCAGCCATTCAATTGGAAAGTAAAATTAATCAACTGACGTCGGATACCTTTTTTTTTGGAAGTCTTCATCAACAAAAATTAACACGCAAGTCAATTTTATATTTATCAATTTTTTTTATTTAGTCTAATTTTACATATATTTACATTCTGAATTTTTTTTTATTAAGATTTAAATAATGATCGGCTAGTTATTTGCCACATATATAAGAGATTCTCAACTTTTGCTACGCCTGAGGGCAAATTGTGTTCTCGTTTACCTTTTATGGTTTTTAATTCGGGAAGGTTATTTCGTTATTCTTTTTGTCGATTATTTGAATGGTGGATAAGGTCCAATGAAAACAAACCTAAGCTCACATCTTGCTTTTTTCGTCTGACAAACCGGGCAAACAAAATAAATAAGGCTTAAGACACAATCACCGATTAGTACCCATAGTACCAATTCTTCAGCTTTCAACAGAATAACAATTTTTGATCAAGAAAATAAACGTTTATTATCCGTTCAGAAACAAACTGATTGTTATAAACCCTGCTTTTACTTCGTTTCGACATTTAATGAAAAGAAAAAAACATTTAGGTGTTACTTAACTATTAATTATTTAGCTACATTTTACGTTTACATATCAATATATGCTTTGTGGGTAAGAAGATGTAGACGATACGTTAAGTTATAATTTTAAATTACTAATACATGATTTTACTTTTTGATTATTTCCATTCTTACAGACTAATATAAAAAAATAGCATAAGAACTTCTTAGTTTAAGTTGTTGAGATGATGGTAGCTGTGGTTTTTTTGTGGTGATGCAAAATAATTTCTTCACACTAATACACTAAAGTTATTTTATTTGACTTCGTTGTTTTGAACTTACTTTCGGTTATTTGAATTTTATTTCGATGAATATTGATTGATCTGGTTAGTTTTCGTGTTTTACAATATTATCTGTTAAATTCATCATAACATGGAGCCGCAATAAAAGTTTTCCATACTTTTCACCCTGCGTGATTTCAAAGCAGAGAAATCCTGAATTTAAAATTGTTTACATTGCTGGAAAAGTACATCATAATTTCAAATCAGTTTCACAATCAAGCTGCTCCGTTTTTTCAAATTCACTGCTCTTTTTTTCTTATCCAAATTACATCAGATGTAATTTTATCATCATTCTCCGTAAATAAAATACCAATTAATAATGGTTAATATGAAATTAATACTTGATGATGATAAGATGCTGCTGTTGACTTTTATTTTGGTAAATCAACTTCAGATTGCTAACGATTAATAAATTATCGAAAACTTAACAGTTTAACGTTACAAAAACTATGACTTCAATTAATACAATGGAAAAAATGTTGATATGCTGTGTTTTAGTTTTTAACCTCTTTAACTGGATATATTCGATGTATATGCCATTACGATGTATTCGATGTATATGCCACTTCACCATTACACGTACCATTTTCGTCAAACCCAAAACCAGCAGCTAGATAACGTTAAGAGTAACTAATTCTAATATTACAATTATCAAAAATTTGGTTTTTTATTTTTTCGGTTTTGTTTGTGTTTTTTTTAAATTTTTTTTCAATATTATTTTTTTTAATTTTTTTCATTTTTTATGCTTTATTTCCAACTATTTTTTTTTAATAGTTTTTATTCCATCTTTTATTTTTTATCATTTTTTATTTTTTTCGTTTTTTATCATTTTTTTCTAAATTTTTTCTTTTTTTTTATTTTTTTAGAGTATGTTTTCTCTTTATTATTTTTTTTTCGTATTAACCATAAGTTTTTACAATAAAATACAATTATTTTCTAGTTTTAAGACTACTATTTATAAAAATGAAAGAAATATCAATCAAGAAAAATTATCATTTAGTTAAAGATCGGTTTCACACTTTTGTTATTAATCTTTATAAACTTATTTATCAATATGCAAACATTAAAACACAAAAATAAGAATTTAGTTTTTAGCTTACATATGAATCGAGTTTGTTTACAAAAAGAACTGTACGTTTAATTTAATTTAAATATAATGAAAATGTACAGTTTACATCATACCGCCCATTTCTCCTACCCACAATGCTAACGGTGATAAAAGATTTATAAAGGAGAATAGATAATTATATTATGGTTTTGCTTATGTTTATTTGGTAAATCACGGTTCAACAGGTCTTATCACAAACGACCTATTTCCAAAAAGATACATCTTCGTTTTCATAAGAACGTTTCCTGTTCGTTTTCCTGTTCTATTCACATCGTTTAAAACTGCCTAGCATAAAGGATTGGTTCTAGACCCCGGATACTTAATCATTCGAAGAAGCAACAACATGACCGCCATTCAACGGCTCTGGTATTCGGATCGAGAAGGCGTTTGACAAAGTTTGAACGACTAATTATTAAACTGATCAAATTTAATTTTTCTCTTTATTTAATCAAAATTATAGATTCATTTTTACAAAATCGAAAATTTGAGTTATACGAAAGCAAAGCTATTATAAAAGAAATCATATTGATCTGCAAGGGGCGGTTCTTTCAGCTTTGTTATACAATATCTACACACGGCTAATATAATTTACAATTCTACAATTACAGTTCTACAATTTACGGACAATTTGCCAAAGATACTGCAATATATTTATCCGGAAATAATGTTCAAGATATTATAGGCCTCTCACAAAATGACATCGACAAATACGTTAGTTATTACAGCAAGTGGAAAATTAAGATAAATCCAGACAAAACCCAGGTAATCTTTATAAGCTAAAAAAGGAGCTCCAGAATTCACCCAAGCATCATTCGATAAAAATAAACGGTGAGCCTATCATTATGGCGGGATGAAGTCTTGGTGTTGAAATCGATAAACATATCACCTTTAAGCCACATATTGACTATGCCATAAAAAAGAGTGAAAGGGTAAATGGATACTGTACAGTTTAATACATAGAAAATCCAAACTCTCCGTTAAAAACAAACGCCTTATTTATTAACTCATTATTAGAAGCATCCTGCTATATGCTGCTACTGTTTGGTCACCAGAAGCGGTAACCAACTTAAACGAATTTAAGGTACTGCAAAATAAATGCCTAAAATGTAAGTAACGTATTAATAATTGAATTGTTGTTGTTTCTTTTAAGCCACCATCTGGAATAGCGTGGTCAAGTGATGCAGCTGTTGTTTTATATTTATTACATAACCTGCACCGTTTGCAATTACATTGTTATATATTCACCGGTTTGCAATTGTAAGTTAATCATTCTGCAAAAATAAAGCCATCGAGGTACAATTTTGCATGTAGATTCATTATTTCGTTTCATTCATTTATTATATTCATCGGCTGCAATTGAATATTTCATCGTTCGTATTTATATATGTTCATCGTTGTACAGTTGTATGTTCATCGTTGCAGTTGCTATTTATCATTTTGCACTTATTCTATTCAATATTTGCAATTTAATATATTCACCGTTGACACATATATTTTCATCATTTGCGATTATATATTCATCGCTTGCAACTATATATTTGTCGTTGTAATTATATACATATATTGTATTTATATACGAAGTAGTTTTCCCTAAAATAATTTATCCGCCCTTAAAATTTTGTCGTCAAACGAATTAACGCTATCAATACAACTTATCGTTTTTTTATTTGCTTTTCTCTAGCCTGATATCAATGATTTTTTTCTTCTCTTTTTATTGCTGTTTCATTCTTAATATGTGTATTTCATCATATTTTTGTATGTATATATACTTGTACTATTGTATATAGAAGTTCAATTGGTGAACAAATATTAAAGGCTACAGAATAGAAACATGTTCTAAAAGATTATAAAATTATTAATCAAAAGACAAAGAAACGTGGACGTTTTGTGACATTGTGTTAACGTTTTTTTTCACAGAGGAATGTGATCAAGAGTGTAGTTCCGTTATTATTCCGTTATTATTTTGTTGATCAACTGTATTATCATTATTAAAGTATATCATGTGATCTATAGATCAGCTGAAATATAATTACAAATGAAAAACAAAAACTTGATTTAATATTTTTTTCGTTTAACTTGAATTCTAAATCCCGTTGATTAATAGCAATTAGGCAATCGTTGAGTCCGCATTATATAAAAATTTGAGCTTGTGTTATCAAAATTAATGTTTGTGATTTTAACTATAAGTTTTTTTTAAAATAGTGTTACAGCACTTATCACGTAAGTGCCATGGCCATGTCATATTTTACATTATATCTATAAGTGAATAAAATTACTTTTATTAGTTTACCAAAAAGAAAAGTTTGACTTAGTTCATTTGTTTTTTAAAAGTTATATTTGGTACATTGGATAGAGATTTATATTTGCTCTTTTTATTATAAAAGAAAACATAAAAAATATAAAACAAAGGTTATAACTAAGGGCAGCTAACGTGATTCAATCCATGAATCCAGTATAAAGAATCTGATTTTTATATAATTTAATTTTTTGGGGAGTTAATTAAGAATAAAAAAATTAAAATTTATGCTTTTTCTTTGTATTTAATGAACGGTAAAGTAACGAAAAAGTAAAAACGGTACCCTATTGGTGAGACTTTGGTGTCCGTCCGAATTTCTACATAATCAATTTACTCACAAACTATAAGTGCTATCAACTTGAAATTTTCTATAGTTATTAAATGTATTGTCCCACACCTGATGATAACAAAAAAATGAAATATTTGTTTTTATCTATATTTTATGGACATAGATAAGAAGATAGTAAAACAAAAGTTTTTTTTAAGGGATCGAGTTTAGTGTATAAAAATCGAAAAAATGAAAGTATTTCAAAAAAATGTTCATTGAATTTTCGACTGCTTAGTTTTTGAGTTATTACCAAAAACGAGTGGTTTTTTTGTCTCCCCCCTTAACTTCGAACATTCAGAGAATCTTAATTTGCATTCCATTCTTATCCCTAGTTGGCATGGTATCTTCGGATATTCAGAGACGTTAATTTATAATTTATTATAATTAACACTAAACATGCCTAACTTTGAATAAAAAAAAAAAAAAATTACAAAAGAAAAAATTTAAAAAAATTCATGGGAGTAGGGATTTTGCTAAATCGAAACTGAAACTTAGTTTCTGAGTTATTATTACCAAAAACGAGTGGTTTTTTTTGTCTCCCATCTTAACTTCGTTAAAGTAGAAATTTTGAAAAAAAATTATTTTTGATCAGGGTATGAGAGGTGATTTTTTTTTTAAGAGTTTTTTTGTAATTTTCGAAAGCACAGTTTTCGATTTATTTTTAAAAATGTAAAAATTATTTTTGTCACCCCGCTTAACTTCGAACATTACAAAAGAAAAAATTTAAAAAATTTCATGGGTGTAGAGATTTTGCTAAATCGAAACAAAAACTTTTTTTGATTGTTATAATTTCAAATGTTCATTAGAGGGGGTTTAAAGTAGAAATTTTGAAAAAAATTTATTTTTGATCATGGCATGTGGGGTGTCATATGAAAGGTGATTTTTTTTTGTAATGCAAAAAAGTTTTTTTTGTAATTTTCCAAAGCACAGTTTTCGATTTATTTTCAAAAATGTAAAAATTATTTTTGTCCCCGCCTTAACTTCGAACATTACAAAAGAAAAAATTTAAAAAAAATCATGGGTGTAGGAATTTTGCTAAATCGAAACTGAAACTTTTTTTTGGTTGTTATAATTTCAAATGTTCATTAGAGGTGGTTTAAAGTAGAAATTTTGAAAAAAATTTATTTTTGATCATGGCATGTGAAAGGTGATTTTTTTTTGTAATGCAAAAAAGTTTTTTTTGTAATTTTCCAAAGCATAGTTTTCGATTTATTTTCAAAAATGTAAAAATTATTTTTGTCCCCCCCCCCTTAACTTCGAACAATACAAAAGAGAAAATTTTAAAAAAATCATGGGTGTACGGATTTTGCTAAATCGAAACCAAAACTGTTTTTTGGTTGTTATAATTTCAAATGTTCATTAGAGGGGGGGGGGGGGGGTTTAAAGTAGAAATTTGGAAAAAAAATTATTTTTGATGTGGGGTGTCATATGAATGGTGATTTTTTTTATAGTGCAAAACAGTTTTTTGTTGTAATTTTTGAAAGCAAAGTTTTCGTCTTATTTTCAAAAATGTAAAATTTTTTTTTAATTAATTAAGACTCATATTTATTATCACGACAAATCTGTTTTTAAAAGTCTTTGCTAAATTTTAATAGATTAATATTAAATGCAATTGTTGTTATTAATAAAACTCAAGATATCAAATAAAATGGGTTAAAACTTTTGTAATTCAGTTTAATAAAATAAATAGAGTAACCAAAACTAAATATCTGGGGTGAAAGTGATTTTGAACGAAGTGAAAGAAGTTTTTGTTTGTTGGAATGGTTATAAATAACGTAATTGAAGGCTATCGGAACGTATTATATGTAGAGATGTGCGGGTAGTAACTATTCGGTACTTAATACTCGTTACTCTTACTACCCGAAAGTACCGATTACTCACAAAATAAATATTCGTTACTTTTTAAAGTACTTACATACAATTCGGTATTTTTTTTCTCTTGTCAAAAAGAAATTAGAAAAATTAATTCGTTACTTTTAATCTTTTTAAGGAGAAGATGTTATGCCACAATCCGACGTGAGTTAGGACCAGTAGCATTTATAAGAGAATCTACCTCCCCCCTCCAGAACAAGTTCAGGTTCTGTACTGGTGGATTGGAGGAAATGTATGCTTTGGAAGTTGAGGTTTAATAACCAACGAACAGTCAAAGATATCTTTCCATCCAATCGTCACACTGTTCTATTTTTCTTCCTTATAACATGACTACTTGGTATTTTTAATATCAACATCTGCAAATACGCATAACAAAAAACATAATATTATCGACAATGCATTACATTGTTCATTGTCCATACAATTAACAATAAAGAGTCTATTAATCGATCCTCCAACAATACGGTTCTCCAAAATCGTATTGTTTCACGTTCTTCATAACATTATCAATTTCTTTTATATTGATTCTGTTAAAACAAACATAAGTAAAATCTACATAATTGTATTTTTTTTACATTTTCGTTAATATTCTCTGATACGATCTGATATTAAATTGTTTGAATTTGTAATTGTGTTAGTTATCAATCTTGTTTATCTCGTAAATTATTAACGATTTATTGTCATCGTTGCTGTTTCATTTTTCTTCATAATATTGTTACGATTGCAGAAAAATCTAGACGATTACAGAAAAATCTAGACGATTACGGTCACTTCTAGGAAAATCAAATCAACAAAATACTACACAGATTAATGAAATGAATATTGTTGTTGTTGTCTCTTCTTAGAAATAGGGTCAACATAAACGATTTTATGAATCAAATCAACATAACGTAAAATAATCGAATATTCTAATATTTTCTCAAGGTTTCTGGAAAGTGATGTCGAATTATCTAGAAGTATTGCAGAAGGTATATAAGAAAATTACTTCTTGTAGTTTTTAATTAGTTTTATTTTAAACCTGCGATAGTGAAGTTAAAATTATAAAAGTGATCTTTAAATTAGATTTTGTATAAAGTTATAAGTGTAATAAAGTTATAAGTGTTATTGAATAGAAATATTTTGTGTATTATTTTAACGCTGTTATTACTGGAAATTTCTACAATAAACCGTTGGAGTTTCTGAAGCTGTTGAAAGAATATTCTAGTTAGGAATATTGTTTGCTGTATTGTTTTCCTGTTGTTGTGACATAATTAAGGTGTTGAATTCTTAATAAAACCTGGTGTTTGTGCTTACTAATCAGTGATCGAACTCAGAAGAGATTGGGAATTACGTTTATCGAATTGTGAGTTAGGCCAATTCGAAGTAAGGTTGGAAAAACGTAACATTGGTGACATCGGCGGATTAGTTAGCTGTTAATAATGGTTTTATTAAGTGATTTGAAGGTTCTTGAGTTAAAGAAAGAACTAGAACAACGTGGATTGGCAACAACCGGCAACAAAACTGAATTGACGATACGGCTTCGAGAAGCTATGGAAGCTAGTGGAGTAGTTGTGGAAAGTTACCAGTTTGGAGTGATTAGTACAAATGCTGATTCAATAGCAGCTGATGAGGAGAAAAGTTCTGTTGCGGAAACAACAACCTCATTGCCACCTGCAAATTGTGATTTTACGCAGTTAATGGCTATGATGCAACAGATGAGTTTGACCATCAGTCAACAAATGGCTGCAAATAAGGAAGAGATCAGCTGCAACATCAATCAACAATTGGCTGCAAATAAGGAAGAAATCAGCTGCAACATCAATCAACAAATGGCTGCTACCAAAGAACAAATAACTACAACATTGGCTGAAAATAAAAATGAGATAAACCAGCAAATAAATGAGTTGCACATTAGCATAAATCAACACTTAGACGAGAAGCTTCTACAAATGTCAACGGCATTTGATGTAAAAGTCGAGAAAATTCAAAGCGAAATTGAAGAATTTGAGCGTGACTTGAATAAAGTTGTAACTAAAGTTGACGATTTTGAGAAGAGGTTGCAGCATGTTGAAACAGCTAAAGTTACTTCACAGGTGGTACAACAGATAGCAAATATAAAATTGAAACCACCATCGTATGACGGTACCACATCTTTCGGCATCTTCAAGTTCCAGTTCGAGACCGCAGCAGATCAAAATGTTTGGAACGCCGAAAATCGTCTTGCTGCATTGATAGTTGCACTTAAAGGGGAAGCAGCTGAAGCACTACAGGCAGTACCAGAAAACGATCGCAAAAGTTATGCTGAAGTGATGAATGCGTTGGAACGAAAATATGGCAGCGACCACAAAAAGGAGCTATACCGGATCGAGTTAAAGGGTCGCTTGCAACGGAATGGAGAAAGCATTCAGGACTATTCTTCGGCAGTAGAACGCCTTGTACATTTGGCACACTCGAATACTCCACCGAATTTTATGGAGAAAATGAAGATCGAGGCGTTTACTGATGGTATTCGTGATCCAGAAACACGAAAAGCAGTAATGTTGTCGCCAAAAGCAACATTCGCAGAAACTATTGCTTATGCCTTAACAAATGAAACTGCGCAAGCAATTATTAAACCATCAATTAAAATACGCCGGGTGGAGTTGGCTGATGAAAACAACTACAATTCAAGACCACGAGAGAGTATACGAAGTGATAGAATTCGATGCTGGTTATGTGGCAAGTTGGGCCATATTTCGAGAGAATGTCGAGATGTTAGAAGGAAACGAGCAAGATCAGCATCGCCTATGCAGAGACGTCCAGCAGAAGAACGGGTGCAGCAAGCTAGAGAAGACGATGGAGCAGCACCGCATCAGTTAAACTACAACGAGTCAGCTTAAAGGGGCGTAAGCTGGCTTCCACAACCGATTGCCCCATAACCTTCATCCATGTTTCGAGATTGACAAGGGGAGGTGACAGCCTTACTGTTAGGGCTAATATTGATGGAAAAAGTTGTGTCATCACTTTAGATACTGGAGCAACAAATACAATTGTCCGCACTGATGTTGTGAACGGGAAACTAAAACCAGCAGGGAGATACCGAATGCAAACAGCTACTGGCGAAAGTGCAAGTATTAAAGGAAAGAAAGTGGTCAACTTTGAAATCGGGAATACTCACTTTCAACATGAAGTGGTTGTAGCTGACATTGTGGATGAAGTCATCCTGGGCATGGACTTCATGAGGCCAAATGGATTCGTTATTGATGCTGGAAAAGGAGTACTCACGTACGGAAATGTTGAGTTGCCACTCCAATTTAATGGTGAAGATTCAAATTGTGTTCGTCGAATAATATTAGATCACAGGGAAAAGCTGTCACCCCAATCAGAAACAATCATTTGGGGAAAATTGGAAGGAGGTTCTGGGTCACCCAGGTTGTGGGTTGTAGAAGCCAACAAAGAACATCAAAATTTTAAAGAAGTCGTTATAGGGAGAACCTTAGTTAGATCGGATGCTGATTACAAAATACCAGTAAGAGTTTTAAATCTGTCAGATACCCAGAAAACAATGAAGAAAGGATCAATCATAGGACAATGTGAGGAGGTAGCTAAAATAATAAAGTGCGAGCAGAAAAACATCAATTGCTCGGTCAACACAAAACAACAAAAGGCAGAAATGGAGCAACTTGTGCAGAAATGGACAGAAGGGCTTTCAGAAGAACAGAAAAAAGCAGCACGTCAATTGTTGGAGCGGCACAAGTCTGTATTCTGTAGTACACCTGAAGGGAATGGCAGAACCAATATGGTAAAACATCGTATTGACACCGGAGCAGAAAAGCCGATACGCCAGGCACCAAGACGATTACCATTAGCTAAAAGAGAGGAAGCTGATAAAATGGTGAGAGATATGAAAGAAGCTGGTGTGATTGAGCCTTCAGACAGTCCCTGGAGCTCACCTGTGGTGTTAGTTGGCAAGAAAGATGGGAGCTTGAGATTTTGTGTTGACTACAGGAAACTAAACATAGTTACGAAGAAGGATAGCTACCCATTGCCTAGGATTGATGATACACTGGATACATTATCGGGCTCAAAATTGTTTTCAACATTGGATCTGCAGAGTGGTTACTGGCAGGTTGAAGTTGCGGATGAAGATCGGGAGAAAACAGCGTTCAGTGTAGGGAATGGACTATGGCAATTTAATGTCATGCCATTTGGGTTATGCAACGCGCCCGCAACTTTCGAGAGATTAATGGAACGGGTACTAAAAGGCTTGCACTGGAAAACATGCCTTGTATATTTGGATGACATCATCGTCATGGGAAAAGACTTTGATGACCACTTGAGGAACTTGGCGGAGGTACTGGAAAGGTTGCAAGCAGCCGGTTTAAAGTTAAGTCCCAAAAAGTGTTCACTTTTCAAGGAAGAAGTAAAATATTTGGGACACAAGGTTACGGCAATGGGAATTCATACAGATTCTGACACGATTGCAGCAGTTATGAACTGGCCAAGACCAAAGAACCTACATGAACTACGAAGCTTCCTTGGATTGTGCACATATTACAGACGGTTTGTGCCAGGATTCGCCAACGTTGCCAAAAGTCTGCATGAGTTAACCAGAAAAGATAAGGCATTTGAATGGAATGAACCTCAAGAACAAGCATTTGTGGAGCTCCGAAAGAGATTATGTACGGCTCCAATTCTATCCTATCCTATACCAAATGTTCAGTTTATTTTGGATACTGATGCCAGTAATGAAGGTATAGGAGGAGTCTTGTCGCAGAATATAGATGGTCAGGAAAAGGTGATAGCTTATTTCTCGAAAATGCTATCCAAGCCGGAGCGGAATTATTGTGTAACTCGAAAGGAATTATTGGCTATTGTGGAATCCGTCAAACATTTCCATAAATACTTGTATGGTCAGAAATTTCATCTCAGAACTGACCATGGTGCGTTAAGGTGGTTACTCCAGTTCAAAAATCCAGAGGGACAAGTAGCACGTTGGATCGAACGGTTGCAGGCGTACGATTTGGACATTGAACATCGAAAGGGTACTGCACATGGGAACGCTGATGCATTATCGAGACGACCCTGTCAAGTTGAATGCAAGCATTGCAGTCGTCAAGAAAATAAGGAGAACATCATCGATGTCCGATTACTACAAGTGCTACCTGACGATGAATGGACTGTTGAAGCCATAAGGAGAGATCAATTAGAAGATCCGGATCTTGCACCGATCATCGAGTTCAAGGAAAAGGGCTCCAAACCAGTATGGGGAGAAATTTCTGATAAAACTCCAACTTTGAAGGCGTACTGGGCGCAATGGGACAGTCTCCAGTTAGAGGATGGATGTTTAAAGAGAGTATGGGAAAGCTCAGATGGCAAGATAAAGCAATCCCTTACAGTGGTACCAAAAGGGAAAATAGAAGCAGTACTAAGGGAGTATCACGAAGGAACGAGTGGAGGTCATCTTGGGATCAATAAAACTCTTGCAAAAATACGACAACGGTTTTACTGGGCGGGGACTCGGCAATCAATTGTGGAGTGGTGTCAAAAATGCGATAAATGTGCGGCGGTGAAAGGACCTGCACGAAGAAGTCATGGAAAAATGAAGCAATACAATGTAGGTGCTCCATTTGAAAGGATCGCAATGGATGTAGCGGGACCATTTCCAACAACTGATAATCAGAATAAATATGTGCTTGTGATCATGGACTACTTCAGTAAGTGGCCGGAAGTGTGTGCGATTCCCAACCAGGAAGCAACCACAATCGCTGAAGCTGTGATAAATAATTGGATTAGCCGCTATGGAGTTCCTATGGAGATCCACACCGATCAGGGACGGAACTTCGAGTCAGCTGTATTCCAGGAAATTTGTCAAATGCTAGGGATTAACAAAACGAGGACGACAGCTTCACACCCACAGTCAGATGGGATGGTTGAGAGATTCAATGCTACTTTGGAGGAATTTCTAGCAAAAGTGGTCAGTAAGAATCAACGTAACTGGGATCAACACATTCCTTTATTTTTGATGGCATACAGATCAGCAGTTCATGACACCACGACCATGACGCCAGCTCAAACTATTTTTGGAAGTGATTTAAGACTTCCTGGTGACCTCAAATTTGGAGCGGTACCATCAACATCATTGTCTGCGCAAGAATACGTCAACCGAATCCGGGAGAACCTTGAGGATATTCACAAGCTTGTTCGGCAGAAGATACAACTGACCAGTGATAGAATGAAAGCCCGATATGATATACGATCTAATAATAAAGGTTTTGAAGAAGGACAATTAGTATGGCTACACAACCCACAACGAAAACGAGGGTTATCACCAAAACTGCAAGCTGCATGGGAAGGACCTTACAACATTATAACCAAGTTGAATGACGTGGTTTATAGAATTAAGAAAGGACATCGAGGCAAAGCGAAAGTAGTACATTTGGAAAGATTGGCCTTATACAAAGGAGAGCTAGATCCTGTTCGGGACGAACAGGCTTAAGTGGAGGGTATTGTTACGATTGCAGAAAAATCTAGACGATTACAGAAAAATCTAGACGATTACGGTCACTTCTAGGAAAATCAAATCAACAAAATACTACACAGATTAATGAAATGAATATTGTTGTTGTTGTCTCTTCTTAGAAATAGGGTCAACATAAACGATTTTATGAATCAAATCAACATAACGTAAAATAATCGAATATTCTAATATTTTCTCAAGGTTTCTGGAAAGTGATGTCGAATTATCTAGAAGTATTGCAGAAGGTATATAAGAAAATTACTTCTTGTAGTTTTTAATTAGTTTTATTTTAAACCTGCGATAGTGAAGTTAAAATTATAAAAGTGATCTTTAAATTAGATTTTGTATAAAGTTATAAGTGTAATAAAGTTATAAGTGTTATTGAATAGAAATATTTTGTGTATTATTTTAACGTTGTTATTACTGGAAATTTCTACAATAAACCGTTGGAGTTTCTGAAGCTGTTGAAAGAATATTCTAGTTAGGAATATTGTTTGCTGTATTGTTTTCCTGTTGTTGTGACATAATTAAGGTGTTGAATTCTTAATAAAACCTGGTGTTTGTGCTTACTAATCAGTGATCGAACTCAGAAGAGATTGGGAATTGCGTTTATCGAATTGTGAGTTAGGCCAATTCGAAGTAAGGTTGGAAAAACGTAACAATATTAATAAATGAAACAAAAACAAACACATTATATTTGGTTGATTCTTTCTATTTATGATTGACAATAATAAGATGAAATAGAATGTAATCCTTAACAAGTTTTCGTACTACAATTTTTAAAAAATAACATGGTGATGTTTATGGTTGATCTCCAACTTTATAAACGGAAAATGAAATTACCACGGAGAAGAATATACGAATACCTTTAATGATCATCTCCCTCACACCCACACGTTTAGAATATTTATAGAATGCATTTTGCATATTGCGAGTTAGTTCGATTTACATTTTTAAAGCGATAATCTAATTATTAATTGAGTCAGATCGTTTCTCTGAGCTCAAATCAAATAAATTGTTGACGATGAATAATAAAGTAAGCTTTATATTTTTAAAATTAAAAAAAATGAACGTAAAATATCACGCGTTTCATTTTTTGGATTAAAGAGATAGTTAAAAAAATTTGTTTGACCGAGTTGTCGTTGAAAATTAAAAAGTAAAGTGTAATTCAGCCCTTGTATTAATAACATGCAAGTTAAACTTGTATCAAACGCGATGAATAACTTAATTATTTTTTTATTCGCCTACATATTAAAGTGTTACTTTATTACTGTGATTTGCGGCTTTAAAGTATCACTTTTCAACTATTTATTTTGTTGTCATAGCTACGTCCAAAAAAGTAAAAAGCATTTGTATTTGTTTAAATTCTATGAAAAATAAAATTTTTTATCAAAGCAACCCTTAAATTCAAAATTTCATTATCCAATTAAAATAGTTGTTATCATTTGTTGTCATAGCTACACAATAATTTGGAAAAATAATAAATATTTTGTCAAAGGTTACTTGTTCCACATATTTTTATTTTAAAATTTATGAAAATTTATAATTTTAATTTAGTATAAACAAATTTTCTTAAAATATTTTGCTTGCGGCGAATAAAAAATAGTATATGATGCACGGACGTAAGCTATTTTGGACTTAATGTGGGTGCAAATCTCGGCTAGCGCCTCGATTTGCAAACTCCACCTCCGTCCAAAATCTTTAGCTTTACGTCCTAGCATCATAATGTACTATTGTGTTTGCAAAAGAAAACATTATGTATACAAATATGTATAGTAGAGCAAATTTAATACATTTAGTGTTTATTTTTATCAAAGTTAATGTAAAATTAAAATAGAAAGAATTGTATATTCCGAGTTTATGTGATATTAACGAAATTAGCAATTTAAACAAAAAAAAAATTATGCTTGTGTACGATTGTGAATTAACTTATTTCATATAAAAATAAAGAAAAGAAAACAAAAAAAAATATATTTAAAACAAAAGAAAATTAATGTTTTTTTTAATACTCTCAAAGAAAAAAATTCATATGGTATGTGTTTTGTCCGAGTATCAAAAAAAAATTAAGTAAATCGATTTATGTTTTCTTTTAAAACAAAAGGAAAGGAAATAAAGTTATACATCGAACATATTAAAAGAGGGAAAATAAATTCTACTTGTGGTGGTTCAGCGGTTAATGATAGGATTATAACCAAATAATCTTATGTCAGAACAACGATAAAGACACAAGCAATAGCACGTCCAGTTGATGATTAATGTGCTGAAGGGTGGGTAAAGCTTGAAAAGAAAGTACTTCCAAAGGATTATTGGGCGATTCTGTATACATTGGACACCGAAGTACAGGTTGTCCTATTTCGATTTACATAATACAGGGTTCAGGCGTATATCAAACTTATAGTATAGATAGTATCAACAAGTAAGTATCAAGGATTGTTTTGTATTAATGTAATATTTATTTCTAGACAAACATAAAGACAAACATTCTAATTCTACTTTCTAGACAAACATATAGCATTAAACATATAAACTATAAGTATAAGTGATAGTAAAGGTATGTAATATAAATCGACTAAAGACTATGTATAATATATTATATGTATAATTAACGTAGATAACCAACATCCTGAGATGCCAAACAACGGTAGGGGCTTTAAAAATCTTCCGGAGTTTAAACCCAAAATCAAATGGATCAAATGCAGAAGTATAACACCTTATTCGTTGTATCAAAAAGAGATGTTCGATAACAATAGTATCTAAATTAAAAAGTACTAAATCGATACAATTTTTAATATAATTTTTTTTATAGCAAAGCCTTCTCTTCAAAAATGGAAAGATCTGCCGATTGAAAACAAAATTATTTTTACTAACCGGGTTATTGCACAAACATATGTAAGTATCTTTCACGTTAACGTTTTATGTTGAAATAATTTTTAATTTTGTTTCTAGTTAGGTGATAAAAAATGTTTGATAAAATTAATCGAACTAGAAATGTTCAATACGTTTTATAAAAAACCAGATAAACCGGGATTAGACAAATATCAAACATACATTAAAGAAAACATTAGTTTAAAATCACTCCAAAAGATACAACATAGCCTTAATAACCTCATAATGCTAATTCAAACAAATTTTCATATAAATAAACAAAACGGATAACTTTATCTCCAAAGCACCGACTTTATGAGGAATGTATGTACCCCTCTTCAAAATGTAATTCATGAGAATCTAACTGCGTTTCAAAATCGGATGAAAAGAGCGTTCACGGATTTGGTACCTTGAATTTTAGAAGATCTTAAAACTGTCATAACTTTAGTTTTAGACCGCCTAAAAACTTTTCAAGAACCTCAAATTGTCTTGGTGTCCACTTTTATTTCTATATCGTGCCAAGTGTTTAGATTTGCTCAGAATGAGAAGAAAGAGTAACAACAAAAGGGTGTACCAACTCACTTGAAAATCAAAATAGCCGATTTTCAAAGGTTCAAATGAGGTATATAGAGGCTTGGGCCAAGAAAAATTTTATTAGTAGTTTATTATTCGTATTAAGAACTAGTTACATTTCAATTTTTGTCATTTGAGATTGCCAGAAAAAAGTACTACTGGTTTTAATATACGAAAAAACGCAATTTTCGAGAAAACTACCATTTTCAAACAGCTGTATCTCAGAACACACTTCATAAATCGCACTAGGCGGCATTTTGAAGATAATGTCAAAATCTGTCAACTGTCACGTTTTAGAATGTCGTAAATTTATTGGTACAGTTTTGACAGTCGTTTGAAAATGGTCAAATGTTCGAATTTTTCTTCGAAACTATTAGGTCCCTCAAAACTGAGCCCTAATACCTGGCGTTCTAAATTTTTTTTTAATAAGAATAAAACCTAAAAACCCAAACCAATGTTTGTTACTGAATTAAAATAGGCTTACAGGTCTTTGAGGTACCGGCCTTTGAAAATAGGGTTAAAAAGGGCCCTTTTTTAGCATTCTAATAGCTTTTTCTTGAGTCCAGATGACTCTAGAGAACGCCTTTGTTCCTTTCTATAAAGAAATTCAACTTCGAAATATCCGTCATATCTTGCATCGTACTTTAATTATCGTTCGAATGATTTTTTTTCTTTATATACGGTTAACTTTTAATAGATTCGTTTGATCTAAAAATACAATATAATATAATAAATACTATGGAATATAATTCACAACTTTTTTAAATTTTCTTATTACATTAAGGAATTTAATTACATTTAACTTTTGTATAATCATGTTCGTATATATAAAGCAAACCAAATCCTGGCCTATGTTGCTTTCGTTAAGATTCTTTCATCTGAATATTCGTTTCGACTTTCGTTGTTGTTTCATATATTTCTGTAATAAAGTGAAAAGTAATTATACCTATTATAACATCTAAATACTTACTTTTCTGTTTAGTTTTGAATATTGAATGAATACATAATTCATATTCAATATGACAACTCAAAGTACCGAAACTATATATCTTTAAAGTAATCACTATTCTCTAATAATACACCATAATAAAATATTTCATTGCATAAACCGTTTCACTTTAATGTCAAATTGTAAATCAATAATTATTCGTTCAATTTTTTTGAAATTAATAATAACAATTCAACAAGAGTCAAAATAAAGGTGGTGTTTGCTAGCAAGGAAAAAACAAAAATTTTAATATGCTGAAATTTAGATCAGCTGTTTTAAATTGTCAGAAAATTTTCTACTTTATTGTATTCGGTATGATTACTTTGTAACGAATAAAAAGTAACGAATATTTGCATGAAAAGTAACGAGTACTCATGATTACTCAAAGTATCGAAACTGCACATCTCTAATTATATGGAGTGTAGTTTGTTAAGACCCATATAAAATATTATATAAAAAAAGGGAAAATGAAATGTAAGTCTAAAATATCCTCGTCTCGCTTTTGCTTTATTAATATAAGCATAAATTAGTTTTGTGAGTTCATTTTTTTCTTTTCTATTGTGACCACAAGACGACACAGTCGTATTATTTTGTGTGTATTTCAAATTACAGTCCATTTAATTTAAATAAATAATACAAATTGGTGTTTTGTTTTTAATAAATTATTGAATATAATTAACATTTTGGTCAATTCGAGCAGGATCGAATTAGTTTTTTAAAGAATTGGATTGTGAAATTATTTGTGTGTGATCAAAATTTGTATACTTTATAAAAAAAACATTATTCGATTTATAAAGAAAATTACACACATACATATTTTTTGCATTTGTAAATTAAGTTCGTCGAAAACTGAATAATCTTTGTCTGTGTACTCAAATAAATCATCGATTGGGAACACAAAAATTGTATTGTGATTTCTTTGTATGGGAGCTTTAACTTTATACAAAGAACATTTGAAGTAATTTGTCAAACTAAAAACGGAAGCATATATGTGAATTTATTAACTATTTATGGTAAGTTTTGTACCTTAAAATATATAGTACGTTATTGATAAACTTCTTTATAATCGAGTAAGGAGAAATAATGTCAGATAATGATAATATGTCAGAAAGAGGAATAGAGGGTCACGGTGTAGTAGATAAATCAGGCGCGACTCACTTGAGACATGTTAGAAGGGGATTTAAAAGTCGTTTAACGTTCCTTAAGAATCGTTAAGAATTGGGTGCGATTTCTTCAATTGGGGAATGTCAGTCGGCTTTACATCGCTTAAGAGAGCTTTATCCTAAGCTTCTAAAAACACAGTCTGATCTAGAGGCTGTTGATTCATCGGAAAAATTGAATCGGGATGACGTGGAAGATGATTATGGTGTGGTAGAATCTCTAATATTAAATAAATTGCATAGCCTCGAAAAACCCCAAAGGTTGGACATTAAAACTACTTTAGTACCGTGCTCTTCGAAAAAAAATGGATGGTACGCTTTTAACAATTTTCTATTATATTCTAATTTACTGTAATATACATTAAGTTCTTTGCAAATTGATTTTTTAGGTTATTTAGAAAATTTAGAAACTCATTAAAGGAATAAGATTCTAAAAGTTAGTCCAGAAATACAAGAAAAAATTATAAATTTCTACAGAAGTGACGAAAATTCTTCTACGTGTCAAGGGAAAAGAGATTACGTAACCATAAATGAACAAGGGCGAAAAATTTTCATTCAAAAAAAATTATTACTTTATACGTTACATGATCTGTATCTTAAATTTATTGATGAAAATTCATATACTCGTGAAAAATTACCTAAGCTTTCTTACGTTGCTTCTTTAAAACCAAAAGAAATTATTCATGCTGGAGATCCTGGCAGTCACAATATTTGTGTCTGTGCACAACACGGAAATGTGAAGCTTAAACTTTATGCCCTATCTAGAAAAATTAAGTATCGGGACTTATTACAAGGTGCTGTTTGCAACATCGACAATGAAAATTGTATGCTCCATCGATGTGATAATTATCCCAAAATATCGGGAATAGAGGAAGTCATCACAAAAAATGATATAGAATATGAGAAGGAAAATATCAATTATAAAAATTGGGTAGATGAAGGAAGTCAAGCATCTTTAAAAAGTATCAAAGAAAAGACTGATACATTTAGAACAGAATTATATAATGACATTTGGAACTTAACAGAGCATCACTTTATAGCAGACCTTTAAAAACACTGAGTACCTTTAAAAACACTTTTCGTTTGAGATAAATACAAAATTTTATTTCATACTGGAAATTTATTAAAATAAAAAGAAATGAGTTTTAAATTTTACTCAAAAAGTTGAACCTTAACGTCCTAGGACTTTATAAAATTAAAGTCCTAGGACGTTAAAGTTCAACGTTTATGGTACAAAAAAATGAACTTTAACGTCCTAGAACTTTATAAAATTTTATAAAGTCCTAAGACGTTAAAGTTCTACTTTTTGTACCATAAATAGTCCGAAAAATGTCGTTTTAGATATCAGTATGAAATAAAATTATTTAAATAATAAAATTCATTCACAAAATTTGTTAACCCTGGATCATGGTTCCTAAAAATACACAAAAAAACGTATTTAAAAATAAATTTAAGTTACCATATTTTACTGAATCCAGCGCTGATGTCGTTCTGCTGCCTTTATATATTTAAAGCTAGCTGTAAGAAGTAAAAGAAAGATATTAATAAGGATATTGAATTCGATAAATTTGAAATATTGTTTACCTTCATGTTATTATTGTTTTTGAATGTCATTTTGACATTTTTCTCTTTGACGCAGCTCAGTTCATGTATTCACCACTGTGTAGAAGTTTACGTATTTGTACGATAAAATAATATAATTCACCACTAATTGGTGCAGTGGTGAACATGTGTGGCTCTGTTGCGAGTAAAGGTTTTTTTGATGTAATATCTATTTATACATGTGTTTTAGCTTTAGAAGCTCTCTTCGGTTTTGGATCTTAAATGTAAAGGTCATGATTTGATTGATTTTAAAAACGTAGCAAAACTAAAATGAAGTCTAATAGAATAAAATGAAGATTATTAGTGCAATTGTTTATAACGTTTGTACATTGTCAAGATATCTTGTTATTTTTAGTGTATAATTTGTAGCTACAAGTTTATTTCAACAATTTTGGTGTTAAGTTATTAATTGTTAATAAATATAAAAATTAAGTCAATTTGTGTTATCAGTTGTTTGACTCTCTGGATCTTTGATTGTTAAGTTGTGTGTTCACCATGTGGCAGCAGTTTACTCAACGTGGCTATTATTGAGGTGGTAAACATCATGAAAATAAATTAACGTTTGTCGTTTTCTTTCTTGTAGTGACGCTCGCGCACCACCAACTGTTTCTTCAACATTTATATGTTTATCAGGTCGCATTGCCAATTGTGATCAAGAATTAATGCATTATTTCAATCGTATGGCTGAACTATTTCTATGTTCATCGTGTGACGTCAGTTTATTATAACGCATGGCTGAATTATTTATATGTTCATCGTATGACGTCAGTTTACTATAACATTATTTCAACGCATGGCTGAATTATTTATATATTCACCGTATGACGTCAGTTATTATAACATTATCTCATCGCATGGCTGAATTATTTATATGTTCATTGTATGACGTCAGTTTATTATAACATTATTTCATCGCATGGCTGAATTATTTATATGTTCATCGTATGAAGTCAGTCTATTATAACAGTATTTCATCGCATGGCTGAATTATTTATATGTTCATCGTATGACGTCAGTTTATTATAACATTATGTCATCGCATGGCTGAAGCACGTATTTTTGTTCATTATCTCATCGTATAATTGCAGATTCATTTATAACAACTATTTTGGAAAGTATTTATATGTTCACCGTATGACGTCAATCTATTATAACATTATTCATCGCATGGCTGAAGCACGTATTGTTGTGCATTATCTCATCGTATAATTGCAGATTCATTATAACATTATTCATCGCATGGCTGCTGCAGTTACTATACTTATTTGAAATAATTTATACGTTCATCGTATGACTTCAGTCTATTATAACATTACTCATCACATGGCTGAAGTATTTATTGTTGTGCTTCATCTCACCGTATGACTTCAAATTTATTTATACTCCACTACATCGCATCCTCAGTCGGCCGCACCAAAATTCAAGTTTGAATGTTTTAAAGAAAATTTCTTAAAATTTCATTTCAAAATAGTAAGCTTTGCGTTTCATCATAATTTTATAGGTTTTTTATTGCAAAACTTAATTTCATCGAATATTTTTTCAAAATAAATTGCTTTTAAGTCTTTTAATTTAATTTTAATTTAAACTTGAAGCTATACTAATAGACGTACACAATTATTTAACTAAAAATCGTTTTTATTCACACCCTGAGGTCTCCCTTATCGGTAAGTGATTACTTAACCCCTGCATGATCGGTAAGTAATTACTTACCGACCAGTGATTTGTAAACCAAACTTACTATGTTTATTTACGAGTCAGTAAACATGCAAAATCGCCTGATCAAGCAAAAACGATATTAGTAATTGTTTGATCAAATGAAACTAGCTCACGTTTAAAAAAAATTAATTGACTTTTTACAGGTTTGAAGCATGAGACACTCAATAATGATATGTCAGAATCCAGCAGAGATGCTTCCAAGAGTCCACCGTTAGATTATGGCACTTATTTTTCCCAAAACCCACTTGAATCAAATGAATCTTTACAAAGTCTTAGAAGTTATTGGAGTGATAAAAGTAATGTTTCGGGGGATATAGAAGATGTGAATATGGTTAATAAACTGCAACAAATACAAGGTGAAAATACTCCAGATAATGCCCAAGAAGGTTCAACATATAAAAGAAGTAGCATCGTAAGGGCAAACTCAATAAACAAACCCACGATTATAAGTGACGTTCGAACTGGTAAGTTTTGATTGTCAACTCTATTGAAAATCTAATAATCCAAATTTCGTTGTTATCCACTATTTTCAAAATTATCAATTATTTCGATAGATAAATTACCATTACGCATTAATGGGAACAAAATAAATAAATCATTGATTGATCATGCGAGTGGCATCAGAACAAACTCATCTTTAAATGTAATGCGTACACAAGTTGGAGAAGTCGAAAATGGATCATGTGAACATAGTGAACCATGCTGCAGTATGTATATGTAACAGTTGAATATTTAATTTTAAAATTTCTGATTATTTTAAAGTTATGTTTTTGTCTTAAGTAGAATGCTGCAGTATTGCAATACAGTCATTTCATAAAAAAATTGATGCCATCGTTTGTCGAGAATTAAAGCAAGAAAATCAATTGGCAGCACTGAACAGAAAAGTTGAAAGTATCAATCTTCTTTTGTTGGATAAATATGGTCTCACATCTAGTGAGTAGTGATCAGTTAAACTAACCCATCAAAACTGTGGAGGAATTAAAAAATTTGATTCCTTATAGAAAAAAGATGCAGTAGCTCGAGCACGATATGTAAGCAATGATACATATTTTTTATTGCATCTATTAGAGATACACTTTTAACTCAAATATCATTTGAAGAGGTTGCAGTGAATACATTAGGTGTTACATTTAAATAGTATATAGTTTAGTTTTTTATATTTTTTATATTTATTGAAAATTTTAGTGTTGACAGTGCATTCATTTTTGCACAATTAATTTACTTGTAATGAAAGTATTTCTTCTAAGCTTTATTTCGTCATTCTTTAATTTTCAAAATATTGAAAAAAGATTAAGGGATTCGATTTTGTGCTTTCGATGAGTAAAGACCAAAATATAATTGTGTTTAATTAAAATATTATAATATTTATTGATCTACTTTATAAAAAAAAAAAATTTAAAATAAAATTAAAAATAAATCAGTGACAGTGCATGATAAAACAAATTTATCATAAATTGTGAGTCATTTATATTTTCGAAGCCCATGTTCAGTCAAACATGTGGCAAAGTGACTAAACGAAGACGTATAAGTGATACAAACATGCTGCAAGATGAAAAATCTACGCCTGCGGCCCAGCAGGCATATAACGTTGCAACTAGTTCCCGTTTTTCTCCATTAATGAATTTTTCAAGTTCATCAAAGTTTATACACGCTAATGAGAATAAAACTCAAAGTAAAAAAACCAAAATTCCACCTTTTGTTTGCAAATTAAACAGTAAACAAATACATGAAATAATGCAAAAACTTAACATAAAGGAATTCAACATCCAATATATTTCTCTTGGAACAAAAATTTTTGTGTACAGTAATCAAGATTATACAAAATTACATGATGAACTCACAACAAGTCATAATTTCTTCTCATTTACTCGTGACGAAGATAAACTGATCAAATTTGTATTATTTGGCCTGCCAGATATTGAAGCAAAAATTGTTGAAGATTAGATTAAAACCATATACATATTGTTACGTTTTTCCAAACTTCCTTCGAATTGGCCTAACTCACAATTCGATAAACGCAATTTCCAATCTCTTTCTGAGTTCGATCACTGATTAGTAAGCAAACACACCAGGTTTTATTAAGTATTCAACACCTTAACTGTTCCACAACAACAGGAAAACAATACAGCAAACAATATTCCCAACTAGAATATTCTTCCAACAGCTTCGAAACTCCAACGGTTTATTGTAGAAATTTCCAATTCACAACGTTCAAAATAATACACAAAATATTTCTATTTAATAACACTTATAACTTTATTTACAAAAACTTTACACAAAAACTAATTTAAAGATCACTTTTATAATTGTTAACTTCACAATCGCAGGTTTAAAATAAAACTAATTCTACATTTAATTTCACTTTACTGTCGCAGGTCTAAAATAAACTAATTAAAAACTACAATAGGTAATCTTCTTATATACCTTCTGCAATACTTCTAGATAATTCGACATCACTTTCCAGAAACCTTGAGAAAATATTAGAATATTCGATTATTTTACGTTATGTTGATTTGATTCATAAAATCGTTTATGTTGACCCTATTTCTAAGAAGAGACAACAACAACAATATTCATTTCATTCAATTTCTGTTGTGTTTTGTTGATTTTATTTTCCTGGAAGTGACCGTAATCGTCTAGATTTTTCGAAATCGTAACATTACCCTCCACTTAAGCCTGTTCGTCCCGAACAGGATCTAGATCTCTCCTCCAATTGTTGAATCCAAACATTTTTTTTTCTTTTTTTTTTCTATTTCCCAGGCGGTTTAGAATTACTTCCGGTTCCTTTCTAAGTCCTGGGCCATTACTTTGTTTTATGTCAGCCCACGGTGATGAGTAGGGATTCTCATTATCTCTAAAGTGCTCCTTATCTCTTCCCTTTGAGTGTTTCACACTGCCAAGTCCCTGAACCATTCTCATTTTCAGCTGCGATTCGTCACCGTTTGAAGCTATTTGAACCCCTTCATTTACATTGCTCTCTTCGCAATGGACCGGAACTTGTTTCCTTTTTAACTTTCGGCGTTTGTTCAAACGTCTGCGTCGGTTGACGTTTCTTTCCCTCATCTGTTTGGATGGTGCTGAATTTTCCTCTGCACTGCGTAGTTCCTCATCGCTGCCAATATCTGTTGACTCTGCCTCATTCACAAGTAGTGGCATCTCAACATTATTTACCTTTAGGATTCCACATCCAAAATCAAAGACTAATCCCTTCGCCTTCATGAAGTCCATCCCCAAAATGACTTCATCCATAATGTCTGCCACTAGCACCTCTTGTTGATAGCAGTTATTTCCCAATTTTATTTCAGCGATTCTTTTACCTTCTATTTCAGCACATTCTCCAGTTACTGTTTGGAGTTTCAATCCATCTGATGGTTCCAAAACACCGTCAATTAAACCTTTGCGAACGAATGTTCGAGCTGAACCTGTATCCAGTGTCATGAAGCAACCTTTACCTTCAAGTTGTCCGTTGATACCCAAGCTTTCACCATTTACCGCAATTCTTGAAATTGGAATATAGGCTGCATTCTCCTCACTTTTTGGCTTTACAGTTGCACCTTCAACAGGCTTCCGTTGAATAGGAGACGAAGATCTATCACGCTTCCTGTTCCAGCAGTCCTGTGAGATATGGCCCGATTTCCTACATATCCAGCACAGGAGTTTTCTACTGCTGTTCCTGAACCCTACGTGCTCCATTTCTTCGGCTCCTCTGTTTTTCACAGAAGACGACAATCTGTCTGCTTCCCCGTTTTTCTTGCACTCCCGTGCCATGTGACCCTCTTCATCACATACCCAGCATCTGATGTCGCTTCTATCTCTGTGTGCCAAAACTTCCCCTTTGATGTTCCTCTCTACATTCCTTTTTCTGCATCCACCAGATGGCATACACATCCTCTGTACCATCTCATATTGCATTGCGTATGCGACAGTTTCATGGAAAGTCGCCTTAGGTGTAGTCATTACTTTCATCCTGGTTTCTGGATCTCGGATACCATCTGTAAAAGCCTCGATCTTCATTTTCTCCATAAAATACGGTGGATTATTTGAGTGTGCCAAATGTACAAGCCGTTCTACTGCCAAAGAATAGTCCTGCAAGCTTTCTCCGTTGCGTTGCAAGCGACCTTTTAACTCGATTCTGTATAACTCCTTTTTATGGTCGCTGCCATATTTACGTTCCAACGCATTCATCACCTCAGCATAACTTTTCCGGTCATTTTCTGGCACCGCCTGTAATGCTTCAGCTGCTTCCCCCTTAAGAGCAACTATTAATGCAGCAAGACGATTTTCTGCGTTCCAAACATTCTGATCTGCTGCGGTTTCGAACTGGAACTTGAAGATGCCGAACGATGTTGTTCCATCGTACGATGGTGGTTTTAGTTTGATATTTGCTACTTGATGTACCACCTGGGGAGCAACTTTAGTCGTTTCAACATCCTGCAACCGTTTTTCGAAATCATCAACTTTGGAAAGTATCTTTTTGTTTTCGTCAAGCACTTTTTGTTCTAACTCTTGGATTTCGCTTTGAATTTTCTCGACTTTTCCATCGAATGCCGTTGACATTTGTAGAAGTTTCTCATCCAAATGTTGATGTATTCCAATTTTCAACTCATTTATTTGCTGGTTCATCTCATCTTTATTTGCAGCAAGTGTTGCAGTAATCTCTTCTTTATTAGCAGCAATGTTATTGTTGACTGTTTCCAGCTGTTGATTGATGTTACAGCTAATTTCTTCCTTTGTGGTAGCCATTTGTTGATTGATGTTACTGATTTCTTCCTTAGTTGCAGCCATTTTATTGTTGACTTTCTCCAGCTGTTGATTGATGTTGCAGCTTTGTTGATCAAATTTTTGATTCATCTCGTCTTTATTGGCAACCATCTGTTGACTGATGTTCAAACTCATCTGTTGCATCATAGCCATTAACTGCATAAAATCGCAGTTTGCAGGTGGCAATGAGGTAGTTGTTTCCGCAACAGAACTTTTCTCTTCATCAACTGCTACTGCATCATTATTTGTCGTGACTCTTACAAACTGGTAACTTTCCACTTCTATTCCACTGGCTTCCAAAGCTTCTCGAAGCCGAATCATTAATTCAGTTTTGTTTCCACTTGTTGACAATCCACGTTGTTCTAGTTCTTTCTTTAACTCAAGAACCTTCAATTCACTTAATAAAACCATTATTAACAGCTAACTAATCCGCCGATGTCACCAATGTTACGTTTTTCCAAACTTCCTTCGAATTGGCCTAACTCACAATTCGATAAACGCAATTTCCAATCTCTTTCTGAGTTCGATCACTGATTAGTAAGCAAACACACCAGGTTTTATTAAGTATTCAACACCTTAACTGTTCCACAACAACAGGAAAACAATACAGCAAACAATATTTCCAACTAGAATATTCTTCCAACAGCTTCGAAACTCCAACGGTTTATTGTAGAAATTTCCAATTCACAACGTTCAAAATAATACACAAAATATTTCTATTTAATAACACTTATAACTTTATTTACAAAAACTTTACACAAAAACTAATTTAAAGATCACTTTTATAATTGTTAACTTCACAATCGCAGGTTTAAAATAAAACTAATTCTACATTTAATTTCACTTTACTGTCGCAGGTCTAAAATAAACTAATTAAAAACTACAATAGGTAATCTTCTTATATACCTTCTGCAATACTTCTAGATAATTCGACATCACTTTCCAGAAACCTTGAGAAAATATTAGAATATTCGATTATTTTACGTTATGTTGATTTGATTCATAAAATCGTTTATGTTGACCCTATTTCTAAGAAGAGACAACAACAACAATATTCATTTCATTCAATTTCTGTTGTGTTTTGTTGATTTTATTTTCCTGGAAGTGACCGTAATCGTCTAGATTTTTCGAAATCGTAACAATATAATCTTAATCCAATAAAAGTGACTAAAACTACACCAAAAAAACGCAAGTGGGATGAAGTGATATTTTTTGTGTCATTTAAAAAAAATACAATTCATCTAAATAAATTAAAGGAATGTAAGTCAATATACCATACAATAGTTAAATGGGAGAATGCTAATCCACCTACAGGTCCTACACAATGTATCAAATGTCGAATGTTTGGTCACGGGATTTCTAATTGTCAAATGAAACCAAAGTGTAACTATTGCGCTATCGATCATGGTGATATGAACTGTCCAGTTGAAAAAGCTGAAGATAAACATATGTGTGCTAATTGTAAAGGAAATCATCCTGCTAATTCTGTAATTTGCCCAGCAAGAGGAAAATATATTCAATTAAAGAAACAGCTGCAGTTAAAAAATTTTGCGAATCAAAAAAGTTATCAAGATCATAAATTCTTTGACCTTGACCGAAATATGAACCAATTTCCAAATTTATATGATTCAACACAGCCTTCAACAAAGCAACAACATAATTTATTTTCAAATCAAAATTCATTTGCTGATACTGTTAAAAATTCTGGTTTGGATATTAATTTTAATAATAATGTAAGTTCTAGTCTTAGTACATCTGATTTATTTAGTATGAATGAGTTATTTGAAATTTTTAATGAAATTATTGTTAAATTAAGACAATGCAAATCTAAGGATGAACAACTCCTTATTATTACGCAAATTGCTATCAAATATGGCTCTCACCCATAGTATTATGATTATTAGTACTTGGAATGCTCGTAGCATCAAAAATAAAAAATATGAACTAATTGAATTCTTAGAAAAATTTAATATTGATGTAATGCTTATCACAGAAACTGCTTTAAAACAAAATATCCCATTTTTTGTACCCAATTATAGATTTTATAGGAGGGATAGATTTTCTCAACGTATGGGAGGTGTTGGTATTTTGATAAAAAATACTATACCTCATTCAATTTGCCTGATTTAAATCTTCAATGTGTAGAATCATTAGGCATTTTAATTAACGATAATATACAAGATATTAAAATTTTTGTCTGTTACTGTCCCCATTCAAATGAATCAAATTTTCGCAATGATTTAATTAAACTAACAAGTAGAAATGAATATTTTATTGCCGGTGGTGATTTCAACTATCGTCATCAACAATGGAATTGTAGACAATCTAATGCGGGTGGGCGAATATTACAACAATTATCAATTAATTCACAAAAATATGCTATTGTTGCTCCACTATCTGCAACATATTATAGTCACGCAGGTACACCAAGCACCTTGGATCTATTTGTTAGCAATATTCCACAACATTTTTCAAACATTTTAACAATTAATGATCTTAATTCGGATCACCTACCAGTAATATCTACAGTTAACTTGGCGTATTCTGAAACCACAGTATATAACCAAAAGTATTCATTTAAGGAAGCGAACTGGCCGTTGTATCAACATATAATTGATTTTCAATTGGCTAATGATAATATACTATCAAAATTGAATTCATCTGCCGACATTGATGTTAGCATTGAGAAGTTTACTAGTATTATTAATTCTGCACGCGACGAGGCAATACCACTAAAACCCATTGTTTAGTTTTAAGAATCATTTTAATTAATATTTTTGTTTTTCATATTTAAATTTTGAATTGAAATATTTTTATTATTTTTTGTTTAACAAATAGCAAAAATATTAATATGGCAACACTTAATATTCTACTGTAGATCATATTGAGTTTCCGTCTTTCTCTTTTTATTTTTTTTTTTATTATATTCTTCTTCCGCCTTCGTTATAAAAAAAATACTTGTTTTTATTATTAACGTTTGCACCTGCACAAGGGAAACATTATTTCTGTAACTAAAAATTTCAATAAAATAATTTTGCTTATAAAGTTTAAATCAACAATTTTTTCATTTAAATCAAAGAGACAAATCAGCATTTCAACATATTATTTTGGTCCTTCGAGCTAAATACATTTATAAAAAATAATACTAAATTTAAAACCACATTTATTTTAATATAAAAGTGAGTTCAACATTTGCACAAAATGGCTGACGAAAAAAAATTATTCAAACAACGAAATTTAATAATTTCATCATTAAAAAAAATCAACTCATTTATTCTCAAATTTGATAGTGATGATTATAATAAAATTATAACGAGAATAAGTAAAGTGGAATCCATGTGGACAGAGTTTTTTGAAATACAATCATGCTTAGAAGTATTGGAAGACGATGTTGATAACTCAGCCAAAGTTAATGAATTTGAAGAATTGTATTATTCATCATTAAGTTCTGCACAAGATATATTAGATAACCGTAAAAAAACAGATTCCAAATTATCAAATGAATTGTTGAACAACAGCAACAAAATGGAGTCCATATAACTTCCAACAATTAAATTACCAAGTTTTGATGGTAATCAAGAAAATTGGCTATCATTTAGAGATTCATACAATTCTTTAATTCATCAAAATATAAAATTAAGTGAGAACCAAAAATTACATTATTTGAGATCATCTCTTACAAATGAAGCCGCACAGGTAATAAATTCCATCGAAATTACTTCAGCTAATTACAGCGTCGCTTACCGTATGCTATTTGAACGATATGACAATAGAAAGTTAGTTATTACAAAACATATTAAAATGCTGCTAGAAATACAACCAATAACTAAAGAATCATCAATATCATTAAGAAATTTAATAGATGATGCAACAAAACATATTCGCATATTGGAACAATTAGGCGAGCCAGTCCAACATTGGAATTCCATTTTAGTGTTTCATGTTTCATCAAAGCTAGATCCAGTAACACGCCGTGAGTGGGAAAATTTGAACTCAGCAAAAAGTGATTCAATACCATTAATGGAAAATTTGAAAACATTTATTGAACAGAGATGTCAAATGTTAAATTTGCTTACACAAAACAGTACATTACCATCCACAAGTGCAAAAGAAAACAATTTTAAACGTCAAAATAAAACTTGCTTTACATCTCAAAATGAACAGTTTAACAGATGTGCATTGTGTAATAATTCTCATCCTATATTTGGATGTGAAAAGTTTTTAAAGCTACCACCATTAGATAGATTTAATAAGTGCAGAGAGTTGAAATTGTGTTTAAATTGTTTTAGTCTAAACCATCGAAATTATCAGTGTAAATCATCATCATGCAAAAGATGCAACAGAAATCATAGTACATTATTACATTTTAACAAAAAAGATTTTGAACCACAGTCACTTAATGCAGAAACATCATCAGAACAAACACATCCAACATCATCAGCTACTTCATCAGATATAAAATCAAATACAAAAAATATAACAGCGGATTCAGCAGAAGTTTGCAGTCATTCACAAAATAAATCATATACGCAAGTTCTTTTAGCCACAGCAATCATTAATCTATATGATAATACAGGTATGTGTCATCCATGTAGAGTTTTATTAGATTGTGGATCGCAATCAAATTTTATCTCCGAAAACTTATGCCAGTTTTTAAATTTAAAAAGAAATAAAACTTTGTCATCCATAATTGGCATTAATCAATCACGATCTGAAATAAAATATTCTGTGTGCACAACAATAGAATCCAGATTCAACAAATATACATCACAATTAAATTTTTTTGTTCTTGATAAAATCACTAAAGATCTTCCAAATTGTCACATATCAAATATCCAATCATGGAAAATACCAGATTCAATTAAGTTGGCAGATCCCGATTTCCATATTCCAAACAAAATTGATATGCTGTTGGGATCTGAAATATTTTTCGAAACTTTATGCATTAGTCAACTCAAGCTGTCAAATGAATTACCAATTTTACAAAAAACTGTCTTCGGATGGATAGTTTCCGGCAAAATATTAGACAATCAAGAACAAACTTCACACATTTCTTCATGCAATTTATTAACAAAAGAAGAAAATAATTTAATTGACCAACAAATTGAAAAGTTTTGGGAAATTGAAAATATTCCTCACAAAAAATATTACACAAATGAAGAAACCAATTGTGAAAAACATTTTGAAGAAAACATCCAACGCAACCTTGATGGTAGATTTATTGTCAGACTACCTTTCAAAAATAACATCAATCAACTTGGCGAATCATTTTCTGGAGCATTAAAAAGATTTCACTGTTTAGAATATAAATTAAAAAACAATCCAGAATTAAAAGCAATGTACACTGATTTTATTAAAGAATATATACAGCTTAAGCATATGATTAAGGTTAACAAAAAAGATTATGCACTTAGAAATTATTACTTGCCGCACCATGCTGTAATAAAACCCAGCACTACAACAACAAAACTGCGCGTTGTATTTGACGCATCTTTCAAATCAGATTCTGGAGTGTCATTAAATAACACACTTTTAGTTGGACCAACTATCCAACAGGATTTATTTTCCATATTGCTAAGGTTCCGCAAATATAAATATGTGATGTAATGTATCGGCAGATTATAGTTGATTCTCAAGATACAAATTTTCAACAAATTATTTGGAGAGATAATTTGCATGATCCAATTTCAATATATAAGTTATGCACAGTAACTTATGGCACTGCTTGTGCACCCTATTTAGCCATAAGATGTTTAAAACAAATTGCTCTAGAAGAAAGGCATAATTTTCCTAGAGCATATTCGGCAATCATCAATGATTTTTATGTAGACGATGTTTTGACCGGAGCACATTCATTATCAGATGCACGAATTCTTCAATCACAATTAATTGATGCATTAAATACTTCTGGTTTCGAATTAAGAAAATGGTGTTCAAATTCAGAACAACTTTTATCAAAAATACCACAAGAACTTCAAGAAAATTCACAAGCTTTACAATTCAATGATGATGGAGTAGTTAAAACACTTGGACTGTTTTGGAGTCCAATAAAAGATCATTTTTCGTATAATATCGATGTAGATTGTAATTCACAAACAATTACAAAACGAGTTATACTGTCAAGCATCGCTCGCATATTTGATCCCCTTGGAATTGTTTCACCGGTAATTGTTAATGCAAAAATCATTATGCAACAACTATGGCAATTGAATTTAAAATGGGATGAAAGTGTTCCCACACAAATTTACACAAAATGGTCAAACTACACAAAAGATTTAAAAGGCTTAAATGAAATACATGTCAACAGATTTATTGAAACAAATTGTGAAGGTCAATTTGAATTACATGGCTTTTGCGATTTATCACAAAATGCTTATGGAACTTGTTTTTATGTCAGAAGTTTAAATGAAAATGGAAAAATTACCGTCCATCTGTTATGTGCTAAGTCACGAGTAGCACCATTAAAACAACTTACCATACCAAGACTTGAGTTGTGTGCAGCACATTTGCTAATAGAATTGTACAATAAAATAAAACCAGCACTGCATATTAATTTTCATCAAATTTATTTCTGGTCAGATTCAACAATTGTTCTATCATGGATTTCAGCTTCACCATCCAGATGGAAATGATTTGTTGCAAATCGTGTTTCTGCAATACAACAATGCACAGCTATTAATAACTGGTATCACATTAATTCAGAAGATAATCCCGCTGATATTTTATCGAGAGGAAGTTCACCACAAAAATTAAAATCATCAAGTCTATGGTGGCATGGACCCTTATGGTTATCACATACATCAGATGAATGGCCTCAATCACAAATAACTAACACTAATGAATATGATAAAAATGTCAAAATTGAAGAAAAAACAACAATAGTTTTATTATCCACAGTTGACATTCTAATAATAAACAAATTTTCATCTTTTAAAAAATTACGTAGAGTCATGGCATACTGTTTGAGATTTATAAAAAATTGCAAAAAATTAAAGGTAAATCGAATAATTGGATGTTTATTGCCATCAGAATTAGAAAGTGCTACAAAAACATTAATAAAAATTGAACAAAAAACCTCATTCAAATCAGAAATTGAGAAATTAAAGTTAAATCAAGAATTAAGTCCCAAAAGCAAAATTGTGTCACTCCATCCATTTTTAGATAAAGATAAATTATTGAGAGTCGGTGGGCGATTACATAATTCAAACATTCCGTTTAATCAGAAGCATCAGATTTTACTACCAACAGGTAAATTAGCTGATCTTATATCACATTATTTTCATGAAACCAACCTTCATTGCGGCCAACAAGCTCTTCTCACTAATTTAAGGCTACAATACTGGCCAATAAGAGGACGAAATTTAGTAAGAAAAACATTACACAGCTGCATTAAATGCTTTAGAACAAAGCCAAAAAATATTAGCCAATTAATGGGAAATTTACCGTTACAAAGGATACAACCCAGCAGGCCATTTTCTAGTACCGGTATTGATTTTGTGGGCCATTTCTAATTAGACCATCGCAAAAACGAGGAAGCACTGCTATAAAATCATATATAGCCATTTTTATATGTTTTGCCACTAAGGCTATTCACATGGAGTTGGTTGGGAATTTAACAACAGAAGCCTTTGTTGGTGCATTAAAAAGATTTATATCAAGACGTGGAAAATGCGCTCATATATTTTCCGATAATGCAACTAATTTTGTGGGAGCAAAGAATGAATTTTTAAATTTTAAAAAACATTTCTCATCGAAGGAAACACAAGACTCTATCTTTAACACATTATCTGATCAAGGCATTCAGTGGCACTTTATACCTCCTAGATCACCACACTTTGGTGGTTTATGGGAAGCCGCGGTAAAATCAGCTAAATTTCATATAAAACGAATAACATCCGATGCTTATCTCACATACGAAGAATTCAACACAATGATACACCAAGTGGAATCTTGCCTCAATTCAAGGCCAATTACCGCAATATCTAATGATCCAAATGATCTCAATGTTCTAACTCCAGGACATTTTTTAACCGGGGATAATTTGCAATCAATACCTGAACCTGATTTAACACATTTAAAGGTTAATCGACTTTCAAGATGGCAACGAGTGCAACAACTTTTCCAACATTTTTGGCAACGTTGGTCAAGAGAATATTTGCAACAACTTCAGCAACGTCCAAAACATACTTCAACCAAGGTTTCGATTGATATTGATACTATAGTGCTCATTATGAATGATAACTTACCACCACTCAAATGGAGCTTGGGTCGTATAGTAGAACTTCATCCAGGTGCAGATAATGTTATACGAGTCACCACAGTAAAAACTTCACAAGGACTAATAAAACGAGCTGTCAACAAACTTTGTCCTTTACCAATGGATTCCTAAGAAATAGGCATTTCTTTCCAACTGTTTTGGAAGCAACAGTATCCAAGGTGGCCGGAATGTTTAGTTTTAAGAAACATTTTAATTAATATTTTTGTTTTTCATATTTAAATTTTGAATTGAAATATTTTTATTATTTTTTGTTTAACAAATAGCAAAAATATTAATATGGCAACACTTAATATTCTACTGTAGATCATATTGAGTTTCCGTCTTTCTCTTTTTATTTTTTTTTTTTATTATATTCTTCTTCCGCCTTCGTTATAAAAAAAATACTTGTTTTTATTATTAACGTTTGCACCTGCACAAGGGAAACATTATTTCTGTAACTAAAAATTTCAATAAAATAATTTTGCTTATAAAGTTTAAATCAACAATTTTTTCATTTAAATCAAAGAGACAAATCAGCATTTCAACACCCATTACATTTAATGACAAATTAATTCTAGATGACTATACGTTAGGTCTTATTAGATTACGCAACTCGAGAAGACGTCAATGACAAAGGTACAGATATCCGTTTTTAAAACAAATAGTTAAAGATTTAAATTTGACCATAAATTCAAATATCTATAAGTTGCTTAATGTTAAATGGAATACACAGTTAAAAATGCTCTCCAAAGGTTCAAAATCCTTTTGGAAAGTTCCAAAAAATTTAAAATCTAAACGAATGCCTATTCCTCCATTCAAAGACACAGCTTCAAATAGTCTAATTTTTAATAGCAAAGATAAATGTAATCTTATTAGTAACTGCTTCAAATCGTCATTCTTAATGAATACAAGCGTCTCGGAATTTGATAAAAGTATTAAAAATGCAGTAGATGATATAGACACGATTGAGGAGTTCACAATAGATAGGGGAATTTCATTTGAGGAGATTGCTAGTGTTGTTACCCATGTAAGACCCTTTAAATCTCCAGGGATTGATAATATTCAAAATGTTTTATTGAAAAACTTACCTAAACGTGCTATAGAGTGTCTTAAATGTTTATTCAACAGATGTTTAGAACTTTCATATTTTCCTACGATATGGAAAACTGCAAAAGTTTTGCCAATTTTAAAACCGGGCAAAGACCCAACTGTTGCTAACAATTACCGTCCTATCAGCCTCTTGTGCACCTTGTCTAAAATATTTGAGTATTGCATAAAGGATCGTATTCTTGATATAGTTGAAGAGCATAAAATAATTATTGATGAGCAATTCGGATTTCGACATGCGCACTCTACAGTTCAACAGATTGACAGAATAGTGAGGTTTGTAAAAAACAAAAGAACTAGAATGCTTTCAACTGGCATGTTTCTAATTGACTTGCAAAACGCATTTGATACAGTTTGGCCTGATGGACTTATTTCCAAATTAATCTAATTGATAATTAACTAATTAATCAATTAGTTTCCATTCTACATAATCAAAATTTTGAAATCTTATTTATCTGATCGAAATTTGTATGTACAAATAAATAATCAACGATCTGATTTATGCAGTGTAACTTCCGGTGTTCCACAAGGATCCATTTTAGGACCAATTTTATTCAATCTCTATTTAAACGATATCCCTAAAGATGACAATTGTCAACTAGCTTTATTTGCTGACGATACTGCTATTTTTTCAAGTGATGAGCTAGCAGCTGTGATAATCGCAAATCTAAATGGGTATTTAAATAAACTAAATAATTATTTCAAAAAATGGAAATTATTAATAAACAACTCAAAATGCCAAGCTATATATTTTTCCAGATGTAGAGCACCTCGAAAACTGCCTCAGAGCAACATAGTGATTGATGGTATTCCAATCAACTGGGCTACTTCAGTAAAATATCTGGGGATTCATTTAGACCAAAAATTAACATTTAAAACTCACATTTCTAATGTTGTGGAAAAATGTAACAAAATATTTTTTACCCTATATCCATTACTCAATAAGAAAAGTGGTCTTAATTTTGAAAATAAGCTGTTGATTTACAAAGCAATTGTTAGACCTATTATTATGTATGGAAGCCCTATTTGGTGGCAATAAGCACTCACACACAAACAAAAATTACAAGTATTACAAAACAAATACTTAAAGTTAATTCTAAAAGTCCCAAGGCGATACCGCACTTTCCAATTACACAAAATAACTAAAATTAAGCAAATAGCTGAATATGCAATAGAATTAAATAATAAATATTTATCAAAACTTAATAACAATCATGAAAATGCTATCGTTAGAGGTCTAGCCGCTTAATAAATAAATATTATTAATTATGCCTTATATAATTCTTATATGCATTTTAATTATCTTAACTATAACTTATAGTTAAGTATAAGAAACTATAGTAATAGGTTAGTTTAAGTTAGGTTTAATGTAATCTAGTAGAAAACATATTGTTGTAACAGCACTATAAAAAAATTTTTTAGCAATATAATTCATGCCAATCATCTGATGTTATGCTTCACAGTATTAAGCAGATCTCAGAAATAATAACTCTTTGTAAATATTATTATAGTACTAAATAAAATAAATAAATAAAAAAAAGATTAAAGTTTTTTTCAGTTTTTCTTTATAACATGTATTTTTATTTCTTCAGAGGAAGTACTTCCTTTAAAAAAGTAATGTTAATATCTATAATAATAAAATAAAGTGTTTGTCTGTCTGCTTGCGCTCTCCAGCGAAATCTGTAGCACACAGGAGTCTGAAATTTTGCCAGGAGAAGGCCATTAAGAAGTACTAATGCTCCTCGGAGCCGAAATTTTAAAATTTAATTTAGTTTTCTTAATTAATAATTTTAATTTTCCTAATGGTTTGCCTAAATGTATATTATATTTTATACTTCGCTTTTTATTCAACTTTCACTCAGTTATCTTTGATCGATTTTTTTTCCCGCAAAACAGAATTACCATTCAAATGGAAAATTAAAGTATGTATTTTTATTTAAATATTTATTTTAAATGTATCTGTTATAAATTTAAATGGTATGCAGCTAGCATAGACTTTTTAGACGACGATTCCGAACATAGAGATTTATTGAATTCAGGCGACTAATTGATTCTGACCGCCTTAACAACTTTAAAACCTAATCGTTATAATGTTATAGGGAATAAAAATTATGCTCAATGTTCATACGGTTGTAGATGGATATTCTGAATTACAATTTGAGGAAAACTTTCGTCTTACGAGAGTTGCTTTTGAGTTAATTTTACGAGATGTAACTGAACATTGGCAAGAAAAAGTACTTGGCCATAAACAAATTAGCATAGAAAGACAACTTCTTGCCGTTGTCTGGCTTTTGGTCACACCAGATTCATACAGGAAATTTTTTCAGGTACAATATGTTTTAACTTACTTTAATTTTTCAGATCAGTTTGTAAACGACTTGATTTAACGAAAAACAATTTTGTCTCAGTGTTTTGTTCGAGTGATAAATGCTCTAAATAAAATTGCTCCGAAACATATTAAATGACCTTCCGGTGCGGTCATTTTAGAACAAAAGCTAGGTTTCCTTCGACGTCTTCTTTTAACAATTTATTAGGAATTATTGATGGAACCTATATGTTCAAATAAAAGCACCAAAATCTTAATCAAGAGCATAACCAAATCATACATGTTTTACATCGATGACGATTACGATGACGTTGAGTTTTATTGATTGCTACACTGGTTGCACAAGTTCTGTTCCAGTTATTCGAGTGTTTCAGAACAGTGAAATTTATCGAAGGAGTCAAGCAAATCCAAATGAATACTTTCTAAATGGTGAGTATAATTTAGGAGACAAAGCGTATTCTTGTTTAAGCTGGTGTATCACACCATTTATGCGCAGACGGGAGTTAACAAATACACAAATTGCTTTCAAATACATGCCTCTATCCGAGTAATTGTTGAAAATAGTTTCTCTACTATTTGGAAAATTCAGCCCTTTAAAAGATCTGGATATGAACCGTACTGACTGGATTCCTTCAACAATTATCGCATGTTGCTTCATAATGTATGCCTGAATTATAATGAAGCAAAAAGAACAGAATACATTGAAGAAGGTCGTCCTATTGTTGAAAGCAATAATTTTGATGAAGATCCAGAACCGTTTGGTACAATATATTGGTGAACGGTTTCAATAAAATGAACAGTATACAGGGTGTCCCACGAAAGTTGTCCCATCGGTTAACTGGGGATACCTTGGAATAGCGCTAACAACTTTTGTTCAAGCATTTCGCGAATAGTTCTTTCGTTTCGCGGAAAACGGTTTGTTTTGTTTTTTTATCTTATCAAATTAAAATACCTCTAAATTCAATAGCGAAGAAGCTAAGAGGTCGCGGTTTTTTTTATTTGATTCACAAGTTTGTGTATTAAAACGGGTGAACATTGGACAAAGATTGCTTTTGACGCTATTCCTTTGTAAAGGAATGCCAATTTTTAGTTAAAATTTAAAAAAAATAATACTTTGCATTCCATTGTTTCAAAAACGGTGATATACGTCATAACTTTTTGTTCCTTGAAATGTCAACTTGAAGGATACTTTGGTTAAAACCAAAAATTTCAAGACCATCTTGTGCTCTTAAAATTAAAGTGCCTTTCTTTGTTAGTTTCAAGAAAGTACTACTTTAAAATAAGCTTTCAGTATAAACGATACAGCGAATAAAGGACCAACTAAACCACCTTTACGCAGAAAGGTTTCCAATCAGGTTTGTGTATCCAAATAAAAAATATTAGATATTAATACATATCCTTGAACAGAAGACATCCCTCATATCGGACAATCCAAAGAGTAGTTAACAGATTATATGAAAATGGGAGCTTCAATCCTCTAAATCATCATGGTAGAAACATCTTCGCAAACAATAGAAACGTTGACGTAGTTTTGAAACTGGAATATCAAAATCGACGGTTAATCGCATTTCAAAATTTCATAGACTCCATCCATATCATAGAACAAGTGTACAACATCTCTCGGTAGAATATTTTCATCGGCGTCTTAACTTTTGCTATGAGTTTGTAGAGCAACTACAAGCAGACCAAGATTTTATAAGAAAAACTTTGTTTAGTGATGAATGCGTGATAACAAGGGATGGAATCCTTAATACTAGAAACGAACTAATACAACAATCAACTCCCATCTGCTCTTCAATCGGATCATCTCCATCCTCCAAGATGCGAAAAGTTTTCCGACTGGACAAATATTTTATGTGGATTTGAGTTGTTGATACAGTTTTCCTGTTGTTTTTGTGTTGTTGTGCGGTGTTTGTTGTTGTCAGACAATGGAATGCAACAAAATGTTTAAAACAAAGAAAAATACCAAAACAAAAATAAAGGATATTATGTTCTTTTCAATAATTTAAATTAATTCATAAATTTATTGAGAGTTACACTGAAAAAAATGGGTCATTTTATTAATGAATATCTCTCATCAACTTAAATTCAAAACCATTAAGCAAAAATCTTTCAATATACGTAAAAATCATGAAAATAATTTCAAATAATATTTGCCGATATATACTCAAAAAATTATTGTGATAGATTTTTAATAACAGTGTGTTAGTTTTACTTCGGTCTGAAAGACCTAAGTATTACATTCATGAGCTAAAAGAGAAATTCTTACCCCCACTTTTTGTGGCATTTCTCGACATTTTAGGACCTACTGATTCTACAGAAGCAAAAAAAATGTATGTCTGTCTGTCGTCTGGCGTCACAACCTACAAAATCTAGAAAACCACTGGACGGATTTCAAGATGTTTTTTTTTCTAAAAATTAGTTTACTCAATGGGAAGAGCTGAAAGGACGATGTGTTCGATAACTGTACGGAAGTGTGTCAAAAAAATCGTCAAGTGTGTCAAAACAAGGAAATTTGCATATTTTTTGCTTAAAAAACGTTCATTTTAAGTGATTACGAGTAGGAACACGAGTGTGTCAAAAGAAAGATTTTTATTTATTTTTTACCCATCAGCTGTGAGACTTCAGCCCCTCCATATTTTATAATTGAAAATATGGAGGGGCTGAAATCTCACAGCTCTGAGATATCAAGACTTCGGTCTGGGTTAAGGATTTTGATATAGTTTTCGAAAAAAAAACTTTTATGAGGACATGGTTTTTAGTTTTGGGCAGCGATGCATATCAAATATAACTCTTTGTTAAAGTACAAGTATTTGTTTTATCTCTGTTTAGAAATTTATTACAAAACTAACAAGAAACATCAATACGTTGCCGGAAAATTATAACAGATCATAAATTAACATAATTTAGTGAAAAGATGATACACTCAGCAAACTACTCAAAAACCACTCCATTTAGCGTTTCGGGAAAATATTACAAAATCACAAATTCATATTTCTTTCAAAATTCCAAAAATATTGTTAAAATTAAATAAAATCAAACTTTTTTCAAAATTCCAAAAATATTCCAAAAATTAGAATAAAATCAAATATTTAAACTTTTTCTAAATTCCAATAATATTCCACTTTTACAAACTTCTAAAAATATTGCAAAAATCATTACAAAATCAAAAATTGAAACTTTTTTCAAAATTCCAAAAATTATAATAAAATCAAAAATTTAAAATTTTTCAAAATTCCAAAAATTCTTACAAAATCAAATATTAAAACTTTTTTGAAAATTCGAAAAATATTGCAAAAATTATTAAAAAATCAACAACTTAATTTAATTTATTTTAAAATTTTAAAATTTTTAAAATTATATTCCTTTTAGTCTGTCAATTAAAGAAGTTTTTTAGAATAATTTTAATTTGGTTGTGAGTTTTTAAAAAAATTGTTTTGTCCTAATTTATTATCTTTTAAAAATTGTGTTAGTCATTAATTAAGTGCAATGTTTAGTTTTCCACCGGAACAAAGGCTGTTAGAGAGGATAGAGATGTATTACATCTCATAAAATTAATATATATATATATATATATATATATATATATATATATATATATATATATATATATATATATATATATATATATATATATATATATATATCTTAATATATCTCATTTATAAATGTAAGACTTAACAAATTTTAAAACAATGTTTTCATATAATATATATTAATTCTGTAAATATAATTTTTCAGCTTTTGAAAACGGTCAAATAAAATGACCGAAATATAAAGAATATTAAATGTCTCCAAGAAGAGTAAACGTGTTTCAGTAAAAATTAACCCCGTGAATTAATTAAAAAAAGATCGAACGATACAATAAATGAAACAAATACTACATTACAAAATCAACAACACAAACTTTTTTTAAAATTCCAAAAATATTTCGAAAACTATAACAAATTCAAAAATTTCCATGTCCAATTTCATGTAAAATTACATTTACGTCATAAAACAGCAACATTTTTTTTCCAAAAAATTGGCTGAAAAAATTAAGGAAATCATTTTTTGACACAATTGACATTATTTTTTTGAAAAACTTATAATGCCATAATTCTCTATAATAATAATAAAATTTCATGTCATACAAATTATTAATTTTATTTTTTTTTTTCAAAAAATTGGGTGAAAAAGTAAATAAAAATCTTTCTTTTGACACACTTGACAACATTATTTTGACAGACTTATAATGTCATAATTCTCAATAATAATAATAAAATTTCATATCAAACAAATAATTAATTTTATTTTTTTCCAGAAAATTGGGTAAATAAACAGTAAAAAGTATATTTTTAGATATTGCATTTTAATTCAAACGAGACAAAAGCACACAAATAGTGAATAATATGGAAAACCACACTAACACATATAAAAAAATAAATAGAAATCTTTCTTTTGATACACTTAACAACATTTTTTTGACGTCCGGCCGTCCGTCCGTCATTATCTACGAAATCTAGAAAACCGCTGAAAGGATTTCAAATTTTTTTTTTCTAAAAATAGCCATACTCAAGGGACAGGTCCGAAAGGACGCTGTGTTCGGTAACTGTACCGGAAGTGTATCAAAAAATCATTATGTGTGTCAAAAATATCAAATTTTCATATTTTTTGCTTAAAAAACGTTCATTTCAATTTTGAAGTGATTACGATTAGGAACATTAAATTTGGAGAAATCTTGATGGTAGGAATTGGTATGTGAGATCAAAAACTAGATTATTGCATTATAAGTTTGTCAAAAAAATGTTGTCAAGTGTGTCAAAAGAAAGATTTTTATTTATTATTTTTACCCAATTTTTTGGAAAAAAAAAAATTCATTATTTATATGACATGAAATTTTTTTATTATTATTCAGAATTATGGCATTAAAATTTTGTCAAAAAAAATGTTGTCAAGTGTGTCAAAAGAAATTTTGAAAAAAGTTTTAATTATTGATTTTTTTATAATTTTTGCTATATTTTTAAAATTTTGAAAAAAAAAATAGAATTGTATATATTTTTGGAATTTTGAAAAAAGGTTCAATTTTTGATTTTGTAAGAATTTTTGGAATAATTTTAGAATTTTGAAAAATTTAAAATTTTTGATTTTATTATATTTTTGGAATTTTGAATAAAGTTTCAATTTTTGATATTGTTATAAATTTTGCAATATTTTTACAATTTTGGAAAAGGTTTGAATTTTTAATAATTTTTGGAATATTATTAGAATTTAGAAAAAGTTTAAATATTTGATTTTATTCTAATATTTGGAATATTTTTGGAATTTTGAAAAGGTTACAGTTTTTGATTTTGTTATAATTTTTGCAATGTTTTTAGAATTTTTGAAAAAGGTTTTAATCTTTGATTTTGTAATAATTTTTGGAATATTTTTAGAATTTTGAAAAAAGTGATTTTATTTAATTTTTACAATATTTTTGGAATTTTGAAAGAAATATGAATTTATGATTTTGTAGTATTTTCTCTTATAATTTTCCGGCAACGTATTGATGTTTCGTGTTAGTTTTATAATAAATTTCTAAACAGAGATAAAAAAATATTTGTACTTTAACAAAGAGTTATGTTTGATATACATCGCCGCCCAAAACTAAAAACCATGTCCTCATAAAAGTTTTTTGCCGATAACTATATCAAAATCCTTAACCCAGACCGAAGTTTTGATATCTCAGAGCCTTGAGATTTTAGCCCCTCCATATTTTATGTTTAAAATGTGCTGTTCTGACATAGAAGAAGACTATATAAGGATAAGAAATGTAGACATCTTTCATATTATTCCTGATGATGAAAAGCTTGTCACCACAAACAAAGTGTGTAATTTCAAGAATTCTAAAACTATTACAAAAATTATAACAAAACCAAAAACTGAAACTTTTTTCAAAACTCCCAAAAAATTCCAAAAATTAGAGTAAAATCAAATATTTAAACTTTTTCTAAATTCTAATAATATTCCAAAAATTCTTTAAAATTCAAATTTTTTCCAAAATTCTAAAAATATTGCAAAAATTATAACAAAATCAAAAATTGAAACTTTTTTCAAAATTCCAAAAATTATAATAAAATCAAAAATTTAAAACTTTTCAAAATTCTAAAAATATTCCAAAAATTCTTACAAAATCAAATATTAAAACCTTTTCGAAAATTCTAAAAATATTGCATAAATTATTACAAAATCAACAATACAAACTTTATCAAAATTCCAAAAATATTTCAAAAACTATAACAAATTCAAAAATGTCTATGTCCAATTTCATTTTCAAATACATGTACGTCATAAAAACCGCAAAATTTTTTTTTCCAAATAACTGGCTAAAAAAATAAATGAAATCATTTTTTGACACACTTGACATTGTGTTTTTGACAAACTTATAATACCTTAATTCTCTATAGTAATAATAAAATTTCATGTCATACAAATTATTAATTTTATTTTTTTCAAAAAATTGGGTAAAAAATAAATAAAAATCTTTCTTTTGACACACATGACAACATTTTGATGACAAACTTATAATGCCATAATTCTCAATAATAGTAATAAAATTTCATTTCAAACAAACAATTAATTTTATTTTTTTCCACAAAATTGGGTAAAAAAAATAAATAAAAATCTTTCTTTTGACACACTTGACAACATTTTTTTGACAAACTTATAATGCAATAATCTAGTTTTTGATCTCACATACCAATTTCTACCATCAAGATTTCTCCAAATTCAATGTTCCTACTCGTAATCACTAAAAATGAACGTTTTTTGACCCAAAAATATGAAAATTTGCTATTTTTGACACACATAATGATTTTTTTGACACACTTCCGGTACAGTTATCGAACACAGCGTCCTTTCGGACCTGTCCCTGGAATATATTTATTTTTAGAAAAAAAAGTTTTGAAATCCCTCCAGTGGTTTTCTAGATTTCGTAGGTAATGACTTACGGACGGTCGGCCGGCAGATAGACATACATTTTCTTGCTTTTTTAGAATCAGTAGGTCCTAAAACGTCGAGAAATGCCAAAAAAGTGGGGGTAAGAATTTTACTTTTGGCTCATGAATGTAATACTTAGGTCTTTCAGACCGATTCATAAAACAGGTGTTATGAAATCTAAAACTTCCTTTTTTTCTTCTATTATTATATTTAACTATAATCATTTTTTAAACGTCAAAGTAAACTACGTTTATTCTCCTCCATTTAATTATATCAGCTTTATTTGTATGTTTTTTCGATAATAATAGTATGCATTATTGTATTGTTTTCTAACCTATAGACTAATGAACTTAACCTATTGTCTAATGAAAATGTTGCTATAAAAAATTATCGTTATTCAATTGGTATGATTCCAATTGGTCAAACTGTTTGATTTTATTAAAATTATTTTCAAATTATAATCACAATGGCTTTGATACGTTTTGTCCAAAAATCAAATTTTAAGTTAAATTCTCTTATTTCCTTTAGTTGAATTTGGTTGATGGAAAGGGTTTTTTTTTATCATTTGGGTTTGTTTTAATCAGAAATTTGATTTATCAATTAAAACAATAAAGATTTATTGTTTTAATTGAAGAAAATGTTTTTACTTGATATAATACACAATTTTTTGTCAGAGAATAAAGTAGTGTAATCAATTCGTGTGTAATGAATTTTATTCTCTCGAAAATTTAAAATTTTCGCTCGTACCTCGCTCAAATTTAAACTTTTGCTTAAGAATAAACTATTTCATTACACACTAATCGATTAAATTACTATTGTATAATGTATATAATATGTACATATAATATAGTATAATTAAAGAAACAATTTCCTTGCGCATTTTGAATTTTATAAAAAACCAAAATATATATTTAAACAGGCTTAAATTAAAAGAGACCTAGTTTGATGGACTTTATTAAAATGGTGTTAAATTGTTTTAAATGTAGTGTTCAATTTGCAAGTTTGGATAATTACATTAAACATTTAAAATTGGTTCACTTCTTGACTGAAAATAGGGTGCCCTATTGTTCATTAGATAATTGTGTTCAATCATTTAACTCTGTATATGTGTTCAAGAGACATTTGAAGAGAAAACACTCTATGTCAGAAACAAGAAATTTGAACTATACGTTAAATCTGGAAGGTATTATAGGAAATACGAACCCTCTTCAAAGTGATCAGGCAGAAAATGTAACGCTAACAAATGAGTTGAGTACTTACAGTAATGAATTTGAACCAAGTCTTCCTAAAACACAACAGATATTTGATAAAACACAATTGAGTCAGAATTGTTTGAGTTTCTCCTTGAGTTTACATAACAATATGAATTTTACCAGAACAAATGTATTACATATTTAAAATAAAATTCAAAAATTTATCGTTTCGCCCATTTTTAACAATTTAAAACACTATCTTTGGGATCTGGATATCAATAGTAACTTTACATACGAAGCAATAGTGAAAGGTGCTAACTTGATGGAAAACCCTTTTGAGAAGTTTGACACGGAACGGAACATAAACTATTATAAAACCTTGTATGAGCTAGATGTTTATAGGCCAGCGAAGTGTTTAACAATAAATGATGAAATTGCTGAAACTATATCAAATGGTGTTGCTAAACTGGACGAGAAAAGTTATAAAGCAGTAATTTTTCCGATATCGTTCCAGATAAAAAAATATTTCGAAACCGCAAACATTTTTGATTTAACAATGAAAAATTACGAAAATCTGTTAAAATTAGATTATTATGGCAACAGAATAAACGGACAAATCTGGCAAAATAAGTTAAAAAACTATCAAAACAAAACAGTTCTACCTTATGTGTTATATTTTGACGACTTCGAGGTAAATAATCCACTTGGATCACATGCTGGTACACAAAATATTAGGGTGTTACTACGCCTTTCCAACCATTCTACGTTTCGCATTCAAACGATCAACATCAAAAATTGTTTTATGTTATTACTAGTGCGATTATTAATATTTAATGTTTTTTACATGTAAATTCAAGTGATGTGCGTTTACGTTTTGTTAATAAAATTTGAATTAAAATTGTCTTAAATCTATCAGTAAAGTTTTACATTTTATATCAAAAATAGTGAAATAAATATTTATCAATTGAACAAATAAATAAATACATACAATATGTCCAAGAAAAATAACATTAAATCAAAACAAAGCATTCAAACGGGATTAAAATGCGCTACATGTGATGAACTAATATCTCAACATGAAAAAAAAGTTGAATGTGCCGGATGTTTTAGTTATTTCCACATTGAATGTGTGCGTATTACACGCTTACAATATTAAACATTGCTTAATGATGATTGGTATTGTACCAAGCAATGCAAACACAATTCCGAGTTATCAACTGTCTTAGGTAATGACAAGGATCCTGAATGTATTTACGATAAGCATCTTCAGGATGGCATTCATTACGATAATGCATCAATTGAGGAAGTTATAAAATCACAAAAGTTCATCGCCGCAAAACTTGATCAATTGCTTCTGGAAAATAGAGAATTAAAAAAAGTTATGCTAAATTTCCACCTTCTAGAAGCTAAAGTAGATTTAATACGATTAGATGTGGAAATACTCAAACAGCAAAGTTTCGATGATTCCTTAATTATAACTGGCACACCTGAACGAGCTGGCGAGGATAATAAAAAGTTTGTGGCATCTTTGGCTATAGATATGCAAGTAGATGTTTTGGACCGTGAAATTATTGAAGTCAGAAGATTACGAGGTAAAACAAAAACAAATCCTAACAATTCCAATAAAAACTATCCAGCACCAATTTTAGTGAAATTCATACATTCTTGTTTCAAAAATCGTTTTTTGGATAAAAAGAAAGTGGTGGGGTCAATTCATACGAATAAATACTTTCCTGATGCTGATAGTACACATCAAATATATCTACGCAGTTTTCTGACGTCTTTTAACTCCGATCTTCTATGGAAGGCTAAAAATTTAAGAAAACATGGATACAATTATATATGGTTTGCCGATGGCAAGGTACTCGTGCGAAAAAATGATTCAAGTAAAATAATTCATGTTCGATCGCTGAGTGATATTGATTCGCTAACCAAGAGAGCCTGACTAAAGCAACATTTAAGTTTAAGGTATTTGTTTTTCCATTCAAATAATATATCATTTTTCATTTGGTTGTTTTTTATAAGTTCTGTATCTAAAGTTAAAATTTATATTTTTTTGATAGCTGAATTAGTTCTTCTAAATGTTGGGAGTACAACATCAGCATTCACCAGCTCTACGTTGATTTCAGGCAAGCATATGATAGTATCATCCGCGAAAACCTCTGGTCCGCACTCATATGTCTTGGTATCCCAGAGAAACTTGTTTCTCTGTGCAAACTCACAACATCGGGATCAAATTGTAGAATAGTAATCGAAGGGTCAGTTTCTGATCCTTTCGATATAACATCAGGTGTTCGACAAGGTGATGCACTCGCGCCTGTACTGTTTAATTTGGCGCTAGAGTACGCGATAAGAAAAAGCCGAATTGAGACGCAAAACTGCATATATAATAAATCTAGTCAAGTTCTTGGCTACGCAGATGATATTGTGCTTCTCGGACGTAGAACGAGCGATATTAAAGATAGTCTCTCTCAGCTTGAAAGAAATGCTAAACGACTTGGATTATGCATCAACACCGGCAAGACTAAAGTGCTAACAACATCTAAGAACATACCTCCCGGAAATCTGGATACTGGCGACTACGAAGTGGAACGCGTGGAAAACTTCAAATACCTCGGGTCTGTAATAACATCGTCAAATGACATGCAGGCAGATATCAAAGCCCGTGTCTCTGCCGCATACAGAGTTTTCTACGCATACTCAAAACTTCTGCGATCAAAACATCTTTCGCGGTCGTGTAAACTCACACTTTACAAAACATTAATTCGACCTGTGCTTACATTTGGAAGTGAAAGCTGGACACTGACTTCCTCCGATTGTAGAATTTTATCAACATTCGAGAGGAAGGTCATACGAACAATTTATGGTCCATGTAAAGTTGCTGAAAATCAGTATAGAATCCGAATGAATCACGAAATCAGACAGCTTCTTGGAGGCTGCGATGTAATCGGATTCATTAAATCTAACCGGATCAGATGGTTTGGTCATGTAGAAAGGGCTCCATTAGAAAGAATGATAAAAAAAAGCGTCCCAACAACAACCAGCTGGTGTTCGTCGAAGAGGAAGACCTAGACAACGCTGGCGTGATGACATCATCCAAGACCTTCGTGATATAGGATGTCGAAACTGGGGTCAACTGGTCATGGAACGAGATGATTGGAAGCTTATTGCACAGACGGCAAAATCCCTTCATGGGATGTAAACGCCAGAGAGAGAGAGAATTAGTTCTTCCGTTAGTGATATCAGTTTTAAATTGTTGTATGTATAAGGTTTATTTAATTTGTATAATTTTCAGTAATTATCGTCACTTTTTCTACTACAAGCTCAGTATTTGTTTTTTATGTTGTTTACAATGCATTACGGTGATTTTATTGATGAAAATTGCATTTGCATGTTATTATGTCACTTATATTTTCTATGATGAATAAAGGAATTGAAAAGTCTTCATTATTATTACAAAATATTCGTAGCTTAAGAGCAAATTTTGATATGTTAAATCTTTATATTGCAAGTTTACCAACTATTCATGACTTAATTTTTGTTACTGAAACTTGGATATACTCATCTGAATGTTTGCAGTATCGTTTACCGGGTTATAGTTTTAGAGCCTGCTGTAATGATAGATACCGTGCTGGTGGTGTTGGTGTTTTTATACGGGATAGTTTTGTAAACTTTTCAAATAAATTCTTCAACTGGTCCTCAGCTGATCTTCTTATATTGGAAATCCAGATGAATAAGCAAATTTGGACTTTCATTTGTATATATCGTTTTTTCAATGGCTCGGTAAATGATTTTTGTAATGACCTGGAAGCACTATTGCGTGTATCAACAAAACCGAACACAATTATATTAGGTGACATAAATATTAATCTGTTAGATAGTGATGAATCGTTTAGCTATCAAGCAATGCTGTCATCTTATGGTTTTGCTAGTCTCCTAAATGCCCCAACTAGAATGCAAACATGTCTAGACCATGTTTTTGTAAAAAGTAAATCTTCATCTGATATCAATATTTGTAACCTACCTATTCATTTTTCTGATCATAATCTAATTGAGGTTGTTCTCTCTACAGGTACGAGGAGGTCGATTCCAGCGGAAAGTAGACCAAATGTTCCACGAGTAAACTATGATATTTTGAATGATATTCTAAAGTATGAAAACTGGGACGATGTATATAGTTCAACTAACTGTAACTCTGCTTTTGAAAATTTTTTTAGAATTTTAAAAACTCACATTCAATCCTCTTCTTTTGAAATCAAAACTTCCAAAATGAAAATACTTAAGCCGTGGATGAGTTGCAACCTTCTTCGAATGATTAATAGATTGAAAAGATATTCCAAGAAGTTAAAATTGTCTCCTAATAACATTGTGTTGCGTAAACATGTTAAGATAATTTCAAAACGACTAAATGCAAAAGTTAAGTCTGCTAAAAATTTATTTTACAAAAAGAAGTTTGAATGTGCCAATAATAATCCTAAGGCTACATGGAAAGTAATTGATGACATGTTGGGACGGAACTCAAAGAACAAGAAACTTACCCAAATATATGAATTGCAAACAGAAAATATTCTCACTAGTTCTCGATCCATTGCTGAGGAATTTAATAAATTCTTCATTAATATTCCTAAAGATTTAACTTCTAATTTAAATAGAACAAACTCCAACTGTATTGAAGCAGACAAGTTTATTCTAGGTACACCTAGACAATACAGTTCTTCTTGTTGTTTTGAACCTATAACATCTTCTGAAGTCTTGAATGAAATCAAGCGTTTAAAAAACAAACGATCAAAGGGATATGATGGAATTGATAATTTCATTTTCAAGCGATGCTCTTGGTATTTGATTGATGTTCTGCGGTTTCTTCTTAACTTGAGCTTGGAGAGTGGTGTTTTTCCGGATATATTGAAAATAGCGACTGTAATTCCTATACACTCAAAAAAATAACGTGTGTAAAAACGACATTTTAGGATATTAATTTTCGTCCGACACCAAAAAATGTAAAAATTGTCAAGTTTTAATGTTGAATTCTAATAACCATGATTACAGATTTTTTTTAACATTTTTATTGTTAAATTGATATTATACAATATTTAATTAAGAACGAAAACGTCATGAATCATGACGTCATGAATCATTCAACATTTATAAAATGTTGATTTTGTGTATTAAAAGTGTTAAATTAACAACGAATACTTTGAAACAAATATTGATTTGTGAATAAAAAATGTTAATAACCATTAAAATGTTAAATTTGCTAATATATAGTATTTGAAACAACATTAAAAAATGATGTTTTATTAAGTTAAAAAAGTAGAATTAACAAAATAAAATGTTATTTATTTATTTTCATTATTTTTCTTAATTGGAACAATTTTGGCCAAAAATGAAATACTTTTTTTATGATTTTTTTAATTTTATTTATTTAATATAATAGAAGATATAACAGAAAATAGAATAATACATTAGTTCAAAATTCTATAAAATAAACATTTTAAAATATGTAACTATATAAGGCTTAAAAATATTTCAGTCTAATAAGTTTCATTCCATTTGGTAAATAATATATATGGACTGGAGGTCCTGCAAATTTGTCAATATTTAAAAATACTATATTTTGATTTCTATTTCCTAGGCCAGGAAAAATAGTATTTTAACAACAAAAAAATTCGTTACAGCAAACTGACAGCGGGATATTGTAGAACACAATATTGTAAAAGAGGGAAACATAAATCGAACCAGCAGCTGCTATCCGGGGGAGAATGGGGAGGGTTTTTAGGGGTTGAAAAAGGTTTTTCGTGATTTCTGGCTAAACCGTGCATCCTATCAAAAAGAGTTATATGTAAAAGTTGTAGGGAATAAAAAGATCTACACTTTTTGTACGGACCATTTTTACCCTCACCTCAACATTTTTCGAAAAAAATGCGAAAAACCGATTTTTTCTTTTTTCTTGTTTTCTTTTACAAAAAAAATTTTATGAAGTTCAAATTTTGGAAAAAGATACCTCCATTTATTGGAAAAAGGCAGCAATTTTTTCGGAGGGAAATATTTAGACGTTGTTGTTAAAATTAATTTTTTTGAAAAAAAAACCAAATTTTTAACTGCGATTCCTCTTAAAACTACGCCTCCTAAAGAGTTCAGTTTTGACTCATTTACTCGTTCTTACGTCTATTTTTGATAAATGGTAAAAAAAGTATAAATCTATGGACAAAAAGGCGAGAAAATTGAAAAAACCGAAAAAATTGCTTTTTTCGTGGTAATTTGCATATTTATCGTTGAATAATCGTTACTAATTAATAAAATCATATTATTTTTTTTATTATTACGTAAACAACGATCATTCGAAAATACATTTATGAATAATTAGATGCTTTCGTTTTCGAACTTGATAAAAATTGTTCGAAGAAATAATCAAAAATTAGAATTTCAGTCGTACTAAAAATCTTAAAAATTAAATATCTCAAGAACACGAATATTAGCCTCTTTGTAAATTTGTAATATTTTAGAGTAAGGATAGAACTGTTTTTACAAAAAAAAATAAATTAAATTTCAATTGATCTTCAACCCAAGCGCCAACTTTAAAAAAGTTTTTCAATATTTTAATTTAAAAATTAATTACAAAAACAATTAATTATTTTTTTTTCAAACGATTAACTAATCACCTACAAAAAAAAAAAAAAGTTTGATAAAATTGGTAAAGCCGTTCTTGAGCAATTTGATTTCGAAAGTACGTGGGATTGGCAGAATTTTCATTTTTCTAAAATATTTAATGCTTATTTTAGTTTATAATATATGATAATTAATATATGATATATTTTAATTTAATATGAATTTTTTATTGTAATTGAAAGGAAAATTCACTATCTATTTGATAAATTTCAGCAAAATCTGCAACTGGCATATTTTTGCTAACAAATATTCGAATTGGTTTTTATCGTCGAACAAAACGTCTGTCTGTAATTTGAGTATGTTTTGGGTAAAATATTAAACCTTCAGAAAACCCAAAAAAAGCTTATTTAGTACCTTCTTTAAACCTCATTTAGTACGTTCTAAACCCAAAATAAGTTTAATAGAATCAGTAAACTTGGGTTTAGTGTATGGCACAAAGTACAAAAAAAATCAACCTATATTCAAATGTGTTTTTCTCAAAAACAAAAAATAACAATTGTCCTTATAGGTTTAGTATGTTTAAAGTAAATAACAAATCTGTAAAATATAAAAAACATGAAAGAAAACTAAAAGGTACTTTTTGAGATCGCCATGTTTGAAGAATAAAATTTACTTTTTTGTTACCTAAATAAACTAAAAGTAACAAAAGCATATAATTATTCATTAATTTATTTCCAAATGATCGTCGTTTACGTTTATCATTAAAAATTTAAATGATTTTATTAATTAATAACGATTATTCAACGATAAATATGCAAATTACCACGAAAAAAAAGCGATTTTCTCGGTTTTTTCAATTTTCCCCGCCTTTTTTTCCATAACAGTGTACCATTTTTTTACCACTTATCAAAAATAGACGTAAGAACGAGTAAATGAGTCAAAACTGAACTCTTTAGGAGGCGTAGTTTTAAGAGGAATCGCAGTTAAAAATTTGGTTTTTTTTTTCAAAAAAATTAATTTTAACAACAACGTCTAAATATTTCCCTCCGAAAAAATTGCTGCCTTTTTCCAATAAGTGGAGGTATCTTTTTCCAAAATTTGAACTTCATAAAATTTTTTTTGTAAAAGAAAACAAGAAAAAAGAAAAAAATCGGTTTTTCGCATTTTTTTCGAAAAATGTTGAGGTGAGGGTAAAAATGGTCCGTACAAAAGATCTTTTATTCCCTACAACTTTTACATATAACTCTTTTTGATAGGATGCACGGTTTAGCCAGAAATCACGAAAAACCTTTTTCAACCCCTAAAAACCCTCCCCGTTCTCCCCCGGATAGCAGCTGCTGGTTCGATTTATGTTTCCCTCTTTTACAATATCGTGTTCTACAATATCCCACTGTCAGTTTGCTGTAACGAATTATTTTTTTTTTTTTCTAATTTTTTCTCCTATTATTACTGGCCTAAACATACTATTATAACTTTCTTTGAATTCGTTATCAACATATCGACTATTTCAAAAAGCGTAACATTTTCGTTAGTTTGAACGGTCAAAAAATATCCGTTTTTATATAAAGTTCCTTTATAAGAAATTCTAGAACATACACAGCAATTATTTATGTCTATATCAATAAAGTTAACATCATTTAAATCTTTGAAATAGTCCTTTAAGCTAAGATTTGTCAACTGTCCAGACTCAATCTTTAAATGTTCATTTATGTCATTTGAGTATGAAGAAATAAAATATGCAAATTTTAAACCAGCTTTAATACTTAATGTATATGCTATATTTTTTCTTGAAGTCGTAACTCTAGCATACTTTTTAAATTCTAAATGTTTAGCTTCATATCTAAGCGAGGAAGTATATTTCAAAGGACCGCATTTTTGAATAGCTGTTCTATAATGAAGTAAGAAATGATATTTAGGTTTCAAATTTTCCTTAAAAATAAAAAAGTATGATTTGTTATGTTTTTCAATAATTTCTACTAATTCATTCAATCTATATTTCTATATCAGAAAAAGACGATTTCAATACGATATCAATTAATTTAACTAGATCTATAAGGAATAACCACACTTTGTTTGTTTCAGGGACAAGATCACCTACTAACAATGGCATAAAATGTATTAGAGACCACATTTCTCTAGCAGATATTTTAAGGCTATTGTTTTTCAATTGATTAATTAAAATTGGTAATGATCTGTTACCAATTTCAGTTTCTTGATAATGAAACATTTGCTTTCGGTAATTAAATATGTCCAATGTAAAATATTTATACTTTAAAATTAGTTCTAGTAATATTTTACAAAGGTCGTATCTACAAATGCCTTCAAAAATATCATGCATTATATCAAATGAATAATTATTAGTCACATGAAAAGTGGGTATATTGTTAAACATGCATTCACTTCTAACACCAGTATTTTGAAAATCACTTTTAATCACATCATTTTTATAGTTTTCTATGTCTCTTAGAGATTCTGAAACTTCTGTAAAATCATTGTGCATTTCAAATTTACTTCTTTTACACGCACGACAATAATAAAATGAATTAAAACTTCGAACAAACCCCAAAATGTCATTTAAGCCCGCATTATCCCCTAGTACAAGACCTAATACAAAATGTACTTGGAACTTTTTATCATCTACTAAAATTTCTAATCCAGTTTCAGCTAAAGATGTAAGCTCTTTAACAAGTGTCTGTAAAACTACATCGTTGCCGTATGTAGTCCTATCTTTGGATTTAAAAAATGCGGCTACAAATATATAATTAAGATTAGATAAAATGTGTTGTGGTAAACTAGGAAAAGAATAGTATATACCGGTAATTTTATCTTCTGAAGCGTGACTTCCTAAAGGGTTGTTAATCTCAAAATCGTCAATATATAAGTTTAATGGAATAACTATTTTATTGGGAAACATTTTAATTTGTTCTTTAAAAACACTGCCGTTTACGTAATGTGTAATATTATCATTGTTTTTCAAATGAATAATTGTGTTTTGTAAAGTAACTCTTAAAATATCTGGTAGCTCAAAAAACTTTTTTATTTGAAATGAAATAGGCATAATACAACCGTTAACATTACTTGAATCCAAAGTAGGCTTTCCTTGGAGTATAACTTCAGTAATCTCATTATTTATGTTGAACTTTTTAGGATATACGAAAAATTCGTTTGTTAACAAGCAGTTTAAATACTTGTAGTCGCTATTAATATCTTGAAATGCGTCTGAATAAACTTTTAGTAGTTTCTCAATTTGAGTATAATTTTCAGCGGACTCCGATATAAGCTGTTTTAAATTGAGAATCAGAGGTGCTAATATTAAATCTTGAATATCCTGTTGTATGGTTTGAATGTCTTTTCTATTGAAATTACTATTTTTGTGAAGCTTATTACTAAAGTTTAATATGTTTGTGCTAGACACTTTTACAATATTAGAGCTATTATTTAGTGAATTTTCAATACCATCACTATTTGACTTATTTAGATTCATAGAGTTTGATTCTAAAACCTCAAAATTTGTCATATTTTGTCTAGGAGTTTGTTTAAAGTTATTTGTACCACCAAAATGGTTAAGATGTTTACACTTAATGTGCTTTTTAAAAGAAGATAAATTTGAAAATGATTGCAAACACTGATTTTGAACACATCTGTACATACTATTTAACTTATATCCATGAAATAATTTAAAATGAGAACACAGTTTGGCTAAATCTACAAAAAAAATTTTACATCTAAAACATTATAGCATAATTTTAACTTTTTAAATTCTTAATTAGTCCAGAAAGAGCTGGACTTTTTTTGTCACTGCTCAGAGATATTTCATAAAAATATTTTTGTATAAATAGCCAAACTAGTTCACTTTCTATCGGATATTGTAAATTTAGAACAAAAAATGATTTGAAGCATGTATCTAAAGCATGAACAAAGCTTCTAAATTTTAAAGTTGTTGTATCAATGTTAATATAAAATTCTTCCAATGAAAATTCATCGGTTCCAACTACTATAATATATGGTTGCATACGCAAATTTTTTGATAAACATTTATCCATTAAATCATCCCGAACCCTCTCGAGATCGTTTATTGTTCGTAAATGAACGGCAAACGATTCTTGGCCATCTTTGATTGAAGGGTGGTAAAAGTTCTTTCTCGATTTTGATGCTGAACTTAAATTTGCATCATTTTGAGTTTTTATTGAAACTCTTGAAACTGGTTTTAAAATGGAATGAAGCAATCTTGCTAGAATGTATTCCTTAGAATCTGTGAAAAAATGTTTTTTTATATTTTGAATTTCAACTAAAGGTAATATTTACCGTTGTTAACATCATTTTGCTTCATTTTCTCATAGATTTCAATACAAGATTTATCCTTGATTGTGCCTTTATCGTAATATGAAAGAATTTTTGATAAAAACTCTTCCCATTTATCAAAAAGATTAAGTTTCTTTCCAGGAAACATTTTCTGAAAATCAAAATCAATCTGAAAGGAACAAAAAATTTTGTATGAAATTTTTAAGTTATTATGAAATCGATAAAACATTTACATACAAAATTTGAACTATCTGCCGAAATAAGATATGACCATTCTTCAAAGACTCTTTCAACTGTGTTGATTGGATTTTTGATGAAAAGTTGCCTAGCAGAAAAGGTTTTGTCCCAATCGTCTAAAGCTTTGCTTGAATTAAAAGCTTTCGTCAGTTTCATTTCTCGCTGAATAGAAGCTACCTCTATACTATGTACAAAATTCTCTATTTCTGATGGTGTGTTATTAAATTTGCTGTCGACGTTATCAAATGATGTTGATGGACGGCAAATCTTTTTTATCGGTCCACTAGATTGTCCATTTTCATTTCGCTTTATATTTCTGAATCTATTAATAAGTTTTCCTTTGGGATTAGGACTATTAGCTTCTTTTTGTGGAATATAATATATATCCTATTAGAAGTATAAAATTATTTAACTGCACACGAAAATGAGGACATAAAAATAAAAAAAATCATTAAATAATCCAATTACCTTATCTTCAGTGGGGAATACTTCTAGGATCTGTTCAACAATTTTTATCATTTCATTCGGTGCAGGGATAAAAGTAAAGTTCATTTCTGAATCATAATATTCTTTTATAATAAGATTCACAAGTTCCTTGCGGTAAGTTTCTGTTAAACTGGAATTTTTCTTGTAAAAATTTAAAATCGATTGCCCATCTTTGTTACTTGTTAATATATCCCTGACATGCTGAAATAAACCTTATTAATATAAAAAAATTAAAGATAGTGTTTTCGATCACCTTATGATGTTCATGAGCTTTATTTCGACTGTAAGTACAAGACTTATTATAAGAACTCATCCAATTTGAAGTTTTAGAATCAACGGAAATGGTATCTAATTCAGAATCCTAAATTAAAAAAATTTATAAAAAAATAGAATAAAGAAAATTTTGCAATCAAAAAAATAGTACTATTTTGCTTTTCCAAGCGAATAACTTCTCCCTAAATTCAATTCTAATCCCCACATGAGGAAACAGGTCACATAGATCTTCTTTATTTAAATAGCGCAGTTTCTCGTATGTAACTTTGTGTTCTGAAAATTAACCAATAGCACATTAAACAACTCTATACAATACAACTTTACTGTTAATTAAAACGTTTAATTTATGAGCGATAAATACCCGATAAATATAATTTTGCTTACCTTGTAAAGTATTATATACTTCATCATCAAATTTCCAAGATTTAATCAAATCATAAAGAGCGAATTGGTCATGTGAAACGCTTACAGTAGTTTCATTTGATTCATGAAAAGTATCTAAATTTAAAACCACTCCCTCCGTGGTTGTTTGTGTAGAAAAAGCCACATTTGATGTAATAGCCGCATCGTTCCTTGGCTCGTAATATACATCTTCATAACTGTACTCATTATCCAACACTCTAATGGCATTCACAAAACCATTTTCTGCCATTTTCACCTATATTTTAGAAATTGAGCACTTATACGCACATGAAACACTATATAAACTACTTAAATACACAAAATTATTTGTTTTTAAAAAGAATTATAACGCATGTTAATTGTTCAAACACTCTACACAATCTGAGGATTCATTTGCTATCATGTGATTTTGTTTGAACATTTTTTAACATTTTTCAGCATAAATTTAACCTTTACAATGTTAATTACTTAACCCACTACGAACATAAATATTTCAATTTCCAGCTATTATCAATTTTTTGGAAAAAGTAAAACAAATCCGTAAAAACGTATACCATTTAATAAATAATTATACAAAATCCGTATATTTTTATATTTAAAAAAATAAGACTTGCGAATATTAATAATATATTTTCAAAATAGCAGGCAGTTTTGGGTTAATTTAGTCTACTGTTATTTCGTACACAGGATACATCATGTTCAAAATTCGACAAATTTTTTTTTAAATAGAAAAGGTAGTAATGACATGGACGATCAACATTAAAATTTCAATATTAAATTAACAATTTATTTGTTAAAAGTTTGAAATGCTTAAAAAAGTAACATTTTATGCACAAATATGCTAAAAATTTTTATAATTTTGTTAAAGAAAATGTTATTTTAATTTCATGCCTAAAAATTAACATTTTGCCAATTAACATTGGAAAAATGTTAGTTTTACAAGCCTCCTTTTTTTTCAGTGTACTTAAGAAGGGTAACGAGCTGATTTTGAACAATTACCGACCAATTTCTCTTCTAAGTACTCTATCAAAAATTTTTGAGAAATTAATTAAAAGTCGGCTATTAAGTTATCTTGATAAGATCAAATTTCTCCATAGTAATCAATATGGTTTCTCTGCTGGAAAATCTGGTGAAGAGGCTCTTTTAAACTTCTTAAGTCAGATCTACTCTACCGTTGATAGCTCATCAAAAGCAATGGCCTTATTTATTGACATTACTAAGGCTTTTGATACAGTAGATCATGAAATTTTAATATTAAAACTCTACAATATCGGCATTCGAGGAAAGCTTCTTGACTGGTTTTCAAGTTATATCCTAAATCGTCAGCAGGTAGTTCAAATCGATAATATTGTGAGCAGTCGGGGTCACATAAACTGTGGGGTTCCACAGGGCTCGGTTTTAGGGCCTCTATTGTTTTTGATATACATAAATTCTATCTTTGAAATTGATTTATTAGGACATGCCACCGCTTTTGCTGATGATTTGGCATTAAGTTTTGAAGCGGATGATTGTGATTTGAATAACATATCAGTTATTAAAACTGATTTAATCAGCCTCAGTAAATGGTTTTATTATAATCGTCTTATGATAAGTGATAAATCGAGAGCAATGTATTTTGGTCGCCCAAATACATCCACTCCTCACAATGCTTTAACCTATCATGTGTATCCCTGCAACAGAATCCCATGCTCGCCACAGTGTTTTACGCTTACGGTCGTTAACGAATTCAAATATCTGGGTTTAATAGTTGATTCTCAACTTAACTGGAAGTGCCATCTCCGCAATATCAGGAAGAATGTTATCTGGACCATTTACAACTTTTACAGTTTGAGAAAATGTTGTCCAAGCAGTATTCCAAGGAAAATGTATCATGCCTTAATTGAATCGATAATAATGTATGGAATATGCTGTTGGGGCGGTACTTACTTCGCCAACATTGAACCTCTGTTCATAGCACAGAAAAGAATTATGAAGCTAATTTATCGTTGTCCTAGAAAGACACCAACACTTCGTCTGTTTCGTCAACTAAATTTACTTCCTCTAAGATATCTATATGTCTACAAGGTTCTGAAAATGTTTTTCATTCGTAGTAACAGTTTTCATAGTCGCATAACACATGTATACAATACAAGAAGTCCAAACGTCTTTACTATGATTCGATTCGCAACACTGAAAGATTTAGAAGATTTTATCTTTATATGGCTCCATATTTTTTTCATAAGCTACCAAGAAACATTAAATCACTCGCTATTGGGCAGAAACAAAAATTTGCACGGAAAACTCGAACGTGGGTTCTTGGCTTGAATAATATAGAGGAATTTTTTTAATACCTTTTGTTTTTTGTTTTCTGAATTTAGTCAAATTTAATCACTAATTTTACCATTTTCAATCTGTTGATTCGTTTATATGCACCTAGATTCATTTGTTTTAATATGGAAAATAAATGCTGAGCTCGTAAATTGTAAATGTTATCTAGGATATTGTGGAATTATTTTGTATTTTTTAATATTATTTTGAACACATATTTGTTTAAGCATTATCGTTTAAAATGTAAACGTAACATGCTCCACTACAGAAATTATTTTCTAAAGGAGCCTCTTTATTTTCATATGTATTTAAATTTAAATCTATATTAAATATAAAATTGTAATGAAATAAAGAAATAAATAATAATAATAAATAATAATAATAATAATAATTCCGGATCACGAAAAATCAAGATTGAACAATATACTTTTAGCTGCTCTTTTTAAAAGAACCGATGTTGATAGTTGTGGTAACGATGTTGCTTTGGTACATCTTGTACGACAAATGAAAAATTTGGAAACAAATGGTATAGAAATGTGTAAAGATAAAAATAACACCAAAGTGTATTTTGTGCTAGCAGCAATTACTGGAGATAATTTAGGCTTTAACAAAATTTTGGGCTTTACCAGCTCATTTACCTCTAACTACTATTGTAGAAGATGTAAAAGACATAGAGATTCCTTACACACTGATGTAGTTGAATATCCATCATTCTTCCGTAATTATGAAAACTATCAAAATGACATTTTGATAAATGATTTATCGCAAACTGGTGTAGTGGAACCCTGTGATTTTAACACGTTAAATATTTTTCATGTTTGTGACAATATTGTGTTTGATATTATGCAACATGTCTTTGAGGGAGTCGCGAAATATGATGTCTGTAAAATATTATCAAATACATTAAATTGTTTTAAAAATTTATTAAGAAAATTCATAAAAGAAAATGTGATATAAAAATTGTATAAAAATGTATAGATAAAGAATAACTTTTGTAAATAGTTGTAATATGGAGAAATCTAAATAAATAAATAATAATAAATAAAAAATAAAAATAAATGAAAAAAAGTTTTTTACAATTGATATATTAAACTATAGAAAGCAAATGTTTAATTATATTACGGTCCCACTGAAATAGGCAACATATCACAAGAAATCACCTTAGCCCATTTAAAAAATAATACCATAAAAATGACGGCACGCGAGATGATGACTTTCATTCATTTTTTGCCATTAATGATTATGGATATGATCCCCCAAAACAACCAAGTGGGAAAGTTTTTAATTACTTTGGTAAAGCTTGTAGATATAATTTTGAAAGCTTTATTTAGTGAAACTGATATTCAACACCTGGAAAAAATAATATATGAACATACTTCGCAGTACTTAAGATTATTCGGTTCCCTTAAACCAAAATATCATTTCTTAATTCATTACCCCAGTTCGATACGATGTAATGGTACCTTAAAACCACTATGGTGCATGCGTTTTGAAGCTGAGGCGTTGACTCTTAGTCGTTGAGCCAGACCTTAGTTTATGGGATTTGGCATGTTGTATTGAGTGTAAGAGGCATGATTTGTTTCTTCTCTTTGTCCATAATTGTAAGGCGAAAGGAATGAGTAGGTTTTTTGGAGTTTTTAGATTAAGTACCTCGCCGAGATTCCTGTAATGTGAACTATGTATCATATCAGTTAAATCTTCTGCCATGGAATTGTTCATGAATCGAATACTCTTTCTTATTGGTATGCCCAGAGTTTGTGATTTACCTCTAAAATTTTCTAACATAGCTAAGCAGGAGAAATATCTACTGTTGGTTGTGCTGTATAAAAATATTATCATAAAAAGGTATAGTTCTGGAAGAGAATTTATAATTTTGTTCCGAATTTCTATTAAGGTTTTTCCGATCAGTTTCTATATGATGAGGTTGCGAAACACTTGTATCTCGTTATCCGTAACTGTTCACGAAGGAAATCATTTTCGTTATGTTTCGTTTTCAGTGTATTAATTTAAGCGCTAACTTGTTTAAGTAAGTTTCAAGATATATGCGGTCTTCGTATGTAGTTTCATCCAAGAGAAAATTTTATTCAATTAACAGCAAAATGCCAGAACGAGCCTTTCCGTTGTCCAAAGCTTGAATAAAAGTTTTGTTTATAAATATGAATCTATGGTATTTGAAACTAAAAACCTAAGAATTCCCTTATTTGGTGTGGTGGCTGTTAATGCTGAAGATCCGTTTACTTGAGTGATGGTCGTAAGTGTTGGTATTGAGGTTCCGTCGGTTTCGTGTTGTGAATGTAGATATTGATGTTTCTGTCCAAATGAGTTCTAAGATCTTCAATTTTGAAACAACAGGTTATTTGTGGGTTGGATCGTTTATTCTTTATCTTTTGAAAACTTTTTATCGGGAAGGATAATCAGCTGCTTTGTTGTTCCATTGGTGATCTAATCGCTGGAAAGCTGGGTTGAGGCGCTATATTGTATTGTTAAGATAGAATTTAAAATTGAAATCGAATCGACGTTCGAATCTAGTTACTTTACTTACGAGAACACTCAACCCATGAACTAATTTTGTCAGATTAATTATTTATTAAACTAACTTTGATGTTTGTCAGATATTATTTTATTATATTATTTTTCTTAAAACATCAGTCTTGAGGAGATTTTGCTATTGAATCAACGTTCCAAGTAAAATATGTGTAAAATAATGATATTTGTTGTTTTCAGATTAAAAAATATATATTACTAGTGATCGGTAGATCCATATACCGTCTTTAATTATGCAACGTAAGCCAAAATATACGCCTGATGAAATCTATGAAACTTTGCAATTTGAAAATTTCATGGAAAATGAACAATACTTGAGTTTCCAACATCCCATTTGGACAAAGGCGAGCGCATTACTTCCAGAAATGACTGTAGAATACATCTATATTTATATTACTGAGAATCGTAATGATGTGTCTCACAGAATTCATGGAATAGTTAAACAAAAAAGAAGACGAAAAGCATACGACACGTCAAATTGGTCAGTAAACGACAACAAACCAGGGCTACAAGAACTAAAAGACACAATTCATCTATCATTACAAGAATGGGGTAAATTTGGATTACATTTAAAACGCTATAAGGATGATAGAGAATACGAAGTATTGGAACCTGGCTGAACGGATAAAATTTATTATGCACTGTGGGACAAGTTCAAAATTCCATGTCCATTTTCTTTTCAGTCTCCTAAAATCAATAGAAGACCAGAAGAGATTTTTTTAAACATTATAGGTACTTGTACTGAATGTGGGACAGATATACACATTTATAGTGTGAAAGAGCCAACCAGCAACGGAAATGTATTTCATGTATCAACATTTGATACAAAAAATGTTGCACACAAAAGAAAAAGACAACATCGTGGCACAAAACGTAAAATAGTTGGTGATAATTTGAAGGCTCAACCTACTTATATGTGGCGTCGTAATGAAGCTAATCAACGTATGAACTTTAAAGATCAGGAGCCAGCATAGATCTGCTCGAAAGACGTTTTGAGAAAAGTAAAACAACAAAACATCGACAAGGATCTAGATTTAAAACCAAGCTCAAACGAAGTACTTGCTTTAATGATGCTAAAATCAAACCACAAATATTCTGGCAGTATTAGAGAAATTGGGGCAGATAAGCTTTATGTGATGTATTGGTCACCAGAACAGCTTTATCTTTATAATTTATTTATAAAAGAAGATCCTATAGGAAGTGTTTGCATTGATGCCACAGGCAGTTTAATACGATCTGCGTCAACAATGGATTCCTCTAAACGTGTCATATTTCTTTATCAAGCGATTGCTTCGTAGAAAAATAAATCACTACCACTATTTCAATTTGTGTCCGAAAAACACGATGCTAATACTTTGGGCTATTGGATAAAAGAATAGTGGCGTTGTGGTGTTAGCGCTCCAAAACAGATAGTAACAGACTATTCATTAGCATTATTGAATGCAGCATGTATAGCGTTTAATGAAATGTCAGTGAACAAATATGTGGATGAGTGTTTTGAACGCATTAAAAGTGATCAGCCATTCATTAGTATGAAAACGATTCTGAGAATAGATATTGCTCATTTGATTAAATTTGTTAGTAAATGGCCAAGTCTTACCACATTTCATCAAAAAGATTTTTTTGTCAGATGTGTTGTTCTTCTTGTAAAAAGTTCAAGTTTGAATGATTTTCAAGATATATTATCATCAGCTCTGACAGTTGCGTATTCTTAAAACTACGAACAACTTATGCTACAAATCTTGCAAACGGTTATTAAGCATAATGAAGACAGGTGTAAGATGCCAAATCTTCCCAGAAAACCATCTATTTGCAGACATCTCCACAATTGATGAGCAGGAAGAAAATGAAATATAAAAAAAAAAAAAAACAAAATTAAAGCAAATTCTGTTCGACCGGTAGAGGTTTTTACAAGAGTTAAAAATTAAATGCCAACTATACAAAAGTGGTACTGTAAAAAATACTTATTTCAATTCTGATTTTGCCAACCGACTTATTTCATTTTGCAAAAACTTTGTTTTGTGGTCTGGTATAGTGCCAGCTTTAATTTTTAACCAAGTAAATGTTCTACATAGCATTTCTACTGCAAGCTCCGCAATAAGCGAGGAATATTTTAAAGATGTGAAAAAATTAATTTTCAACAGTGAAAAGAATTTAAAAATAGACAAATTTTTGAAAACTCATTTAAATGCGTTGAGTGGCACTATGAATCTAATTGTAGCTAATACTGAACAGAGAAAAATAAAAAAAATTTAAAAAACACACTTTTTGAAAAACGAACTAAAAAGTAGAAAATAAATTTTGCATTAACACCAGCGTTATGTCTTTTATAATTATATTTCCTTTGAAATTGCTAGAAGAAAAAATATTTAAATGGTATTTAACACATCTTAGCATAGATGCAAATATTAAATTTTTGACTAATTTAAAATGCTAATTTTCGATTGACAAACAGTTTTCCGTTCCCATTTGTTACATAAAATAAAAGTGGGTGACGCATACATTAATATAGAAAAGGAACAAATGTATGCTATATTAATCTCTAACAAGAGAGACTACCAACGTTTATTTCCTTTCCTTTCTGAATGCGCCATCCACTTTTATTCCAGTGTAAAATTTTAGTACGTTTCTTTGCTCATTGTATTAATTTTAAGTTGTACATAAATTATTAAATATATATGTTCGCACCAAATGTCAAGTTTTTTTCGGAAAAAAGGTCTAAATTATAGAGCTTTTTCCTTAAAATTCGAATCGTTATATTACTGTATGTAATTGACAGATTACATACAGCAATGATAATTAGAAATCATTAATTATGTATTAAAATGGATTGAAAAAATAATAATTATGCAACTATAGTAAAACAAACTTAACGAGAACACAAAACAATCTGGATTTAGAAGAAATAACAATTATTTAAAATTTTCGAAATACAAATCACTCATTATTTACAATTGAAGGCCATTTTTTCATATAAAAATGACAAAAATGTGTAATATGTCCTCTATTATAAAGAGATACTCAGTATGAGCAAAATTTCAGCGCGGTAAATGGGCATTCAGATCTTATGGATTTTCATATTTTCATACATAATAACTGATTTTTAATTATCATTGCTGTAACGATTGCTGCAACGATTGTAAAATAACGATTTGAACTTTAAGAAAAAAGGTCTATAAGCTTTGAACGAAATGTCATACTTTTATTTTTTTTGTGTTCATTATTTATAATGTAAGGCCTTTTGTCCATATGAAATGACACAAACATGCATGATGTCTATGATTATAATGATATACACAGTATTACCAAAATTCCTTCGCTCAAAATGAGTCAACCAGAGGATGAGGATTTCAGTGCAATTCTCTAAGGTCTTTCAGAATGAAGAAAAATTTGAATTTTTTTTCTTCAGATTTATAAAGTTTTTTGCTTTAAAAGTTTTAGAAATACGTACTGACTGCTTCAACAAACTTGTCTTTTCAATTTGGGATCAATCACATAATGGGAAGTTACTGAAAAATGAATCACAAAATTCCACCAATCAAAGCTCTCAAGAGTCAAGTTAAATAAAAGTGTGTAAAAACAAATGAAGATGTAGATATAGATAGCAGTACTAGTTCGTATTGTAATACATACACGAAACTTAGACTGCGTTACAATTGAATGCTAATGGTCTCCAAATTCTATATCATGCTAAATTGAAAAATTTAGCATGATATCGTTCCAATTCATTTCTGCTAAATAATTATGAATTTGAACACCAGGTGTAAAAAACAAATAATTTTTATTGACGGTTTTGCAATAAAACTAAAATAATGAAATTGTATATCTAATATACAAACTCAAACTTATTTTTACTCCCGTTCCACTCGGCAGTCGGCTGCCGCAACCAGTGAAACGGTAAAGATCCCGCGCTGTCATACTGGCAGATCGCAGAGAGACTTCTTTGTCCGAACTGCGTACAAATGGAATAGTTTGCCGGAACACTTAGTCTCAGGTGGCTTCAACCCACAGATGTTTAAAAAAAGCGTTAATCTACACCTTAGAACGCCAGTTGTTGTGGGACCCAGGTCTAGACCTAGGTCTTAAAAGGTATTTATGTGTTGTTGTGACACATATTCTAAACCCTATTACACAACACATTTTATTAAAAAAAAAAAAAAAAATATCAAGCTTTTGAGAAGCGATGCAGAATTGTATGAGTATTTGGAAATGCGTAGTATTGTTTTAATAAAAGTATCGGCTACAGAGCATTTACGTGTAACTACAATTTAGAAAAAAAAAGAAGCTCACAAAACGATTTATTGCGACTCTAAACAAGCTTTTAAGAAAAAGTTACGATCAATAGTTAAAAAATGTTTTTTTTTATTTATTGATAAACTTTTATTGATAATTTTCAAGCTTGTTTAGAAGCGCAATGAATCGTTTTGTGAACTTCCGTCCCATTTTTTTAAAATGTAGATACACGTAAATGCTTTGTAGCCGACGATATATTTTACATATATGTACAAATTTTTATCGTGTGCATAATTGTAGGGGTTAAGGTACTATAACGTTTAACGTTTAGGGAGTGTTCATGACATAGTAAATGGGATCATAGCCTTGAATGACCTATTAACTAAACGACATTTAAGATTAAACACTCAATCGTGTCGGCAAGTTTTAAAATTGATTCCGGCAAAACATTATGAATCAATTCAATCGGACATGAATTGACACTATTTTTGTTTTGGCTAGCTACAGAGTTTTATCTACCAAATTAAACATACCTAAAACTACAGCGTTTCGAATATCTAGCAAATACTTGGACATTTTCAAATAATTTTACCCTCAACAAACATTTTATACCATCTCAAGCTTCTTCACCAGCATTTATGAAAGCTGTGCAATTGATGGTACACATATAAAGATAAAATGTACTGTTGAATTATACAGCCCTTATATCAATAAAAAAAACTCGATTATTCTATCCATTCCAGATGCAAGCTAATTCATTTAAGGTTTTTGTAATATATGTGTGTATTTTGAATTTATGTTTATGTTTAAATTATTCGTAAAATATAATTAGGTTAACGTTAACGTTAACGTTTAACTGTCAGTTCAAATAAGCCTACTCAATTCAAATAAGTCTACAAACATTTAAAATTGGTGGATTTAGTCAACTCGAAAATGTGCTAAATTGATTTAGCATTGCGGAGACTATTTAGCATTCAATTGGAACGCAGTCTCAGACGCATATTACACTATCAAATAAATTGGTCAAATAAAAAAATTTGACAGGAAATTGGACAGTGTAATAATGTTCGGCATTCTGACTATAAAAATAGGAATAAACGAATGGAAATACATAAAGAAATTTCAGAAGTCATGCTGCTCAATGGCTACGAATACAACCTTGATGATATCAAAAAAAAAATATTGCGACGCTGATGCATAGGCTGACTTCACCACAGCTCTGGAAACATAGTGTTCTGGATATATAATGAGCTAATATCCATAAAATACTTTAATTAAAAGCTAACCAATATTATGGACTTCGTAGTTCTAATAATAAAAATATTAAAGCAGGTAGTAGTATCTCAACAAACATAAATTCTGTTGTACGAGAAGAAGTAAACAAAAATTTTATCGGAAGTGACAAAGCGGAAGTTAGGATGCAGAACTGTTGTAAACCGTACTAAATGTGTATGTACCAAATTTCATCCAACTCGATTATCAGGTACAGAAGTTATTGAGCTTCCAAAATAACAGGTGCTTGGAGGACCCCCTACCACTTTGTTCACTATCGCTAAAAAAAACTAATCAGTTTCTTGCCATACATATTTGCATCTTTTTGCAAAGTGTAATCAAAATTACTTAACGAACGAATGTTGTATGCTTCCAACAAACATTGAAACAATAAACAGGTGTTCGGGAGGACCCCCACCACTTATCCCAATATTGTCCAAAAACTAGTCAATTCTTTGTCAATAAAGTCTTTATCTTTTTTCAAAGTGCCATTAAAATTGATTAATGAATGAAATCTGTATGCTCCCAACAAACTTTAAAAACCAAGTGTGAAAAGTCAGCAGTTGTATGGTAGATCCCCCGCCACTTTGATCAATGTGTCCCAAAAGATGATAATTATCTTCTTACACTAATTGAAACCTTTCCATAAGTTTTATCATAATCACTTCATTATTGTAGGCTGTAGTGTGCATAAAGATACTGAAAAAACTGCCAACAATTAAAAAAAATTTTTTTTTACCGGAAGTAAAAAACCGGAAGTTGGATGCAGAATTTTTGTAAATCATACTAAATGCTTATGTACAAAGTTTCATCCAATTCGATTATCAGGTACAGATGTTATTGAGCTTAAAAAAAAAACAGTTGTATGGGACACCCCCCACCACTTTGTTCACTATCGCTCAAAAACTAATCAGTTCTTTGCCATACATGTTTGCATCTTTTTCCAAAGTGTCATCAAAATTGGTTCACGAACGAATGCTGTGTGCTCCCAACAAACATTGAAAAAATGATGACACAGTAAACAGGTGTTCGGGAGACCCCGTACCACTTATCCCAATATTGTCCAAAAACTAATCAGTTCCTTGTCATTTAAGTTTCCATCTTTTTCCAAAGTGTCATTAGAATTGATTAATGAATGAAGTCTGTATGCTCCCAACAAACTTTAAAAACAAAGTGTGATAAGTCAGCAGTTGTATGGTAGACCCCCCGCCACTTTGATCAATGTGTCCCAAAGGATGATAATTATCTTCTTACATTAATTGGAACCCTATTCCATAAGTTTCATCATAATCACTTCATTATTGTAGGCTGTAGTGTGCATAAAGACACTGAAAAAACTTCAAAAAAGTACAAAATTTTTTTTTTACCGGAAGTGAAAAACCGGAAGTTGGGACGCAGAACTATTGTAAATCGTACTACATACTCATGTACCAAGTTTCATCCAATTCGCTTATCAGGTACAGAAGTTATAGAGCTTTTAAAAAAACAGGTGCTCCAGGGACCCCTCACCACTTTGTTCACTATCGCTCAAAAACTAATCAGTTCTTTGCCATACATGTTTGCATCTTTTTGCAAAGTGTCATCAAAATTCGATAACGAACGAATGCTGTGTGCTCCCAACAAACATTGAAAAAAGTGTGACACATTAAACAGGTGTTCGGGAGGACCCCCACCACTTATTCCAATATTATCCAAAAACTAATCAGTTCTTTGTTACTTAAGTTTCCATCTTTTTTCAAAGTGTCAATAAAATAAATTATTGAATGAAGTCTGTATGCTCCCAACAAACTTAAAAAACAAAGTGTGAAAAGTCTGCATTTGTATGGTAGACCCCCCACCACTTTGATCAATGTGTCCCAAAACATGATAATTATCTTTCAAACACTAATTGGAACCCTATTCCATAAGTTTCATCATAATCACTTCATTATTGTAGGCTGTAGTGTGCATAAAGACACTGAAAAAACTTCAAAAAAGTACAAAAAAATTTTTTTTAAGGGAAGTGAAAAACCGGAAGTTGGGATGCAGAACTATTGTTAACCGTACTACATACTCATGTACCAAGTTTCATCCAATTCGCTTATCAGGTACAGAAGTTATAGAGCTTTCAAAAAAACAGGTGCTCCAGGGACCCCCCATCACTTTGTTCACTATCGCTCAAAAACTAATCAGTTCTTTGCCATACATGTTTGCATCTTTTTCCAAAGTGTCATCAAAATTCGTTCACGAACGAATGCTGTGTGCTCCCAACAAACATTGAAAAAAGTGTGACACATTAAACAGGTGTTCGGGAGGACCCCCACCACTTATTCCAATATTGTCCAAAACCTAATCAGTTCTTTGTTACTTAAGTCTCCATTTTTTTCCAAAGTGTCAATAAAATAAATTAATGAATGAAGTCTGTATGCTCCCAACAAACTTAAAAAACAAAATGTGAAAAGTCAGCATTTGTATGGTAGACCCCCCACCACTTTAATCAATGTGTCCCAAAACATGATAATTATCTTTTCACACTAATTGGAACCCTATTCCATAAGTTTCATCATAATCACTTCATTATTGTAGGCTGTAGTGTGCATAAAGACACTGAAAAAACTTCAAAAAAGTACAAAAAAAATTTTTTTACCGGAAGTGAAAAACCGGAAGTTGGGATGCAGAACTATTTTAAACCGTACTACATACTCATATACCAAGTTTCATCCAATTCGCTTATCAGGTACAGAAGTTATTGAGCTTTCAAAAAAACAGGTGCTCCAGGGACCCCCCACCACTTTGTTCACTATCGCTCAAAAACTAATCAGTTCTTTGTCATACATGTTTGCGTCTTTTTCCAAAGTGTCATCAAAATTCATTAACGAATGAATGTTTTATGCTCCCAACAAACATAAAAACTTTGTGGAAAAAACCACCTGTTGTATGGTGGACCCCCCAACCCTTTATCCAATGTGCTCCAAAAGCTGATAAAATCTTTCTCATGTTATTTAAAAGCTTTTCACAACGTTTCATGAAAATCGATCGGTAATTGTAGGCTACAGTAGGGATAAACACCTGAAAAAAAAACTTTTTAACCGGAAGTGACAAACCGGAAGTTGGTATGCAGAAACATTTGAAACAGTACTTAAACCTTATATACTAAGTTTCAATAAGATCATAGCCCGGAATCAGAAGTTATTCAAGATTTAAACTTATAGGTGTTCGGGAGACCCCCCGCCATTTTGTCCAAATTTGAAATGAATCCAGATCTTCCATTTTCAAGTGAACCTGCATCATTTGCCAAAGTTTCATCAAGATCCTATGCAGAAAACTAAAGAAAAGTGTGGAAGTGGACTTTTTAGTGGACAGTTTCAATTTTTAGCGTTCAGTTTTTTAAACGGAACACTGTTGGTGAGAGTAAAACGAGTTTTTCACATTATATCGATTATCTCGTAAACTATAAATGCTGTGGATTTGAAATTTGAGGGGCGTATAAAACTAATCTGTCCACATGAAATGACGGATACAAATAAAACTAACGTGGTTTTCGTTTGGTTTACAGGGGTACGATGTGAGACCTTTGAGAAAATACATCTTTTTATAGATTCAAGTAGGGTATCATATGAAAGGGATTCCTTTCAGTATTTCTTAAAAATTTGTTTTGGAATTTCACACCTCAACATTTTTTGTATAATTTTGAATAATGACGTTTTTTCGTGTTTTCTTACCTTGATTAGCTCCGAACCTAACTGATCGAAAATCTTCAAATGTATTTGGAATGATTGTAAAATTAGGACGTTTTTAATAAATAAATATATAAAAGTGTCATATACTCATAATTATATTTATTAAGGGGGTGGAATCCAATTTAATACTTAATAAATCAACTCATCCACCACATTTAACCAAGCAGAAAGGTACAGGAACAAGCACTCTCCAATACCTTCATATTTGTTACCAAATAGTACATACAAATCTCAGATTATTCTGGATTCAATTAAACGTGGTTTTACTGCGAGCAACACACAACAGATGCTCACAATTTCATAACCACGCAACATCAACATAAAAATATTTCTGCAACTACAATCAAGGATTTCCACCAAATTGAATAATCTACAAAATTCTTATCACTATTTGATAAGACGAGCTCAAGGATTCAAGGATTTCCACCAAAAAAATAATCTACAAAATTCTTATCACTATTTGATAAGACGCACATGACATCCAGACAAACAACAATATAGCAAGTAGCAATTACAACGGATCAGAAGAACTCACACACAAACACACTGGATCATAGTGATCAATTCCGCAAAAAACAACAATTTCAAAATTACTGGAAAATAACTTATAGGCATAAGCTGAATATTTAGGAACTCCTAAATATCACCCAGGTAAGAAATTTACACTTGATCCAAAACTATATTGATTCGATTGCTGAGCGCTTATATTATATCAAATAAAAATCCATTAAAAGTTAAATTCAATATTCTTAATACAAAAAAGTTGGAATTTACGTACAGGGCGTGTTCAATAACATATTAGTACTATATTCGATTTAGTATAAACTCAGATAATTTTTTGAATTCAGATTGGAGAGTTTGGAATTGTATTATAGTGGAATATTATATTATATCATAATAAACTATTGTTTTATAACAAACTAAAGCGACATAGATATTTAAAATACTAACATTGTAAGAACATTCGAACATAATTGCACATTGCGTTGAGCGGGTAATTAATTTGAATGGACTCTCGAATCACTTCTGACCGTCTCATACGTAGTCTTCAATAATAGTGAAAACAATTTAAATTCGCCTGAGCAAATAAAATCACAGTTCAAGATCCAGGCATAATTGATTTTCCTAGCCTCTTGCAACTGATTTCTAACAAACCACTTTGAACAATATAATAATCCCAACACGTTCAAAACACCATTTCATTATATAGTGGAAAAACATAAACCACATTTGCATATGAATGGTATCGAACACCACACCTAACAACATTAAGTTGGACGCATAGAGTATAACTCTATGATAATTTAGAAATTTTTAATTTAATATATACTAACACAGAAGATATGGGGATAACTCACCTACAGCTTCTACCATATTTACGGAGGAGGACCAAGAAATGAAGGATTCAACACACCTAATAACCTAAAAAAAGGTATCCCGCATTACACAAGAACACAAAATAAAAAAGCTTTCACAGACAACCTCACTTACAACGAAATGAGAAATCAAAATGACACTACAACAGATAAAGAACGAATCACACCAAAATACATTCCAGGAGATTTAGAGCCTTTCACCCTACTCGCTGAAAAAAAAAAGTATCAGTGACATATTATTTGCCAAAAAACTAAAACAAAAAAGAATGGGGACCATAGTAAAAGTAGAACAAATTAATAGTAACAAAATTAAAATTATCACAAAAGATAGGGCAACTGCCAACAAAATCATCAATGACAAGGAATTGAAAGATATCCTGGGAACAGATATCTATATTCCCAACTTTATCTTGGAATCCATACGTATCATTAATAAAATTCCACTAGACATTGACCTAGTACAAATAAAAGACAATTTGGAAGAAAGGTATAGAATCCTAAACATAGATAGAATACATAAATAGAATTCTGATACCCAAAAGGCGGATCCACCACAGCCTTAAAAATTAAATTTAGAGTTAATACGCTCCCAGAAACCATCAAATTATTCGAAGAAAAAAGGCCTATTAGGCATTACATTCCAAACTCAATTATGTGCATTAAATGTCTTAGATTCGGACATAAAGCAAAGTTCTGCCAGGGTAAAGAGAACTGTATAAATTGTGGAGCCGCCAATCACACCTCGACAGATTGCGAAACAACCACGATCTGATTCCACTGTAAAGGGCCCGCATAAGGCCAACGATATGAAATGCCAGGAATATACCAGTCAAAAAAACATAAAATTCTGGATGACAACAAAAAAAACTATCCTATTCAGAAGCATTCAAATATAACAAAACAAAAGAACAAGCCATAGACTGTTTTAATTTCCCAGCACTACCCAACTCTACAAAAAACGTATGGTTTAACTCAAACTTGGTTTCGGATAGAGAGGAACTCTTGAAAGAGATCGACGACTTAAAAACAGAAATGGAGAAGATCAAAAATGAAAAAGAAATAAATGACACAATTACTGTTAACATGATGAAGGAAGAACTAGAACAGACAAAAAATAGCAACATCAAACATAGAGAAGAATTGAAAAAAGAATCCACATTGATGGAAATGATCAAATCACTTACTGAGGAAATAGATATAGTTAAAAAAAACCAACATTGAAAACAAAAAAACGAAATCCAAGAAAACATTGAAATAAAAAAACTCAAAACAGAAATGTTGAAATTTAAAAAAGAACTTAACCAAGAAGTAAAAAAGAAAATGAATAATTTCCTGGAAGATTTTAGAAACATCGCCAAAATAAATGCTGACATAAAAGAAATGTTTAACAAATTAATATCCACCACCTATAGACCAACCAGGGGTATGACTTACCTCTAATTCGAATAGGAAATCTATCCAACGAAATAGAAACAATACTCCGAAATGCCTTAGGAAACAATGTTAACCTCAACAGTTCATAAAATCAGGACTCTCCCTAATATATAAGCCCTATAATGTCTCCACATAAAACACATAACACCAACTACAGTATTCTTACACGGACAGACTTCCTAATACACTCGCCAAAAATTTTTACAATCAAAATTAATCAAACTTATACTGAATTATTCAAGTTCAATCAAATATTCTACTTTTATACATCTTCTGAACATTTAAAAAAACGTCATCATCTTGTTTCTAGAAGGCAAACAACTTCAAAGATTCTACCTAATAATGTAGATGACATTATCAATACTTTTCATAATGACGTTTTTGAAATTATAAAAAAGCACAATTTTGAAACACTCAACGTAATTAATTTTGATCAAGTGCCACGTTACTTTGAAACTGAACAAAAGTCAATAACTACTACCAAAGGTAAGCGAAACATTTTGATGCGCAAGGCTTCATCGTCACATGAAAGATTCACGGTTACATTCGCTATCAACATGGAAGGAAAAATTTACCAACCACATTTACTTTTTTCTAATTTGATAAAGACACCTGTCGTATCTCAGGGTTGCCTGGTAAATGGAAATAAAACCGGTATGTGGAGTGAAACTATTTTTTATAACTATATTGAAAACATTGTGGTTAAGTGGGCTGAAACATCCTTCTATAAGCAGCCAACTCTATTACTTATTGACCGTTATGGCCCACATGTGACTTTAATGAATAGTAAAAAAATTGATAAATGTAATATTTATCTAATTTTGATTCAAAAGACATTAACAGGACTTCTCCAACCGTTAGATGTGTGTTTCAACCGCAGTTGTCAAGAATTTTATAATACATCATATGATTTGCATATAGCCAAGGCTCTTGAGGATAAAAAACTACAAACAAAAGCAAGAAATCCAAAAATACCTTCGTATTTAGCTGCCCATACAAGGTTGTACAACTGGTCCAGTAATTGTCTATTACTAGCCGCCAGTAATGCAGCAATGGGCGAGTACTGGCAATCACGACTGGGCCATTAACATAATTTTACTGGATGATAACTTCGGACAATAAATGGTTGCCATTCTTGGGCCAAATACTGGCAACCATGACTGAGCCGTTAAAAAAAATATACATTATTATCATAAGTAAATTTAAATAAATTAAATACAAACTAATTTAAAATAAAATAAAAATGACGAAAAAAATTCAAAACTCCCCATAGCACTGGTTCAGTTGCAAGAATGGCTGAGTGATGGCAAACACCGCCCTGACTCCGCCAGTACTCCGCAATAAAAAAAAATATAAAATAATATTTTTTATACATAAATTTAAATAAATTATTTAGAAAATAATTAAAATAAAATAGAAATGAAAATAAATTAAAACATATACCAACCTTTTCTTTATTACCATAGTCTTTCAACCGACAAGGCGATAACTAAACTATATGTGAAATTTTTCAAACTATGTATTTCTAAAAGGGATAATACTCTAGTGAAATTTTAAAAAAATGACAGATCGGTAAATTCATGGCTACAGTACTGGCGCAATAACAATAGCCAAGTAATATTTACCATTCATGGGCCATTGCTTGGCCATTAAAAGGTAACAATATACTGGCTATTTTCTGTAAACCATAGATCGGCCGATGATTGGTTCTAGTATTGGCCCAGCAACAATAGCCAAGTACTGTTAACCATTAATGGACCAGTGCTTGGCCGTATATCAATGTCTGGCAAAACCTACTTGGGTGTGTCACAATAGGTTTTAGATTAGGTAGCTGCACAAGATAAAGCATTAAAAAATCATTCAAAATTTGTGGAATTGGTGATAATTAGATAATTTTGCTTT
>OY856188.1:189101603-189114103 GCA_963693315.1 Diogma glabrata | reverse complement strand
AATGTGTAACTGATTAGTGACCAGTATTGTAAAACGTCGATAATAGGCGATACCCATCCGTGAACGAAGACAATTTTATTCGTTTTGGTAATTGTGAAGGTGGCCTAATGATTGGATTTCTTCACTGTATCGTTACTGTTAACAGTGGTGTATAAACAACAAAAAAAAGAAGATAAAGGAGGAAACTATAAGTGTTACTGGGGGACTAACGATGGATATAACTTTGGAGTTAGGTGAGACGTGAAATGGGTCCGACGTAATAACAATTGTCGATGGTCGAATATTATATGGAGGAGTAAATTTACGTACCTCTCATCCACCATCACATAATTCAGCCGCTACCATCACTCAACTTACCTCTGCAATCATTCGATTCAACCCGTGAGTGATATATTTCTACGATATCTCAACGTTTATCCACAATCATTCGATTCATACGTTATATATTCCTACATCCACTCAACTTACAATCACTCAACTTACATCCGCAATCATTCGAATCAACAGTGATAAATTCTTGACCATCTCTCAACGTTTATCCGCAATCATTCGTTTCATACGTTATATATTTATACAATATCTCTACGTTTATCCATAATCATTCGATTCATCAGCCATATATTGCTACAATCACTCAATTTATATCCGCAATCATTCGATTCAACAGTATATATTCATACCATCTCTCAACGTGTATCCGCATTCATTCGATTAATACGTCATATATTTCTACAATATCTCAACATTTATCCACAATCATTCAATTTATCCGTTATATATTGCTACAATTTCACAACGTTTATCCACAATCATTCGAGCCAACAGTCATATTTTACGTATACTTGCGCGACAATCCACCGCATGCGCTAGATTCGACAAAATAGATAAATTTTTGAGTTTTCGATCGAATTCAGAAATTGGAGCCGATCTAAGTACACAATTTATTTTTTTAAGAAAATGGAAATGTAGCGTTTTGGTGTGGACCTCCACAATTTATTTGTATTTTCGTCGTTTTACTGTTCGTGTGGCTACTTTAAAACAATTTTGTGAAGACGCCAATGTTGAATATAAAAAACTTTTAGGATATTCAAAAGTTAGATCATGGAATCATTTTTTGTTCATGAATTATCGGAGATATTTATGTATTTTGTACATAATCAGGCATCTATTTTCCACAAAACGATCCAAAAGATTGAAGGTGAGCATATTTCAGCTACAGAAGTTAGTCTTATTTTGAATGATTTTATCCTTCAATATAAATCACGATTTGAAGAAAAATTTATTCCGTTAACGATAAAAAAGAGGAATCAAATCCAGGTATAACGCGAAAGTTTACCAAAGAAATGCTGAATTTCTATCAAATATGTTTCCAGTATGTCGAAGAATGGTCTGATAAAAATATCACAGGAAATGTCAGTTTTCAATGGTGTTTTTTAACTTCATCGCAAATAAATTGGACAGATATTGAAAATTGCGTTGAGTTTTTATCTACAGAAATGCCTGGTATTAAAATCGATGCCAACGTCCTATTTGAAGAAATTCGAAGACTAAATCTTTATTTAAGTTTTGATCAATTAGAACTATGGAACAATCAACATGTGGAAATTGATAAAAGATGGGTAGAAATATTTAAACATTTCAAAAATGAACACATTCCTTATGCAAATTTACTAATTCTTGTTGAATTTATGTTGTGCTGTCCTGGAACTAATGCAGCAGTTGAAAGAGTTTTTTTTCAATCGGTAATGATTTTTGGACAAGCGAGAAAACCAGATTGAATGTTGATACTTTAGCTAGAGCACTAACCGTAAAATACAATATGAAGGATATTTCTTGCTCTGAAATTTATAATATATTGTTAGAAAATAGTATATTGATAAAAGAAATTCATTCAATGGAAAAATACTCCGTTACTGTGGGAAATTTTGAATTTTTTTTTTTTTTTTAGCAGAAATATTAACGAAATAACAATTTTATATTTTTCCTAAAAATAAAAAAATAGATTAAAACTAAACAATTAAACAGTTTGTTTTATTTTAAATAGAATAAAAGAAATTTATATTTACATATCCATTAAACGTCAATTAATATAATTTAATTTATGACATGAAGTTAGTACCGATTAAATGATATTTTCTGTTTTAAACCGCAAGCTTTCAAGCGTTCAAATATGATTTGAAAAATAATTGTAGCTTTTTTTTTGTTTTATTTATTTAATTTAAATATAAAAGGTAAGCAATAATCTAAATTTTTAATAGGTAAGGTATTATATTTATGCCATATTTATTCAAATGTTATTAATAAATGAGAAAATAAGATAGCTGTTTGTTATTCTACGGTATAAATTCAAACTGTAAAATCTGCCGTTAGATATTTTTAAAAAAGTCAAATATGACCATTTCTAATTTAAGTAAAACAGTTTTAAACAACGAAATTACGAAATTTTAAACGAAAAAAAAATTACATATTAAATTAAATAAAAGGAAAAATCTTTAGAAAAAAAAACAAAAATTAAAATAATAGTATTGTGAACAGCAATAAAACAACAACAACATTAATAATAAATTAAAACGGTAAGTAAATTAAATAATATGCAATTTTGTGAAATAATACTTAAGCTAAAAATGTTCAATTTTAAAAAACAAAACTTTTAAAAATTTAAAGTACTGAAATAAAAATTTAATATTTCATTGATTAAAAAAATTATTCAATAGCTTTTTAATATTTGAGTTTTGTTTTTTATCATTAAAATTAACAAGTTTTAATATGGAGATGTTCTGCACGAAATTAATTGTTTTATTTCTGATTCTTCTAACCGTGTTCGATTTGACTGAAGCAACTGCGACAACAGAAAAATTGTATGTAATTTTTGTTGTTTTTTCAGTTGTTTCAGTCAAATCGATCGCTGCTTCTGTTCATGCAAAACTTTTTGTAATATTATGATGAAAACAGCACACCCTTATTTTTTCCGATATGCAAATCACTATACAAGCCTAATGATGTTGTTTTATTTATTTATATACATACATATTTATATATATATATAAATATATATATATATATATAATATATATATATATATATATATATATATATATATATATATATATATATATATATATATATATATTAGACTGGTCGTTAAAAACTAATTTTTCCAAGACGCCCCCTAGAAAAATTCTTTGTGGTCAAAAAACCACAACGGCACTATTTTTTCTTTTTTTAAATCAAAAGAACACGTGCCGCAAAATCGTCGAAGTTGATTTTTTGAAAAATTCGTAGATTTTTTCAAATATCTCATAAAATATGCAGATGTCAAAAAAAATCACATAACCATTTTTGTAGGAAATTTAATTTTCTACAAAAAAGATGCATGTCATTTTTTCCCGAAAACGTATAGTTCTCATGATATTTTAATTATGAACTTGTAAGTTTTCGTAATTTTTAGAAAACGTAAAAAATAAAGATGACGAAAAACTCCTAATTTTCTCCTTATGCTATAGAATGAAATGTATAAAAAAATAATCATGACAAAAAAAATCAAAATTAGTACTTTTTCGTCGAAATTTTCATCATTTGGTTTTACGAGTTTCGAAAAATTTCAAGTTTTATTTCAAAATATCATCAGAAATATAGGTTTTAGGAAAAAAATGACATGGACCTTTTTTGTAGAAAATTAAATTTCCTGCAAAAATGATTATGTGATTTTTTTTGACATCTGCATATTTCATGAGATATTAACAATTTTATCGAAAAATAAACTTCGATGATTTTGCGGCACGTGTTCTTTTCACTTAAAAAAAAAAAAAATAGTGCCGTTGTGGTTTTTTGACCACAAAGAATTTTTCTGGGGGGCGTCTCGGAAAATTTAGTTTTTAACGACCAGTCTAATATATATATATATAATATAATATATATATATATATATATATATATATATATATATATATATATATATATATATATATATATATATATATATATATATATATATATATATATATATATATATATATATATATATATAATATATATATATATATATATATATATATATATATATATATATATATATATATATATATATATATATATATATATATATATATATATATATATATATATATATATATATATATATATATATATATATATATATATATATATATTAAAAAAGTATTATTCAGGTTTTGTTTATTAAAACAAATGTTTCAAATTCAATATATGTTATAATGTTTTTGACTATTTGGATCAAAAGATTTGTTTTGATTTAATTAATTTTTAATTACCAATCAAGCTGCTTATAAGTTTTGTGCATAATATTATGGTCGTGCAATTTTTTACTTTTTAAAGTGTTATTAATACTAGGAGGGCCCGGCGTGCTTCGCTACGCTTATAAATAAAGTTTTTGCGTAGACATTTTGTTGACGTAGAAGCAATGATTTCAAAAAGTGGTAATGAGAAATGCTACCATATAATTTTTAATTTTTCTTTTTAAATATATGAATGAAAAATAATCAGAACTCTAGCTGATCAGTTCGGATATATGAAAAATTAGCGAAGCTTACTTGAAAACTTATTTGATCGCTAATTTTTCATATGCTAATTTTTCATACGAAGCTTACTTGAAAACTTATTTGATCGCTAAATAAGTTTTCAAGTAAGCTTCGTATGAAAAATTAGCATATGAAAAATTAGCGATCAAATAAGTTTTCAAGTAAGCTTCGCTAATTTTTCATATATCCGAACTGATCAGCTAGAGTTCTGATTATTTTTCATTCATATATTTAAAAAGAAAAATTAAAAATTATATGGTAGCATTTCTCATTACCACTTTTTGAAATCATTGCTTCTACGTCAACAAAATGTCTACGCAAAAACTTTATTTATAAGCGTAGCGAAGCACGCCGGGCCCTCCTAGTACTCATAAAAGAGGAAAAGGTTTTTGAGAAAAGTGAGAGGAAATCAGGTAACAATGACTTCTGGGAAGACGATATTTTTTGTGAAAACTCTATCATCTTTGAACAAATGACCTTGGTCAGATGTATCATAAATATAAAATTTCAAACATTCAAACGCACGCACTCTACTTGCAGCAACATACAATTGACCATGTGTGAATACAGGTTCTTTAAGTAAAATGGCAACTCTGTTGAATGTCTGACCTTGAGATTTATTAATAGTCATAGCAAAAGCAGGAATAATAGGGAATTGAGTTCTTTGAAATTTAAATGGAAGAAGAGTTCCAGAATAAGTCAAATGAATGCGTGGAATTAGAATGCGTACACCTCGCATGACACCAGTCAAAACTTCACAATCTATTGAATTTCGGTGCATAACTTTTACACGCATTCGTGTTCCATTTACTAATGCTTGACCTGTATTTAAATTACGTATGAGGAGAACAATGCAATTCACTTTCAAATTTAATTTATGAGGTGGCAAACCTCCTACACTCAATTTATTTAAAAATTCTATTGGAAAATTGTTCTGCTCACGAATGTCATCACAAACAACTTTATCAAAACTAAAATATGCTTTCTCCTCTCCTGGCATAATACTCAAGATTTTAGAATTGATTTCATTGCAATCATTGTTTTTGGGGGCTAAAATGACGGAACTCAAAATGTCATCAGATAAAATTGTATCAGAAATATTTCCAAAAATGTCTTCAATAATATTGTCTGGATTGCCAATCAAATTATGAGGAATTTCAATGATATCTGAACCAAACTGTGGAAAACTTTGCATATCACCATTACCGAGTCTTCTAAGAAATTCTACAAATTCAATTTCATGAGGGAGAGCTCTCATGTTTTGATTTAATTTCAAAATTTTAAAGTTAATAAATTCTTGCCAAGATGTAATACAATTTTCAATTAAAATAGAACGTGAGCCATGCGGTATAACTGGAAGAATTTGGCGAAAGTCACCGCTCAGTAAAAGAGTTTTACGTGCAAACAGTTTATTTTTATTTTCTTCGTTTGGAGTCAAATCTCTTAACAAACGATCAATTAATTTTAAAGCATGAATAGAACACATTGAAATTTCATCTATAATAATGATTGATGCATTATTAATATATGTGCCATGTACACTGTTTGGAGTTATATTTGGCATTGAATTCTCTAATAATGGAATTGGTAATTTGAAAACATTATTCAAAGTTCGCCCCCCAATCAAAAGAGTTGATGCAATACCACTGAAGGCAGTTACAATACACGAAAGATTTAATGAATTAAATTTATGAATGATTGCCGTTTGAACAAAAGTTTTGCCACAACCTGCATGAGCTGTCAAGAAAAAAACATTACTTCCAGTATCATGGAATTGAGCTTCACGCAAAACAATATCAATCACACTACGTTGCTCATTATTTGCATTTTCATACATTCTATCGAAAACTATAGCTTCTTCTTCAATATCAAAATGACCTACATCGCCAATCTGTAAGTTATATTGTGGAATCGGAAGACCAAGATCACCACATGAAGTATTATGTGTAAGAAGAATTTCATTAATTTCAATCAAGGCTCGATTAATTGACACATCTTCATCGTAATTTCGTAAAAAGTCTTCAATCATACTATTTCTAAATTCAATCCATAAAGCTAAAGCATTCGGAGGAACATTCAAACCACAGATAAATGCAAATAATTGACGAAACTGTTTTGGTGATTGAATTTCTGAAGCTTCAAGTAAACATTCACGCCATTCATTATCATTTGTTGCAATACCTCGAGCTTCACATGCTGCAACAAAAGTAGGGTACTCAACACCTTCATACATACGTAGATCAGAAAAAGATTTTGGACCACGAACATGCAACAGAAGTAAACGCATATGAAACAATTCTATATCTTTTGGAGAAACCATATATAATCGAGCAACAACTTTATCAGCCCCACGTTGTCTTCTTTTCCACGATTTACTTTGATCATGCCAAACATAATGTAATGGTAATTCTGTATACAAAAACTCATTAGCTAAATTATCAATGGAATTCAAATGGAAAAATGCTAACAATTTTGTTCTTGATACATTTGCGACTGCACCAGCCACATTACCATTCCTGATATAAACATTTTGTCTATTAGGCAAATGACAATCAAGTCGAATAATTGTATGAGATTGAAAATGCATTGGAAATTCAAATATGCGCCAAGCAGCTTCAGTCGAACCAACATACCGTCCATTCAAAAAATCTTGAATTTCATTTCCCACAATCGCATCATCATTATTCACTGCATTCTCTCCATTCACTCTCAATTCAACATTGGCAGAATCATACCCTTTATATACATACTTGTAAACATATTTCACACTTTTAACAGTCGTACATATTTCAACGTTAATATGACAATTGAATTTTGCAAGAAGATAAGGATTATATGGAACAACATATCTATTATCAAGAGATGCACCACGTACATCAACACTCATACCATTATCACGTCGACGATACAAAGGATAACCATTCACAGATTCTTTAGTATTTTCAGAAAAAGGTTTTGGAAAATTCTTACTACATTTACCATCTCTCATACAAACAGAATTGGGATTTAGAGCACCACATGGTCCATGCATCATATGACGTTTCACATATTCATGTAATTTAGGAAAAAGAATGGGATCAGGGATTTCAGTACATACAAATTTATTAATCATTTCATTTCCATCAATTCTATCTTCATCTAATAAATTTAACAAAATATGGGCATGCGGAAGACCACGTTTTTGAAATTCAATGGTATATATAAGTGCTTTGACAGAACCGAAAATCTTTTTTTTCATTAAACAATCTATGAGCTCTTTAAGTTTCACTTTAAACACACGCACAACAATATCAGGACGAAAATTCGAAGACTCATAATTACTCAAATTATCAACAATTTCTGGCCATTGAGGATTACATGTCATTGTTATAAATAAAGAAGGTTTACCGAAATGTTGTACAATAGACATTGCATCCAAGTAATTTTGATACATGTTACGTGGTAAACCGGTGAAAGAAGATGGCAAAATTACTTTACGACCAACTACTTGCATATTATCATCGCCATTGCGATTTTGATGCAAGAAATCTGTTAAATTATTGTACAAATCAGCACGAAGAGCAGATTGATTTGAACGAATGTAATGAAGCCGTGTACCTTCGATACGAACATACATATCAACAATCCATTGAAGAAATAATTTTTGAGAACGATGCAAAAGACTAAAACCATCACGTATAGCAAGGCGATAAGATGCATATTGCAACATTGTAACTTTTGTACGTGACACATTAGCACGTGAAGTTGAAACTAAATTATGTGGAATATTAACGTGCCACCCAGTATCACCATTTGGAAACAACAAAGGATAAGCTAAAGGATCCAAAGAAGAATCAAGGACAGAAACAGAACGAATTTCATTTGCATTTTTTGAAAAAACAATCATATTTCTTTCAAAAGGTGGTTCACCATCATCATTTTTAAAAATAGCAGCCACATCAGTTTGAACAGCATCATTAAAACGACGAATATCACATTCTCTGTTAACTTTTATAACCATTGACACATCAGCAGTAACATTCTCAGGTCTTTCACAAAATTCATGCATTGATTTGAAAGAACGAACAAAAGGATTCACACGATCTAACTCAAAACCTATCTCACGCATAAGAAAAATTTCACATACATTGGTATTTCTATTCATTTTCATATTAGCAGCAGTATCAACATCATAAAAATATAATTGTGCATACATTGGAGGTCGACCATAAGCAGGAATTAAAGCACCAGTACGATGATAAAAAATATTATGAATTTTAAAATGATAAATACCACGTGCAGTAGAATCCGCTATATTACATTCAGAACTGATCATTGCAAATGCCGAATTATAGGAACGAATATTTGAAAGAAAACTTTTAGAACGTTTTTTTATAGCATTATCATTTGAATTCAATCCTTCGAAAATATTAGAGAAAAATGCATTTTCAGAAAGAGGAGGTAAATTGACTTTGCCTTTATGGCAACACAAAGAAAACGCTTCATTATTATTTGAAGTAACTTCTCTTGCAAAATGTTTGGCATGACAAAAATGACAACTCATATCCAAAGCACCACAAACATACGAATCAAAGTTACCTGGAATCACATTCAAAGCACACTTGAACGAATCTCTCAAAATTACAAAGGGAATTTCATCATTCACCACATTCAATTCTAAATCATTCGCAACATTCATGACACCATTCATGACACCGTTCATGACACCATTCATATCATCAACATTCACTTCATCATTCACAACAACATCAGCTTCAGCATTCATTCCATCATTATTACCATTCATTTCATCATTCATAAAATCAACATTATTACGCATATTACGCATATAATCTCTTTTATTCCGACGACTCGATGTACCACTCACATCCAAACGACGTTTACGACGTAGTCTTGGCATCGAAATAAATAAATATATCAATATATCAAAAATATGAAATAACTCAAATATCAAAATATCTCAAAAATCTTTATATCAATAAAAAACAAAATAATCGAAAAATATCGAAAACCGTCCTTCTTGAAAGATAAAAGACGACTAAAATATAAAATAAATACGACGACTGAAATGAATATAAAATAAATATAAAAATTTTCGTTATTCGTTGTTCGGTTCGATAGCTAATATATAAAAAAGAAAAATTTTAAAGCATTGTTTTAAAGCAAAAAGAAAGATGTATGTAAACTTATAATGCATATGTATAGAAAAAGTTTTCCGTATATAATAACTTTTTTATTTATGATCCGATTTGTTTGAATCCGGATCCGACTATAGGTTACACTAATATCAGTTAGCTGTGAAAATTTCAAATGAATCCATCTGCGAATAAAAAAGCCTAATGCTCCACAAAGTTTTAATCTAGCGTATTAATATATAAGAAGATACATGTAACATTTTTATAATAATTTAAATTTTCTGAGGTATAGATGGTGTTAAATAATTTTCTACATTCCTGATGTTACGGTATTGACACTTTCAGAAGTCATTAGTACCATAACCACCTATTACGCAGTATATACCAACCTTTGTGGCAATCAGCCTGAGAGCGTATCCAGAGGGTTGAGTTTTACTATTTTTTTAGTAATTTAAATTTTCTGATGAATAGATGATATTAAAGAATTTTCTACATTCCTGATGTCTCGGTATTGACACTTTCAGAAGTCATTAGTACTATAACCACCTATCACACAGCATATACCAACCTTTGCTGATGAATAGATGATATTAAAGAAATTTCTACATTCCTGATGTCTCGGTATTGACACTTTCAGAAGTCATTAGTACCATAACCACCTATCACACAGCATATACCAACCTTTGTGGCAATCAGCCTGAGAGCGTATCCGGAGGGTTGAGTTTTACCATTTTTTTTAGTAATTTAAATTTTCTGATGAATAGATGATATTAAAGAAATTTCTACAATCCTGATGTCTCGGTATTGACACTTCAGAAGTCATTAGTACTATAACCACCTATCACACAGCATATACCAACCTTTGTGGCAATCAGCCTGAGAGCGTATCCAGAGGGTATAGTTTTACCAATTTTTTAGTAATTTTAATTTTCTGATGAATATATGATATTAAAGAATTTTCTACATTCCTGATGTCTCGGTATTGACACCTTCAGAAGTCATTACTACTATTACCACCTATCACACAGCATATACCAACCTTTGTGGCAATCAGTCTGAGAGCGTATCCAGAGGGTTGAGTTTTACCATTTTTTTAGTAATTTAAATTTTCTGAGGTATAGATGGTGTTAAAGAATTTTCTACATTCCTGATGTCTCGGTATTGACACTTTCAGAAGTCATTAGTACCATAACCACCTATCTCACAACATATACAAACCTTTGTGGCAATCAGCCTGAGAGCGTATCCAGAGGGTTGAGTTTTACCATTTATTTAGTAATTTAAATTTTCTGAGGTATAGATGGTGTTAAAGAATTTTCTACACTCCTGATGTCTCGGTATTGACACTTTCAGAAATCATTAGCACCATAACCACCTATCACACAACATATACCAACCTTTGTGGCAATCAGCCTGAGAGCGTATCCAGAGGGTTGAGTTTTATCATTTTTTTAGTAATTTAAATTTTCTGAGGTATAGATGGTGTTAAAGAATTTTCTACATTCCTGATGTCTCGGTATTGACACGTTCAGAAGTCATTAGCACTATAACCACCTATCACACAGCATATACCAACCTTTGTGGCAATCAGCCTGAGAGCGTATCCAGAGGGTTGAGTTTTACCATTTTTTTAGTAATTTAAATTTTCTGATGAATAGATAAAAACGGAAAAAACACTTTAAAAAGTAAAAAATTGCACGACCATAATATTATGCACAAAACTTATAAGCAGCTTGCTTGGTAATTAAAAATTGATTAAATCAAAACAAATCTTTTGATCCAAATAGTCAAAAACATTATAACATATATTGAATTTGAAACATTTGTTTTAATAAACAAAACCTAAATAATACTTTTTTAATAAAAAATCAACTAAGTATGTATTGAAAAATAATTAATTTAAGAAACAATATCAATGCAAAAAAATCATATATGAATATACGTAAAAAATTATATTTAACTATTCATTTCATTTCTTCACAAATAACTGAAATCAATTGGTTCACGACCGAATTTATTAATCTCAATTATTACTTTAGCCTATAAACTGTTTTATGAATATATTTTATGAATTAAATTAATAATAAAACAAAACTGTAGATAGAAAAAATGATTTTCTCTTCAAATCTAATTGTTTAACCCATAATTAATTCAAATTTAACTGGGACCTATATTTGTTACGCTAATGTCTACTTCTAAATTGTATGAATTTTTGTTATATCTGGTCGTCGCGGGCATGTTTTTTTCTCTCTGAACTATGTTTGAGAAAATTGTTTTAGAAACTGTTAGTGTTGACGGCTTTTAGCATCATATTTATTCTGTCTAATTTCTCTAATTCTTCATAGTTGAGAGATAAAAGCATACCCGCGACGACCAGATATAACAAAAATTCATACAATTTAGAAGTAGACATTAGCGTAACAAATATAGGTCCCAGTTAAATTTGAATTAATTATGGGTTAAACAATTAGATTTGAAGAGAAAATCATTTTTTCTATCTACAGTTTTGTTTTATTATTAATTTAATTCATAAAATATATTCATAAAACAGTTTATAGGCTAAAGTAATAATTGAGATTAATAAATTCGGTCGTGAACCAATTGATTTCAGTTATTTGTGAAGAAATGAAATGAATAGTTAAATATAATTTTTTACGTATATTCATATATGATTTTTTTGCATTGATATTGTTTCTTAAATTAATTATTTTTCAATACATACTTAGTTGATTTTTTATTAAAAAAGTATTATTTAGGTTTTGTTTATTAAAACAAATGTTTCAAATTCAATATATGTTATAATGTTTTT
>OY856188.1:189013143-189101403 GCA_963693315.1 Diogma glabrata | reverse complement strand
TTGAACGCCTAAATATTTTTTAATTACGAATTAAATGTTAAATATGGATAGTTCATAAGCAAACTTTCAGATGGCGGCGTAAATTAATTAATTTACTGTCAAACCTGCTTTATCGACTTTTTAATCATCCATGTAGGGCCCATGATAGTCTATTCATATGTTATTGAGCGATTATTTTGTTCCGGTATTTGCTGCAATGGCACTGCAAAAGGGGGAAAAGAAACGAAATTCAATAAAATTTATATGGGATTTCATACAAAACACAACTTGAATAATTTTAAAAATTATCTATGAAATTTCTCATTTTGCTACAATTATAGTAGTTTAATCAATGAGTGAATAATGAAGTAGTTTATTCTCAAGCAAAAGTTTAAAATTCGAGCGAGGCACGAGCGAGAATTTTAATTTGCGAGAGAATAAAATTCATTATTCACGAATCGATTACAATAGTTTATTCTCTGACAAAGAATTGTGTATTATAAAAAATAAAAACATTTTCTTCAATTAAAACAATAAATCTTTATTATGTTTTAATTGATAAATCAAATTTCTTTTAAAAAAAAACCATGATGATAAAAAACGCCCATCTCATACAATCAACCAAGTTCAAGGAAATAAGAGAATTTAACTCAAAATTTGATTTTTGAACAAAACTTATCAAAGCAATTGTGATTATAATTTGAAAATAATTTTAATGAAATCAAAACCATTTTGAAATCAAAACCATTATACCAATTGCATAATGATAATTTTTTATAGGAAAATTTTCATTAAACAATAGGTTAAGTTCATTAGGCTATAGGTTAGAAAACAATACAATAATACATACTATTATTATCGAAAAAACATACAAATAAAACTGATATAATTAAATGGAAGAGAATAAAATAATTTAAATTTCTTTTGGCGCTGCAAAAGGGGGAAAAGAGAATAAATTCAATAAAATTTATATGGGATTTCATTTCAAAACACAACTTGAATAATTTTAAAAATTATCTATGAAATTTCTCATTATACTACAATTAAATAATTTAAGTTTCTTTATGATCTATTACTGACAATTACTGACAATATTGAGCATAATATATAAAATACTTTATTTTCTTCTGTCCGTAAAAGAAATACGAAAATAGGTTAAATTTTTCATACAAGTTTGTATGGGAAATTTTGGCAATTTTCATGTTTGAGCGACTTAAGAATAATCTTATCTTCTTATCTTCTTATATATATAAAAATCACGTGTCACGATGTTTGTCCGCGATGAACTCCGTAACAACGTAACCAATTTTTGTGAAATTTTGTACAATGTGTGTATGATGGTCCAGCTTGAGAGATAGGATAGTTATTATTTTGATTAAATGCCTAAATATTTTTTAATTGTATATTAAATGTTAAATATGGACTGTTCATATGCCAACTTTCAGATGGCAGCGTAAATCAATTTATTCAATTGATAGTAAACTTCAGGCGTGCTATACACCTGAGCTAAACTATGCGAAATATGCGAACTATGTTTTTAAAGTAATGTTTTAATGCGAATAAAGCTTTTTCAAAAAAATGTAATGTTTCCGTTTTTCTTTTCTTTTTTAAATTTTTTGTTTCGGTAATGTTTTTTTCTATAATAACGTTATATACATTATTTTTTAAAAACATAGTTCGCTTTTTTTTATAGTTTAGCTCAGGTGTATAGCGCTTAACTTCGTATAAGGCTATTATTAGACTATCAAATTTGTTTTAGTAAAAAAGTTTTGTTTTATATTTGATAATAAACGAAAAGCATATTATGCTATGTCAAATACGTTACCAAAGATTATTAACAATTTTGTGGAGGTTATATATTAATTATAGTAGTGCTATAAAGTATCGAAATCTGTAAAAAATTAGGGTATAGGTTTTTATAAAGTTTGAATAAAAATAAGAGTAAAAATAAAGAAAACAATAATTTAAATTTATTTTTTCATTTTTTTAAATTTTTCATTGGTCTTCAATGTTAATTTACAAAAATCATTATCAAATTGAAAAATACTCTTATACGTATTGCTAATTAAAATAGAACGATTAGAGGTAAAAAAATTGTCATCAAAACTGGATGAAAAACCAGCAAAGTTTATTTTACAACCTTTATGCTTGATTTATAGTCGGTAACTTTAACTTAACGTAAAGTACAAATGTATGAAAATGCACTAGAACATTTATAGTCGGTCGTAAACTTAACGTTAACTTAACGTAAAGTTCATTTCATTCTATCTTAAGGATTTTTTGACGTTTAGTATAAAAACTGAAGAAAACTAATATTTAATTGCAAGTGTCCATAAAAATAAAATTTTATTTATTAAAAAATGCAAAAGATATAAAAAGAGCGACTTTAATTAAAGCCAAATATTAGCATGAAATTAATATGAAAATAAATTTTTTTATTTTTAAATTTTGTATCAAATGTTTATTTCGAAATTTATTATTTTAAATTTTGATTGTGAAATCAGTTTGTTACTTTTAAAGCATTGATTGATTTATAAAATTGATTACAAAACCAAAATTAATATCAAATCAAACGTTAAAGAATACCTAATTTCTTACCAACCTTAAATCAAAATTTTGTATAGAGTCTTAAGTTACGGTTAAGTTAAAGTTAACGTCAAATCTCCAATTTCATGTCAAATTTTTTTTATTGACCAATATATAGATAGTGTGATATACGCCTCATAAATTTGGGTTAGCCAATAGATGGTGCCATATTTGTATTTAAAAAAATTGGTTTTAATGTTAAAGTTTTCCAAATACACAACGCTTGCTTTTTCCAACTGTCGTGTATTATTTTTTCATTGGTGATTGGTGATAATTATTTTAATTGTTTTTTTTTTAAATATCGGTTTATGCGCGTAGCTTGCTTTGATCAATGTTTTTTTTCGTTGAATATAATTTTATGAAATAGAAAAATGAATGTATAATATTTTATTAAAATAATATGTCAAATATTTTGAAATAGCACATTTTTTTGGAAATTTTAGGTGAAAAAGATGATGAACAATGTCGTTGAAGCTACAATTTTGAATGGAAAATTCAAAGTGGAAGATGTACTGTTGCTACGTATTTCAATGATCGCAACAGATATGGCATTTGAATTCAAACGTTTAGTTTCCAATGCGACTCGCTTTTGCAATGACCATCAACAACTCAAGACGAGTTTTCTTGAATTTTCTTTCTTATGAGATACCGACAATATGCGACGGGTTATAATGTTAAATAAACAAAAGGTTTACACTATTTGGTGTAAAATAAATAGTTTTTAGAGATTTTTAGAGTGATTAAGCTAAAGTAGTTATTTTAATTCACATGAGTTTTGTAATTTTAAAGCATTTTTTATTTTCTCTCAGAAAAACTTCTTTAAAACAGTTTTTGTGTGTTTCGTGTCGGGAACAAATACAATTTACAATTGTATAATCACAGATGAAGAATTCAATTTAAATAAATATGCGATAATGAAGTTTCAATTTAGAAATTATCTGAACATGAAAATTGAAATATGTTTCGTTGTTGTTTCATCCACTGTGGCTGAGTCTGTAAGATGGCTTTGAACTATGATGTCTCTGATGAGCGTGAGTTCAATCCCGACAATAATTACTTATTATCGGGAATAATACTTTTAATAATTACTTTGAGCAATAATTACTCACAAATTCGCTTAAAAATTAATATTCCATTAATGTTGTCCATATATGGAACATATATGCCAATATATAGACCGTGTGTAAGATATTAGTTTCGCATTGATTTGCAACATTCAATAATAATGACTTTAAAATGACTTAAAATGTTGACTAAATAGAAATATTTCTCATCCTATGAATTCAAATCCTATGAATTCATATACAAAAACTTCCAAATAATTTTGATTTTTTTTGCATCACTTCTTTTATTCCTTTTTTGCATCACTTCTTCTATACCTTCATCGAATGTATTGTCGCTATTCTTACTGCACTTGCTGACCATAAAATCATATACCGATCAAAATTTTTTGCAACGTTTTTAGTAACCTACCGGTAAAGAAAGCGTATATTAAACCGCATGAGCACTGTGAAAATTTGTGAATCGATTTTTGTTCCGTATAATGTTCTAAATAGATTACACACCTGAAAACTTATATAATCGCGTATTTTTTATATATTCTTTGTTTTATATATAATACTATTTTTTTATATTTTACTGATCAACTAGAGTGCTGATCCTTTTACATTCATATTAAAAAAAAAAATAGAAAACCATTTCTCATTACTACTCTTTGAAATTATTGCTACGTCAACAAAATGTATACACACAAACTTTATTTATAGGCGTAGCAAAGCACGCCGGGTCCCGCTAGTATATATATATATATATATATATATATATATATATATATATATATATATATATATATATATATATATATATATATATATATATATATATATATATATATATATATATATATATATATATATATATATATATATATATATATATATATATATATATATATATATATATATATATTTATATATTTATATATTATATATATAAAATTCATTATTTATAACATGGTTTAATTTATTTTATTTTATTTGCCACAAATTACTTTATTATATTTAGGTTCTTTATCTATATCTCTATTTTGTGATGTTATATACTTTATATGTTTTATATACACGAAAAATTCCAAGCAGTTTTTCCAACAGTGCAGCTGTTGCATAAATTTCAATAATCCAAAGTCCAAATAATTAAAATCCAAAGTACACAATTCAATCTATACATTCCATTCACATAAATTTTCAATAAACTAATCGAAAACAACAATAAGTCAATTTAACTAAATTCCAACAATAGTTCTATTTAGTATCCGTAATTTAAATCCCGACTGCAAGCGGATGTTCAAATTCTACATAAAACAAAAACAAAATCAATTTAACTAATTTACGATGAAAATGCAATTTTTTTTTTTTATTATTAGGATCGCTGGTAAAACCATTACAGATCCGTTCTATATTTATTTGATTACAAAATTAATGTACACTATGTATTGTTACTTTTTTATTTATGTAAGCCCAAGCAAAACAATCAGGAAGCAGAGAGCAGCTATTGATTTTCTTTTAAATTAATCTACAATGTATACAAGTGGTAGTATGTGGCTTAAAGTATCTGTTTACGTTAAATATTAATATTACATTTTTTAAGGAACATAAAGATTTCCTTGCAAAATGCAAATTGTTGACAAGCAATTATATCTCTGATACAGCAACCAAAGAGATGTTTGTGTTTGGAGTCTTTGTAAAATTTAACTCTTTCCTCGTGTAAAAGTACACACTGCCATAAAATATGGTCTACTGTTTCGTAGCTCAACGTACAGCTGCATTTGGCATCTTGAATTATATTCACTCTTTCCAAGTGTGAATTGAGGGCGTAGTGGTTGGCTGTGATTCTTCCAAAAGTGGCCAAAAACTCTCGATTTTCTTGAATATTTTTAGTCCATGGCATGAAAATGCAATAAAGACTTGAAAAACATAAAAAACATATAATATTTCAAGAAATATTAAAAAACAAGCAAACAACATTTTTTTCCCTATTTTATATGAACAAAAAACAAAACGATAATTCTAATTGGTCGATTGGTTTTTACACCAAATAAAATTTTCAATAAATACGACTAACTCTTCCGGGGAAAAGTTAGTCTTGTAGAAACCGTGTTAAGCTTAAAATTAAAAACCCAACCGAGGTTGATTCGCGGGAAACGAATATTCCCAAAAAACCGTGCAAAGTATAAGTGAGATAAAGTAGTGAAGGAGCAAAGATCTCCAAGTCCTAGAATATAAAGTCGTTCCATATAAAAATTATTATAAAATTTAAAAGTTAGACAAACCGATAAAATAAATTAAGTGATTAAAAATAGAAACCTCTAAGTGTTTTAAATTAAGCAAACAAAACTAAGAATCGCTGCGAGGGAGAGCACCAACACAAGTAAGTGGGTTTTTTTAATCGTAATTAATAATTAATTGTGTTAAATCTATATCCTTTTGGGGACACACCACAGCTGAACATTTGTAGTTGCAAGTTACATGATTTACTAAATTGGTTGTGTAACAGAATCATTATTATCTCTTCGTCGATGCTCCTTGTCATTGTCTCATCTGTTACTGCTCTTCGTTGCTGGCTATCCGTAAGCGCAAATTGAATATTTCATCGAACTAGCTGTACAACGGAGTTGTTTTTATTATTGCTAATTGATGTTACATGACAGGATTTCACCTGTAAATATTCTTCGTTGATGTTGTGTTCACTAATACACTTTATAAAATATATAACATTCATTAAAATCAACTACCTCGTCTACCAATAATTAATCATCAAGTGTAAAATACTCCTTTGTAGGCATTTCATATTATTTCTAAACATATTCATCTAATTGTCAAGAAAACAATGCTTTGTGAGCGAACATATACTTCACGGTCTCATCGTATACAAAATTTATTAAAGAAAACGACCATGTGTTGCCACTGCCAAATTGGAGGCTGCATCAAACATATATAACTATTAATAATCGACCGCATCTTCAGTTGCGCTAATATTTTCCATTTGTAAATGGTCCAAATGAATCAGTTGCAGCATATTTTCAATTTGGATAACGAACAGTCTACCGAAAATCATGAATGTATACAACGCAGTTTTATTTTAACGAATTTATCAGTTACATCATTTTTAAATAATTAACAGTATTCAGAGGAGATATATTTGAGTTAAGAGGAGCGTCGGCATGAGTTGTGTATTCGGGGTATTGAGGGACTGAGTACAGCTGGCAGTGAGACAGGTGCATTACGGAATGCACTAGCAAAAGAAGAATCAGAAACGCTAATTCCGCTACTTACGATCCATGCTCCCATGGAAGAATTAAACAAAGCACGAACTATGCTAGCTTTGTTAACCGACGAGTTTTGTGTTGCAGAGAAAAACAGTGATAAGACTATTATAGAAATAATTAGATCAAGGGTAGCATTGTGGATTAATCGCGTAACGAGAATCAAGGATACAAACATTATAGGGTATGAGGATATATTAGAGGGGTTGAAAGAGCTACACAAACAAATATCAAGAGGACAAAATCAGGAACTTCATCCTTGTTCGAACAACAGAGCGTCTACAGTCGAACCAAGCCATAGCATCAGATTGTCAATAGAAAGGGAGAAAAGACTTAATAACCATGACGAGATAACAAATCAAATGAGTCGTATGTATGCTGGAAGAGGAAGAGGTAGAATGGAATCTCAACTTTCAAGTTTGAATGTTTCGTTCATGAAACCCTATATTTGGCATCCCTTGCGGGGAGGATAGCAAGAAAAAAACAACACCTTTTATTCAGTGGCAAGTTCTGTTTGTAGTTGTGAAAAATAGTATCTTTTTTGTTGTTAAGTGTCGTTTTTGTTTCTAAATGTGCTTAATAATGTGGGTTTTTGTTTAAGGTTATGTTATGTTAAGTTAAATTAAGTTTTTGTTAAATTTTATGTTTAGTTATAAATTAATTTGTGGTTATAAGTAATTTTTTTCCTTGGGTTTTTAGGATAATTATTTATCGTGTATATGGTGCAAAAAAATTATTATTTTATAGTTCTAATTGTATTTCTATTACCTATTTTAGAGTAGCTTTTATTATGCATACAAAAACATATCGTTGGCGTCAGTAGTGATAAAGTGATTATATTGCCGTTTCTAAAATAAAATATTTATATATTGGAGCAGGATAATAAGCTCATAAAAATAGTTCATAAAGTTCAAGTTCATTGGAGTTAAAAATATACCGTAGACGTAGATGAACACGAAAAGTAGACGAACACGTGGATTAGTAGTCGGGTATGTTCTTTATGCATATTTATTGATTTCAATTTTTTTGCAAATTTTTCATATTGTTTATTTTGTATATTATATATGATTTAAATTTTTTATTATTAAAATTTGTTTAATAAATTTTTATATGGTTGAAAAATTAAAGTAATTATGATCATTTAAATTTATTGATGGTTGATTCATTTGTGAAATGCTATTTGTTTTGTGCAATTATACTACGTATAAATGTTGAGCGATAACATTTGGGATTTATATTCAATAATATATTGTGTTTAACCTAGTTTTTTACTATTTCACTTAAAATAATATTGCGGAGTCGGAAGGCGTTTACTAATTTTTTCGTGTGCCGGCTTGTCTTTGCGTAACCACACAAGCTTAATATAAGCCACTTTTTGTTATATTTGTTTACATATTTTGGTTTTCTATTGTTGAGATGGCCGAGTGTTATACTTTTGAGCCAGTTCATTTGAGTTTTGCGTTCATCGGCAGCAGACATTAACTAAATATTAACTATAAATATATATAAGGAAAAAAATATTAAAGGAAATTTACTTTCAAGCTGAACCATATAGATCAGAGGTGGCCAAGCTTTACTACACGTTGAGCCGCAGTACAATAATCTCTCGTTTCGAGAGCCACAAAAAAAAATAAAATATTTCAAAAGTATCAGTTGTTTGGAAATATTTATTTTATTGAAAAAACAATTATGTACTTATGGTTATAAATACATACAAATACATATTTAAAGTTTGTTACATGACATGCTTGCTGGTAGATGGCATGTTTGTTTGTAACTTGGCCGTGAATTTTCTGAAATCTGGTTCATAGTTTGTTAGCGCAGTACGAATTAATTCCGTTAAATGCTCGTTTGTAAGTTGTGAACGGTGGTTTGATTTTATAAACTTCATTGTTGAAAAAAGTGATTCACAGCAATATGTTGTACCGAAAATGGACAGTAATCTGGCAGCAGCTTTTTTCAAATTGGGGTACTTTGATTGAGACACTAGTTTCCAAAACTCATTTGGAGATTGTGTGGCTTTGTGATGCATTTTAAGAATGTGATCTTCCTGTAGCTCTAGTAATTCCATTTCTCCTGAGGCATTGTCATTCAAAATATAACAAGGAATCGATAAGCCCTCGTTAATAATGTCAATCTTGAATGGATTTACAAGTAAACTAAGAGAAATATTTAAATTATTCAGATCATTAAATCGCAAATGATAGTCTTTCAATAATTCTGCTAATTTGCTGTCGTATTCACTCAGTTTGTTATCATTAATTTTAGAGAGTCTGTTTTTCAGACGAGGAAAGTGGTTGAACACTCTTGTTGTTAAATCTCGTTGAAAAAGTTGAATTTTTTTAATAAAACTCAGAATCGTTTGAATAAGATCAGTAATAACTTTATCTTTTCCTTGTAATGCTAGGTTGAGGGATTGCAGATGCTCCATTATATCAGTCAAAAACATACAATAATTAATCCATTCATCATCCTTTAATTCCAGATAGTGTTTTTCTTTTTCTTTGAGGAAATTTCTGATAGGTTCCATTAAATCAACAAATCGGCTTAGAACATTATAGGTGGATAACCATCGCACAAGGCAGTAAAATGTTATATCTTGAGGATGATCTTCAAGGTCCAGTGCTTCGATAAAGTTCTTGAATTGGCGATGGGTTTTTGAATTCGTCCGAATATAGTTCACAATTTGTAGCACAGTTTTCATTACGTTTTCGTATTTAAAATATTTTGCAACTAAATGTTCACGATGAACAATGCAATGAAGTGCCAAAAATTCGGGTATTCTTGGATCATTTTTTAATAGACCAATAAGGCCTACATTTTTTCCTAACATTGCAGGTGCTCCGTCAGTTGCTACACTTACCAAATTATTCAGTGGAATATCTGTATCTGACAACATATTATCCAGGGCACTCTTAATATCAATACCACGAGTAGTATTTTTAAGTGCTACCAAATCCAATAGTTCTTCCTTTACGATTAATGATTCGGAAACGTATCGGATAAATACAGCTAACTGGGGAGTGTCTTGTATATCGATTGATTCGTCAAGGGCTAAGCTGAAAGCTACACTATTTTTTACATCTACTTGTAGCCGCTGCTTAATATCTTTACTTATTTCCGTAATACGTCGCTCAGTGGTATGACGTGATACTGGAACATTGCTAATTAATCTGTGCAATTTGATATTTAAAGGATCCAGCATTTTAACCACCTGTTCCATATTCTTTTTGATAAACTCTCCCTCAGTGTAAGGTCGTTTAGCACGGGCGATGTTCCAAGCGATCATAAAACTAGCCTCGGTAGTATTATCAGATTCTGAACTAAAAGATGATAATAACGTTTGCTGATTACTTAATGCAGATTTTAAAGAGTTTATTTTATTTGTTCGGATGTTGGTATTTAACGGATAATTATCCAAAAATTTACTATGGTTTTTTTCGTGATGCCGTTTTAAATTACTGGTTTTATAATGAGCAAGTGATTCATTGCATATAAGACACAAAGGTTTTCCCCCTTTATCGACGAATGCGTATGCTTCAACTCATTCTTGCCTGAAGCTACGATTTTCTTCGTCATATCTCCTTTTTTTGTGGTCTGACATATTAGCAGTTAAATTAAACTAAAAAACAATACTTAATTTATTTTACTGTTAAAATAATTATTAAAACTTAATAAAAAAATTGAAATCTGTCAATAATTACCGTCAAATGATGGAAAAAAATTACACGACACAGAAACAACAAGTATTAATTTTCTATCGAAAAATATGAACACAATTTTTTCACAATGTTATTTTAGCAGCCAGTACACGATAATGATTTTCTCTCATTTCCTAAATTTATTTATATGAATTTTTTTGTTGTTCTTTTAGTTCAGTGATTCCCCTAACAATACAATTTAAATTCAGTAAAAATGATTTTGTGAATTTGCTCACATATAATAAAAGAAACCAAAATACAATTTTTCGTCAGAAAAAACAGTTAATTTTTTTTGGTTTTAACCAACACGAAAATTATCCGACTTGTTGATATTTTTGAATAAGAGCAGAAAATATACCAAAATCAGCGCTGTCGTTTTTAAAAAGTAATAAATAGTGGGTATATTTGCCTGGGTCAGCGGAGTATTTTAACAGCGCATGCATCAATGAAATTACTTTTACTCATGAGATTTGAGTATTTTTTTATTATTATTTTTTAATAGTAGCACAATGCTTTAAAATGTAGCTAGGTTCATTCTCTATTAATCATGAGGAAAAATTTAAAAAATCTTTAACTTTTTCATTGAGAAAAATATATTTCAAAAATAAATTTTTCTTTTCTCAAAATAAATTTTCATACAAACTTGGATCTCATGAGTAGTAATTTCGTTGTACATGCACTGTAAGTAAAAACGGATTATTCATAAGAAACACGCAAAATATTATATTTCGCTACAAGAGATGAAATCACCGTTTTTTTCTTGCAATTTCCTTAAGTTTTTAATTTCGTTATTATGGTCATGTTTTTGGTTTAGGGTAATATTTTACTGTCGTAGATGTAGAAGCGGTTAATGGTAGTAGATGTCGGATGTTTTGTTTTTAATTCTATTTAATTCATTTTTTAATTGGAATATTAAAGGATACATTAAATTTAACGTCGGCAAATTACCTAAAGATAAAATATCAAAAATATTGTTTATAAAAAAATTGCAGAAAAAGATAATCATAGAAAAACAAACGAATCCAAAAGGAAAGACTTTTGATTTTGAGAAAGATTTTTGTGCATTAATTTGAAACGAATACAGGTGATTTTATTTTTAGTCCACTAGAATATGTTAAACGTATAACCTTAAATAATAAAATTAGTTAAATTTATTTATAACAGCGGATTATACTTAAACTTGATTCGCGAAGTAAAGTAGTATCAAACTAAAACAAAGTCGCAAAAAACTCCAATAGTAGTAACTTTGACAGGATGAACCTAAATATAATAATATGATTGCATTAAATCATATTATATTAAACTGCAGCATTATAAATTATATGTATTATTTCTAATTTTGTTACAATTTTTATGAATTAACCATTAAATATTATTTAATTTTTTCATTTCTTTTCGAGAGCCGCATTTATTCTTTCAAAGAGCCGCATGCGGCTCGTGAGCCGCGGTTTGGCCATGTGTGATATAGATATTAAAAATAAGAAGAATAATTCAATTTTGGGATTAAAGATTTGGACGTACAACAAACAGCAAATAAAAATAACATTTAGGTATATGTATTATTATATGTATTATATTTATTTATTTAAAATCATTTTTCTTTTATTCGTGATAAAGTAAATTTTTTAATTATTCAAAATTTATGAAGTTTAGAAAAATTTAATAATTCCGATGATTTGTACGACAAAAAAATATAACAAATTTAATTAAATAAAATAAAATTTATAACGTTTAGATTTTGTGTTTGTAAATTTTGTGATTTAGGTTGTGTTTGTTCTCGATCGTCTTTTTTTTGTTGAAATACCAAGTGCTTGTGTTTTAGTTGAAATTTACTGATTTTTTATAAGTTCCTCAGTGCCACCGAATAAAAAGCTTTTCCCCCACTAAACAAATATAATATAGAGTGCAGCTCCAAAGGTGAAACCCTATATATATATATATATATATATCTGCAGTTGCGACAGTAGAGAACAAAATACCCAGTGAAACTATTTTGTTTGAAAATAACAGCGGTTGTATTTAAGCAGAGCTAGTTAGTAACGCCGTAGATAAAGACCAACCGACAATAGATGATCAAAAGCTAGATGGTACTCCGGAAAAAATTGGATGTATGGGAGTTGTGCTATTTTTAAAAGGTTTAAAATGTTTTTCTTATAAATATTTAGTAAATTTTGGAACTTCAATATATTTTCAAGGAAAACAAATTGCTCGAGAGCGGTTAAGATATTTAGATAAGGACGATTAAACAGAACTGATCCCAGAACACGCTTTTGGATTACGAGTAGAATTTCGAGAAAAATTACGCGTTTGGAGAAAAAGCTGTTTTGGAAATAATACAAGGCGCGTTCGATTTAACTGAAACAACTGAATTATAATTGAGCTCGAAATTAACCTAATTAAGGAATTCGTCGCACAATTCAGATAAATAGAGCAACTGAAGTGAAGCGTTCGATTTGATACATTTGAGAACTGTCAAATGTCAATGTGAATATCATATATTTTGTTTTAAAACTTGATTAAATTTTTATTAAGTTGCTAGGGTTATTTCATTAAGTTGTTAGATTTGTTTTATTAAGTTGCTAGAGTTATTTTATTATGTTACTAGAGTTTTATTTATTAAAAGACTAAACTTAAGAAAATTATCAAAGTGTTTCATTCAGTGTTTGGTTTTCATAAAAAAATTTTTTATAATTTTAGTAATAATAACTAATATATAACTTAAAAAAAGTTTAACTGGTTGCGCTATTTGATTTTTTCTGGTTTAAATAGCTTAACAATACTGCCATTCAATGTACGCTCTGGATTTTCGTAGATAGAATTTACTAATAACCCAAATAGGGGTAGCTGATGCCTAAGATCGTACTTTGACTGCATTATTCTGTCATCAACAAAACAAATTGTACTGTAGAGACGTAAGGTAATCTTAGCCGTAAAATTTTAATTAAGCTTTAAGTTTTTTGTGCCAGACTTTAATAAATGTTTTTGGAATGTCAAGAAAATAAGAAAGTTGATACATAAACTATTTGTTTATATTAATCAAGGAAATTGAAACATAATACATACCTAGTACTAGTATACATGAACGGATATATTTTATAAAAATATGTAGTGGTTAATTTATTTAAAGATAAATAATTAATCACTACAAAACTTAAACGATCACACGATCAGTTAACGATCATACTCATGACATGAACCATCTGCTACTTAATCATATGCACGCGACCCATACGTTAAATTAATTAATTTTTTTTCTTTTTGTTTTATTTTTGGCTTAGACGGTTAGTCTACATCACCAATTAATTAATTGATTTATTTAATCAATTCGATTGTCGAAAATCGAATTTGGTTCAATGGAACATTTCTCCATCATTTTGGTTGGCGGCAAAAGAAAAGTCAAAACCTTTTTTTATAATTACAAAATTTCATTCGTGTTCGAGCTTTTTATAAAGCAACTAATCATTAATTGAATTAAAATCATAAAGTGCGCTTCTCGATTATAATAAACTTATAAGATAAAAAAATTACCTTTGTTACTATTAGGGATAAGTTCATTTGTACATAATAAAATTCGTGAAATTAATAGACTACGAGTTTGATCTTAATTTAAAACTACAGCTGGATACATTATACATCAAATATATATTTCACCATAGTTTTGTATAAATTTGTTATAAAGTAGATTAACAGTTCACCTGTTACTATGACTATGACTTACGAAAACAATAGGGTTTATCATCGATAATTCGTGACACCCCCAAATAATATATTAGGTTATAATTATCAAATATTTCGAATACTTTAGCTATAACCAACCAAATTGCAATTGGTCTCAAATTATAAGGGTAATCCAAATTTTGATTAGAGACTGGGATAAATGTGTGGCACTATTTTGAACAAAAGGTGGAATGCCATTAGGATCAGACGATTTGTTCGTATTGATAGAGAGAAGCTTTGCTTGGGTTGCTTTTTGTTGGGGAATGAAAAAGAATAATGAGTGCTGAATTGCAAGGCTCTATGCCTCGCTTGGCGTTGGAGTTAGAACTTACACTTTTGTAGATTTTTTAATCTAACTTCATTTGTAATTTACATTTTTTGTTTCTGGCTTTTTCAATAAATCTGAATAATCTCCGTGGATGTTTTCTGTAAACCTTTGCAGTAATACAAGGTTTGTTGTTGTAGCGAAGAATGCGGTGCTCCATGTCCATATTCAGGAACTCTGCTACTGCCTTTTGACAAATCTTCCTTCGTCGTGTTGTTGTACGCCATGTGGTTGTACTATGTACTCTCCTAAAGCGATGTTGATGTGACGCCAATTTGCAAGATCCAAGTAACAGGGGTAGCACAAGTGCTTCAATCAATTTCGCAACCGATGAGAGGATGGAGATCGGTCTATATGATTCTCTCTTTTCTTCAGGCTTTCCAGGTTTCAAGATGGGGCTTATTCTTGCCGATTTCCAGATATTTGTCATGATAGAGTTATGATGACTGAGATGCTATTGGACCCGCTTTAGATGGCTTAGTTTTCCTAATTGCATCTTGACCTCTTCCTCGGAAAATATGATATCCTAGAAATTTTCGTTATTATGTTTGCTCAGATGTCAAAAATCAAAATACTGACCTAGATTCCTTTTCATGTTTACTTACTAGATCTCTCTATTTGTTACGTTTGTGTTACATTACTATGTTCTGGTATTCTGCTCGCTGGAATTAAGCGAGATCGAACTTTGTTAAAAAATTTTCTGAATTGTGTTCTCCAGAGAGGGCGTCAAGTGGTAAAAATTGCTTACTAAATTCGGTTTCAGCAAAATTTGTAAAATTTTCCCAGTAAGCTTTGTTAAAATTAATATAGGTCCTCTTCTCGGATTTTATTTCATTTAAGGAACGGCTTAAGGTGTTTATGATAGGCACATGGGACGATCCCAATGCAATTTCAGTTCTCAGACATTGGCACTAGTGACATGGTGGCAAGTGAGACATCCTGGAGAAGAGTACAAGTTAGTTGTTACTCTTGTTAGTACTGCTAGTAATGTGGTTGTACGGAAGATAACTGTTTTGTGAATGATAAAGGCAAGGCCACCACCTTTGTCGTTCACTCTATTCAGCCTTATAATTTTATAATTACATATATTATCACTAATCTTAGATCTAACATTTAGTTTGGTTTCTTGAAAAACCGCGACTAGAATATCATTATTGCACATATAATTTATTATGTCATCTATCTTGTTTATGAGACCATAGAAATTTATTTGCATTATTTCCACATCTCTTGGGGCTTCCGGATATATGTTCATTCGCATTGTGTTCTGGTGCGAGACCGCTCTTGAATGTTAACTTCATAGCGCTATATAATTTTTAGTTCATTGCTTATCTGTGGCAAGGCCTGAGCAGTTTTTGAGATGAAACCATTCCTTACAGCTGTTAAATTCGACGGATGTAGTGTTTGCAATTAAAATGTTTTTACATATTGTACAGTGCGATGTTTTAGTTGGTCCAGGATTTCTTTCAATACCATCCATGACGAGGAGAGTTTGAGGCAGTGAGGTCAGTGACAGCTGCTTCTATATCCAAAAATGGAGCGACGGCGTTGCACCTTTTGTCGAAATTGTTGTGATGATCCTTGGTCGGAACTGCGTTCCGAGTACTTCTGGACTCTGGAGCGTAGACCCGTTCATCTTGAAAAGCTTAGTCTTTTAAATTTGTTTGCACACATCTTTTATGTAGATATGATCTTCATGTGATATTAAATGACATCTAGTGGCCACACGCACTACAGCATTCTATGGAGTTATTTTTACGAAATTTTGCTTGTCTTATACCAAATTATTGCTGTATAATTGATAATCGAGCGATCAATAGTTGTAGTAATGGTTGTTGTTGTTGTAGCGACGGCTGCAAATTGCGATAATAATCTGTCGGCTCTATATTTAATTTCTAGAACTCTTCTACTACCTTTGGACGATACCATAAATCTTCCTTGTCGTTGTTGTTGTAGTGACGTTGATAGAGTGTTACTCGTACCAGAAGTGTTTCAGTCAGTTTTGCGATAGATGAGAGAATGGAGATCGTATGTCTTTCCTTCTTGTTCAGATTTTAAGGGTTTTAGAATAGGGCTAATTTTAGATGTTTTCCAAACAACATTCGGTATCTGGAGAGAATTTAGTGATGTATTTACTGTTCTTGTGAGGTAGTTCAATCCCTTGGATCCATTGTGTTAAAGCATGATAGCTGATATGCAATGGGGTAGAATTACTTTTGATGGTTTGATTTTTCCAATTGCCTTCTCAATCTTAATATGTTGATATTCTCAATACTGTACGTTTTCGGAAGTGTCTGAGGTTTCGTTTCGGAAGTCTCTGAGGACTGATCTAGACTCATTCTCACATTTACTTAGCTTTTCTGTAAAATGTGTAATAATGTCAATAATAATATCTGAAGGAATAAACAAATATCTGATGGAAAGACAAGATATTTCCACTTAAATTGAAATTGTGCTCTTTTATTACATTACAATACTTTTATTACAATACAATTACAATACAATAAATTTTACAACGAAGTCGATTGGCGTTTGTTTCTGCAGAATAAAAATGTTATTTAAGCACCTGCATTGATCACATTCATTATTCTACTGGGTATGAACGTTTTTATTCCAACCAGTATTGTGAAAAAGAAAAATGGGGCCAAATCCTGGTTTTCTGATGCATGTTCTATGGCCAAAATCAACAAAATGTTGGAATTTGACAAATACCAGAGTGATAAATCTCCCAGCAGCAGATCTCTGTATATCGGGGCTAGGCAACTGTCATAGTATATTTAATAAAGCTAAATTTCTTTTCAATTCCGATGCTAAACGCAAAATTTTACGCGCTACAAAAGGCAGCCAGTCATATTGGAATTTTATCCGAGAGGTTGGCAATAACTTTAGTAAATCTTCTATTCCACCATTAATGGATAACCAAGGAAACCCTGTAATGGAAATCAAAGCGAAGGCAGATCTACTTGCGGCAAGTTTTGCTGCTAACTCTGTGGTCGATGTTTCCGGTATAAATCCGCCTAACATTCCACCTATCCAATCATCAATGTACAAAATTTACTTTCGTCCAAGAATTTTGCGGTCAACATTGCTTAATCTAGATCTTAGCAAATCTGCTGGTCCGGACGGTATACCACCTATTGTACTAAAACGTTGCGCGGATAACCGGGTCTACCCACTTATTAGTCTTTTTCATTTGTCCTTAAGCTCGGGTCTTTACCTATCAATGTGGAAACTGACTAATGTTCAACCAGTCCCGAAAAAGGGCAACAAGTCTGACCCATCAAACTATCGTCCCATTGCATTGACCTCGATACTTGCTAAAGTTATGGAAAAAATTATTAATTATAAACTAATGGCATATCTCGAAAGCAACAACCTTCTCCACGACCGCCAATATGGATTTCGTAAAACACGGTCTACTGGTGATAACATGTCAGTCCTCACGGAGAAATGGGGTAAAACAATTCATAACTTTGGTGAGTCTGATATTATTTTCCTTGACATATCCAAGGCGTTAGACAGAGTTTGGCATCGGGCCCTTAACAATAAATTAATTTCATTTGGACTCTGTAAGACCTTGATCTGTTGGTTAGAAGATTTTTTATCCCAAAGATCTATCAGAGTAGTGCTGGATCCCGACTAGAATTTCTTGTAAGGTCCTGACGAGGACATTATAAGGTTAACCCTGCAACCTGATAAGGTATAGCTCAGGATATCCTAGCATGGACCTGATAAGGATGTAACGCATATGACCCATGAGGTCCTGATCAGGATTACCTTACATGGACCTGATGAGGATTACGTTGTATAGTCCTGATCTGAATCTTCGTACATGGTTCTGATCTGGATCGTCTAACACGGTCCTGGTCTGGATCGTATTATATGGTCCTGATCGGGAACGTATTATATAGTCCTGATCGGGAACGTGTTATATGGTCCTGATCGGGGTTTTCCGAAATGGTCCTTGTAAAGAAATTCTTACATAATGCTCGTCAGGATTGCCTTACCTAAATTACCTTTTGTAGTCCCTATCTCATTTCCAGGAACGTAATAATTTTGAACAAGCGAGTTAAGATTAATTTATGAAATACTTTATTAACTGTTAAATATTAATTTATTGAAATATTAATTGTCCAATAAAAATTAAATTCAAAAAAATTATTATTGGATTAAATAGTATTCCACATTTTAAGTCTATGAAAAATAAATATATGTAAATTCAAAAAAATTATACTTGAATTAAATAGTGTTTAACATTTTAAGTCTATGAAAATAAAAATAAATTCAAAAAAAATTACATTTAAATTAAAAAATTGTTCACATCAAAGTTTATAACAAAAAGAAAAAGAAGCAAATAAAACTACAAATTTATTTATATTAATGCGGTTTTTGTGAAAACTAACAAAACTGAGAACCCGGAACAACTCACAAGTAAGTTCATCTTAACTACATATATATAGGGAATCTCCAAATGAGGTTACCACACTTTCATGTTATTTGGTATTTTCTGTGAGTTCAGTATTTTTTGTGGGTTCAGCATTTTTATCCGCAACTCTGTTAATCCTCACGCATCTTTGTCCATCCCAATCTTTGACATTATTGATAACTGATTGTAAAGATTTTTTGATTTTACCCTCTGAAAATGGATGCGATTGATCACTTGAATATTTTTTAGTTAACACTTCTGTAATCAAATTAAATTTTAAGTTAAACATTTTATCTTTAATAAATTTAGTTTTTAAATATTTCTCAAAATTTACCAGATAAGCATTGGAAAAAATTAGTTTGTGCAAAAACGATCTTTTCTCCAACTTTTTTTACTGAAGTAAATTGTAGCGCTACGTCTCTGGCAAAATATGTTCGCATTATGCATCCAACATTACGAGTTATCCCAACATTGTCATCTATCATACGGATTAAACGAAGAATCTAAAACAAAAGTAATTAATTTCTTATTGCATAGAAAATCGTTGACCTGGGAGTATTGAAATGAAAGAAATAATAAATTTCAATCAACGAAAAAACAAAAGTTTATAAATTAGTGTTTAAATCATTGAATATTATAACTAAATAATTAAATTTTGAATTCAAAATCTTAAGCTATATTATGATTTGATTTAGAATGATTATGTAAAATATTACAATTAAAAATCAACCTTCAATCAATAATTAAAATAAACTAGAGATGAGAAATAATGAAAATAACGTTTTAAGAATGTTTTTGGAATTTATAGTAAAATACATCATTTTTTGTCAATGAATGAATCAAAATTTTTAATGTTAAAATTTCAGTTGAGAATTCTATTCATTTTTTTTAGTTAGTTAAAAAATGCTTTATAATTAACTTAAGATTTAATTTCAACAAAGAATTAAATAGTGCTAATAATTATACTTATTTAAAAAGAAATATGTACTTACAATTTTTCTTCGATAAGAATGATCAGTTGTTATTTTTTTTTCAAACTCAATGAATTTTTCTAAGGTTGCAATTGGTAATGTGAAACTTTCGTTATTTTGCTGAATTTCTTCAATGTTCTGGTCATTATTATTGTTGATGTTTTCGATTATGTCACTATCTATATTTTTTTGTAATTTAGCAATACGTTCTTCTGTCACTTCTATTCGAACAATAACATCTGTGAGTTTTCCATTGATAGCAGCTAACTTATTTGACAAGCTTTGATAATATTTAGTCATCACATTAACCAAGTAATCTAATGAAAGTAAATAAATATATCAATAAAATCAAAAAAATTGTATTATTTATGTATAAAGAAAACTTTAATTTCTTCTACCTGTTTTGTCATCTTTCGTCTCATTACTATCATAATGAGACACTTCTTCTCTAACTTCTTGATCTTCTTGGTGTTTTTGTTGATGAGTTATTCTTGAATTTATAGAATAAACTGATGAAAGTTAAAAGACTTATATCAATAAAATCAAAGTATGTATTATTTATTTATATAGAAAACATTAACTTCTTCTACCTGTTTTGTCTTCTTCTGTCTCATTACGGTCACAATGAGATACTTCTTCTCTAACTTCTTCATTTTCTTTCTGCTTTTCTTGATAAGTAATTCTTGGAGACAATGGTAATTTAGGATTCATAGGATGATCGTCACTATCCTCATTAGAAGAAGAATCGTTTCGAAGTGGTTGTAAGAGGTTATTAGATTTTTTACAGAGTTTGGTTTTTTTTTTTATATTTCTTACTTCATTATCTGATGAAAGACTATTTTCATCACTTGATGACTGAGAAACTATAAAAAAAATCGAACAAACTATAAATTATTGTTCTGCTCAAGTTAAGTATTCTGAAAAATTACCCCGTTTTTTAGGATGATCGTTATTTAAATTGATTGCCGATGATTTCAATTTTCGTTTCAGCGAATTTGAATTAACAGAAATAGATTTAAATTTCAATGCTTTTCGATCCTCTTCTCCATTTATTGCTGCCGTCTTTCCAGAATCACTGGTATAAACATTATCTTTTTTATGCAGTAACATTACTTTATCTTCCGCTTCTTGATATGTTTCTACATAAGTAATGAAAAATTTTATCATTAATTGTATACATAGCATAAGAAAACAACAATGAAATACTTACTGGCTCTTCCTTTTATATCAATAGCATAAGTTGGCCAAGACACATCTGGCTTGCTGTTATTAATTACCATTCGTTTCAACTTATTTATTCTCGACGTTGAATATGGCGGTGGCATGAATTTACAATACATTTGATTTGGCTCTGATTCTTTGTAAATTAACCAAGATATTGGTATAATATCAAAAACCTTCTTCGAGCCTCTTTCCGAATCATCTTCAAATACAACGATTCTATAATTGTAGTCCATATCTATCAAAATGAAATCATTATTGTAAATTGAGATAATATGATTATAATTTGAACTATCCAATAATAATAAAATTTTCTTTCATTATCACATGTGTAACCTATGAATTTTAATAAATTATACTAAAATTGGTAAAATAATTATCATTGATATACGACAAATTTTATGTGGAGTTCTTTCAGACCAAAAAAAGTGATGTACATCAAAAAAAATTGATGTAAATCAATTGGTCGTGTTCTTTCAGACCAACTTTTTGATGTTTTTTCTGATGTACATCAATTTTATGAAATTGAGATTTTTTGATAAATTCGTCTTCCAGCAAAAACTAATACAAACACACACGTATAAAAACAATAACAAACGTGACGCCATTTTTTGAATTTATTATTTGTGGATAGTTTTTTGTGATTATTAGGTGAATTTTATAAAATTAAACATAAATTCTGCGTAAAGTGAATAAATATTTTATGTTTACACAATTATTTTAATGTAAATTTAAATCGAAAATATTTTGTTTTGTTACCAATACAACAATAATGAAAATCATGTGGTTTGTCCGTTCTTTCAGACAAGTTAAAAATTGATGTACATCAAAAACCTGAAAGAACTCCACATTAATTTTTATTTCTCTAAACAAAAATAAAAAAAAATTTTTTTTTTTGAAAAAGCAAATCTGAAATTTATTTTTTATATAGCTAATTTCTTTTGATATTTAAATATATTTCAATTGTAAGATAATCTGCAAAAATATTTACATTTTTAATTTTATTTTTGATAATTGATTTTACTCACCGGCTTTGAATGAAGATAATTATTTTTTACTATAATATAACCAGTTTTTAGTACATAATATATTATAATCATATAATGAATATAAAAATTTAGTCCATAACAAAAACAGTAATAATTATTAACAATCACCAACAATCACGTATAAAATTAATACTTTTAACGTTAACGTATCAAATTTCACTGTCGCTGACAATTTTTTCTGTGTTTATATGTCGATCGACCAACGCCTCATGACGAACTAAGATAAATGCACATTTTTTGTCTCTGCGGTTGTCTATAGGTGTTTATATGTATAGTGACAAGTCCAAACAAGTATGCTTTGTTTATTCTATACTTTAAAAGCAATAATTCTGATCACCATCGGCAACACATTTCTCTATACTTGGTAACAATATATGTATAATATATGAAGGCTCTATCAAAATCTTAAAGAAAAAATAAATTATTTCACTTATTACGCACTAAATAATGTCAAATGAAAATCAATAATTCATATAAGAATTACAGGAAATTATTTTGTGTTATAAGCAAATGATAAATAGAAATGAATGACTTAATATTAATTATTATTGATGAATAACGACTTAATTTTATAAACAATAATACACAGAAACTACATATGAAGTAATGGCATGGTATAAACTAGCTCTTCATGTTCACTGCTGATATCAAATGTTACCATTTTCTTCTTTATTTTTGACAAAAAAAAAGAAATAGTTTCTGTATTTTTTTTGGTTACTTTCCACATTTCCAATACACTTGCATCACATGGATATGTATACAAGGGTTTTAATTTCTTCAAAATAGGCCCAGACACATGTATTGTATTCGCATCTTCGGGAGAGAATACATACATATTATTAATTTGTATAATCGTTCCATTCTCTAGTAAGACAGTATTATTCGGCTCTTTAGCTGTAATTATAATACCTTTATATTTTACTTTAGTGATAATTTTTTTACCAGTACTGTCAGGTTTTGATCGTTTCAAAACTTGAAAAGAAGGTGGAATTAACATTTTTTCAACATTAGAAAAAAATATTTCATTCATTCGACGACATAATTGTGACAAGGGTTTGTTACCATTACGAATCAGTTGTTTTAGCTTTCCGAGTGCATTTTCAAATGGATATGCGTTTATCTCGGAAATTGGACATCCCATGTAAGCAATATCATCAGCTAAATGAATGAGACTATGCATGTTACCAATTAAGCCCTGTTTTCCGTATAAATATTTTGCTATATGCACAAATCTCGTTAATAAAAACTTAACTTCTTGATTTTTTTCGACTGCAAGTTCTTTAGAAGATGCAATCCTACATGCTGCATGAAGCAATAAGAAATGACTATATACATTTTCAGATAATACTCTTTTGAATATAACGGGTCCAGCATACAATAATAAAAACTGAAATTCGATCGCTTTAAATTTATTAATATTTGAAAGCGTTCTGGTGGTCCGTTGAAATTCAGTAGGTATCTGACGTTGTAACGTTATGAGTAAAGCAGATAATCGGTCTTGCATATTTTTGCTCAGTCTGACACATTTAATTTTTCCTGTCAACCAATATTCAGTAATAATTTTTTTAACCACTCCGAGGTAAACTAAATGCATTGAGTCTAGTACAAATGTATGTATTACATCAATTGGAGGGTTTATGTTACACAGAGGAGTTTGTCCGGTGTGATGCTGTGGATTATTTTGTTGTCTAAATGATTCATTAGTTCTAGCGATACACTTTCTTGCATCTATAGAATAAATTACTCGATTGTCTTTCCGTTTACCTTTTACTGAACATCTTTCACAGGCCCAATATCCTCCATGATTTTTTATAGATTTTACGAAAGAACGTGCTGGTCTGTCACAAATGAAAGCTTTGATAGTAATTAGAAATTTACGATTATTTACAATTATCCCACCTGTTTGAAGTTGATTTATTTCTGTTATGAATTTTTTCAAATAATTGTCAACGCTCTTTGGTTTCTGAGATCCGCAATAGACAGGAACAGGAAAAGGTTTGTACGCGTCAGATTGATGATAAATTTTGCACAAAATCGGCCAAAATTGCTTAGAGCTTGATTTAAATAAAGGTATACCATCAATATTCACCAGCAATTCAACACTATCCATTTCATGCAGATTGCAGTTAATTGATTTTTGCAAATAAGATGTAACCCCAAAATAAACAAACTCACTATCGTCTAATTTGTCGAACTTTTCAATTTCATAATCAATATCTGTGGTACTTAAAAATGTTTTTGCACATTTCGGCAATTCTGGAATTTTCTGTCTTCGAAGAATTTCCAATAATGACTCTAAGCGCGCATGAGGAATAGGCGGATGTAGCAAAGCCCACTTACGAATTTGTTCCACTTCATCCATTTCTTGATTTTCGTTTCCATTGTGTACGGAGTCATCGACAGAATCATCATCACTTAATTCTACATTATTAATTACTTCGTCTACGATTTCATTTTCAGAAGGATCTTGGTCTTCAGAAAAATCTTCGTCATCTGATGATGTCTCATCTTCGGTTAAGTTATTAACAATTTCTTCTGTATTTTGTAGTAAACGGTTGATTGTGTATTCATCACTAGAGGATTGATCATTGTTATTATAGTTTTCATTGTCCAAAGCATGATTTTCATCAACCATTCTGTTATGGCTTGGATGATTAGTAGTTGATGACATACAGTTATCACTGATATGACTTTGAGTATGGACACTACGATGTCTCGTTACTCTTTCATGAGTAAGCTTTCGTTTCTTTTGTAACCTAAAATTTTCTCGTAACATCTTGGTAAAAACATTTAGTAAAAGTAAAAAAATAATAACAAATACAAATTCTAAGTTATATATATTTGGCACCTTTTTATAAACCGGAATTTTTTTGGAGAATCACTGTATAACTATTTCTATTAGCTTTTAATGTACACAATTCACACCATACAATAATATACATTTATTATTTACTGTGTATTATTTTTTTTTAATTTTAAATATGTTAACATTAAACACGACTTAACATTAAACACGAATTAACATTATAGACACGTGCAAAATATTTCTATTAATTTCCAGTTTGTCTGCTAAAGTTTTTATCATCATATATTGAATACATACATCATAGATAGCATAGAAAAACAAAACAATTGACATAAAGCAAAATCTTATTTTTTTATTTTATATTTTATATATGTATTGTTCTCATTTTAACCTTTCGATAATACTATACCAACAAATAAATTATAGAAATGTTGTAGAATGTACGATTGCGTCACATTCTACACACAAGTGAGAGAATGTATAAAATTACAATGGAAGCCATACACATGGCGGAGTGCATATATTCTTTAGTAGTTGTGGAGAAATAGTTTTTTTTTAGAAAGGCAGTCCTGAGAGGCTCCCTTCATGGATATGATGAGGTAATTTCGATAAGAAATAGTTTTTTTTTCAGTAAGGCAATCCTGAGAGCTTCTTTACAGGAAAATGATCAGGACAGCCAGATAAAAAATAAATTTTCTGCGATGAGGTCGGACTGATGTATGCTTAGTTTGGACCTTGTGAGGATAACCTGGTGAGAAATTATTTTTTTTCCGTAAGGAAATCCTGAGAGTATCTTTACGGGGAAATGATCAGGACAACCGGATTAAAAATATATTTATTTTTTATAGGGCCGTCCTTATGTATGCCTAGTCTGGAACTTGAGAGGATAACCTGGTGAGAAATTGCTTTTTTTTCTGTAAGGCAATCCTGAGAGGTTCCTTACGTGGAAATGATCAGGACGACCCGATAAAAAATATATTTATTTTTTATAAGGTCGCCCTTATGTATGCCTAGTCTGGAACTTGTGAGGATAACCTGGTGAGAAATTGTTTTTTTTCTGTAAGGAAATCCTAAGAGGTTCTTTACCTGGAAATGGTCTGGACGACCCGATAAAAAATATATTTATTTTTTATAAGGTCGTCCTTATGTATGCCTAGTCTGGAACTTGTGAGGATAACCTGGTGAGAAATTGTTTTTTTTCTGTAAGGAAATCCTGAGAGGTTCTTTACCTGGAAATGGTCTGGACGACCCGATAAAAAATATATTTATTTTTTATAAGGTCGTCCTTATGTATGCCTAGTCTGGAACTTGTGAGGATAACCTGGTGAGAAATTGTTTTTTTTTTCCGTAAGGCAATCCTGAGAGGTTCCTTGCGTGGAAATGATCAGTACGACCCGATAAAAAATAAATTTTTTGATCATAAGGTCGTCCTGATGTGGTCCCAGCGTGGATCTCTTCAGGGCTGCCCTAATGAGGTTAACCACATTTTCACCTGACGAGGTCCATATGGTACTTCGTCGGAAGTAAGGAAAAAATTCTAGTCGGGATGGTGCCATGTCGGATATATTCCCAATCCAAGCCGGTGTTCCCCAGGGTTCGGTTCTACCACCAACCCTTTTTCTGATTTTATCAACAATTTGCTATCTATCACCACCAACCCAATATATAGCTTTGCCGACGACAGACTATCTTCCATTCCTATTCATTTAAAAAACAGCCTCTAGTCTAACCACTAATTTTCATCGTAGAAAAATGGTTGAATCCTTGGATGTAGATCTTGAATTAATCCTGGATTGGGGTAAACGGAATCTTGTGACATTTAATGCTACGAAGACGAAGTCGTGTGTTTTGTCTCATAAAACCTCGCTATATAGCTGCAATGCAACGTTTACCAGCCAACCAATAATAAACTCGCCTACGCTTAAGCTGTTGGGTACTAATATCAATCACAAACTAAAATGGCATCATCATATTCTTTCTGTTGCAAAATTGGAATCCCAACGACTTGGCTTCCTGCGTCGCTGTGAAAGCCTTTTCTCTCCATGTAAAATTGCTACGATCTATAAGGCGTATATACGACCAATCCTCGAATTCGACTCCCATTTATGGGCTGCAGCACCTGAAACCTCTTTAAATTTTGTAGACAGAGTTCACAGACGTGCTTTAAAACTGATTAATGATCCAATGATAATATCGGGTATGGATTCTCTCCATCATAGAAGAGTGGTTGGAGCTCTTACACTATTCTACAGATACTACTACGGTAAATGCTCTAAAGAAGTTAATGATTTAATACCACCATTACGCAAATCGTCACGAGCCACAAGACAATCGTTGCATTCCCATAAGCATACCTTGGAGGCCTCATATGTGAGAACATCTAGCTATAATAACACTTTCCTTCCACGTTCGGTATACTGGTGGAATCGATTACCAAAAAATGTTTTCCCTGCTACATACAATCCTCAAGCTTTTAAATCAGCAGTACATCAACACTATCGCTTCAGTCCATCCCAAATCCCTAAATACCAACCTTTTAACTTTCCTTTCCTATCGTTAACACGTGCATAAAGCATTAGAGGTCAATAACCTAACTGATTAACTCGAACTATAATAAAAAAAATCTAATTACAATTTAATCTACATATAAATTATGGAAAGAAATAGCCACAAAATAATTGAAAAGCTGGAGTTAAACGAAAAGACTTTCAATTTTCCTAATGGCGAATAGTAGCGGTCATAACGATATTCGCAGAGAGATACTGGTAAATACAGCATGATGACTTTCTGCCTGCTCCAAGAATTTTGATCGATAAAGACGCCCAAAGTGAAGCCATCAATTCAAGGAGCAATAACCTTTTCAGATCAACGGTTAATGAATGTTGTTACTTGTTGTCATTAGTCTAGTTTAAGTCATCATTATAAATATAGTCATATAATATATTTTCATAAATTAAATCAATTTTTCAGTATGTTTTAGAAAGAATTAACCTATCTTCTATAAGACAACTTTTCGAAGACAGTTCAAGCGATACTGAAGAAGAAAATGAAACAGCCCATGAATGTCAAAGAGTTAAAAACTACACAGAAGAATACATTGCGAATTACAGTGATGCCGAATTTAAATCCAATTTACGTCTTGAAAAACCATCTTTTGATACTCTAATGGGTAAGATAAAACTGTTTTGATTTAGCGTTATAAATTATAAATTATAATTTTACTTTAATTGCTAAGCAGCATTTTTGGAACCATTAATGATGGCATCAACTTCAACATACGCTCGTTCTTATTTGGTTCCAGCAAAAAAACAAGTGCTCATTACCATTTATTATTTAGCTTTAGGCAAGTGTCCAATATTTTTGATGTTTCAAAGAGCACAGCAGTTAATTTGCTATTTACGTATTGACCCAAATTTATTTATTGGCCAACGAAAGAAGATGCCGCTGTCAACGAACATATGTTTTTTAATAAACGTCGCATCAGAAACATTCCTGGATGCATTGATGGTTTACATATCACCATTCTAAATTTAGAAGATGATAGTGATTTTGTTAACAGAAAGTGGTATTCCAGCATTCTACTACAAGGGGTTATTAATTATAAAATGGAGTTCACAGATATTTATTGTGGTGAGCCTGGATCTATGCATGATTCAAGATTATTGAGAAAATCTGGCTTATTTAGAAAGGTGGAAGAACACCCATCGTATATGTACAGTTATTTTCTTCATGGCGATTCGGCTTATGTTGTAATGGTGTCTAAAGACCATTAACTCGTGTAGCTATTTTTAAGATGATTATTCTTAAGTAAATTATCAATCTAAAATAAAAATTCTCAACCTAAAATAAAAAACATCCATCATACATAATTGACTGCAAACGATTGAAATCGTAAAGTTTATGGCACAATTTGCTAATTAAAAATATTGAAGGTTGAAATATTGTTATATTATAGAATTATTATTATTTGCGAAAGCAAAATTCCGAAATAAAACAATCGTTTTTGCAACTAATAATATTTAAATATGTCTGTAGGTTTGTTTTTGTTTCGAAAAAAATTAAAATTATAAAAATGACTTACTTACTTACTTTAAGAACACACTTCGTTTACACATTTCAGTGTAAAAACGCGCGATGTACGCGTACACGGTCGAAAATTTCAGTTTTTTTTAAACTTTATTCAAAAAAATATGGTTTAACACAATATTTTAAACAAAAAATTAATTAAATAAAACTTGCGAAAGTTTAATTCAAGTTTTTATACATTTTTAGTTTAAAACTTAAATATTTTCGTCTATATATTTAATTTAAAACTTTAAGGTTTATTTTATAACAACATTTTAAACCAAAAATTTCTGATTTTAAACTTGCGAAAATTTAGCTCCATTTTCTAAACATTTTTAGTCTAAAACTTAACTATTTCCGTTTACATAATTAATTACTAAACATTGAAGTTTATATTTTAAAACTGTAAAGTTTCAAAGTAAAAATTTCAAACTCGCAGTTTAATTTTTAAACTATTAATGTTTAATAGTTTAAACTCTTAGTTTACTTCTTAAACGAATCGGTTTAAAATTACAAACATGTTAGAACAAGTGCGTATTTTTATTGCATTTTCATTTGATGTACAAACGTTTAAGTTTCAACAAGTAAAAGTTTTTAATAAAAGTGCGTAAAAAATAAAAAATAAAATTTCCAAAAATAATAAATTATGTCGTTAGCAGGAAAAGTTATCCAAATTTATTTTGAAGCGGAAAATTGTTATAAGTACGTGAAGCTTAATAAATATACAGAAGCAGAAGGTTATAATTTCGAGGATTTTTTATGTTCTGGTAAGTTATTTTTGTTATATTCTTGTTAATTCAATATGAGAAAAAAGAACTATTTATTTTTAGTATGTGCTGAAACCAATTTGAATGAATCGTTTGTTCATTTTAAAAATCGTAATAATATTATAATTCCCAATGATATTATTATTGATATAATAAATCAATTTATATTTTGTGATTGTTTTATATTAACATTTTCTACAAAGACATTAGCTGTTCCCGTTTACAGAATTGATGCGGAGCTGGGACCTTCACTTTTGATATATAAACAGGTAAAATAAAACAATAATTATCTTAGTATGTTTTAAAAAATATGTACATATGTTTTTTTTTTAACACGACGTGGAAAATTTTATTAAGCAAAACGACGGTGAAGAAATATTTAAAAACTATTCGAACAACCAGGAGCTAACAGATCGTAATAGACGTCATCTAATACGCATTCTAGGAAAATGTATGCTGAAAACATTTGGTGAAAGACCATCCAAAAAAGAAAAATTTAAAATAGCGTGTATAGTAAGTTGATATCTTTCCGTGTCTTCGAAGCAATTCCAAATATAGTGGAGCTGTAAGTAGAATTTTTAATTTTTTTTTTTTTATAATTTTTCTTATTAGAGTGTAACTATTTCTTTTAACAGGAAATTTTTTTTAATCGGGAAAAAAACACGGGCTATTTATTTAGTCAAATAAAGAATAAAAATTTTGCAAAAAAACGTTTTGAAACAGGAGAAATTAAAAAACAGACGTCCAAAACTCAAGATATTCAGGAAAACCCACCGTATATATCAGCCAACAAGATTGGAATTTTTTTAAAGTAGCAGTGCTTCCACAACAAAAAAATGAACTAAAAGAGAAACTTAACAGTACAGTTGAAGCCAGGAAAAATAAATTAAAAACTCCTTGTGACATACATTCTCTTTTTCCTTTTTTTTTGTGGATCCAGAATTGGTAATAATATACTGGATTATTTACTAAGATTATATAGCATTTTCCAGCCAAAATAGTTTTTTTTTTTTAATTTAAATAGATGCTATAAATATTTTTTTATTAATAATGTATTTCATAATTTCAGATTTTAATAGATTTTGAACTTCAATTTCCGGAAATAAAGAACTGCTTCTTTGAAAATTGGTTGAAAATTGATCAACATATTTTAAAAGTCATTGAAAGCAAAGGATTGTCAAATAGTTTTAAAAATGGTAAGCATTTTTTTTTTGTTTTTAATATTAATTAGAATTTTATTTGTTCAAGAAAGGCATCCAGAGATCGTTCATTGGGTTAATTAAACTGCTACCACCCAAACCCGGAAAACACGTTAAAAGTCGCTGCAATTTTATCAAAGCTGTGTCAAAATTTATTACTTTTAAAGACAACAATACTCCAACTGATAAACTCGCGTTGGAATCTGTTACTCAAGCTATCATTATAGCTGTAGGACCTTCGCCAAAGGAAACGGTACAGTTTTTTATACAAATTGATACAAACTTAATCCCTTTACCCAGTCATTGGAAGTTTAATCAGGTATTTGATGTATATTTTAAGTCATTTTATATTTTTAACCTAAGTTACGACAACGATTTAAAATCCTTTTTAACATTTTTTGAAAAATATATGTATGAATTTGAAAATATTAATGAAACGGCTAGACTATCAGAAATTTGGAATTGCTTAAATAATAAATGTAACGAAAATTTAAATTATGAAAATATTATGATAATCGAATAATAAAAATAAACTATTAATATATGAAAAAAAAATTATATTTAAGATTTAAGTTAAAAAAATGAATAAATTTTTCTGTTTTGTTTGTAAAAAAGAATTTGAAACCGTTAATTTTACTATAAAGCATTTAAAACATTTTATAATTTAAACATGTCAAATTTGTTAGAATTAAATTGCATTGTTTCATCGGAATGTACAAGAAAATTTAGTACGTTTTCTGGTTTATATCGACATGCTTTAAATTGTAAAGATCTAAATAATATAAATACGGTTTCTGATAATATTTTAAATAATGTTTTTTTTAATAACAGTTTTAATAACAATTTTTTTAATAATTAATGATAATTCAAAAATTCAAAACGAATCAGATATAAATTTAAATAATATTACTATGAAAAGAAAATTTGAAACGATTAATAATGAATTAGATTTCTCGATTTTTTTTAATTTATTAAATTGTTTTGGTATATCTGAAATAAATATGAATAACCTTTTTAGTTCCTTCGAGGAAATATTAAATAGTATTTGGAATAAAATTGAAATAGTACTACAAAAAAATAAAACACCAAAAGGTAATATTTCTGAATTGTATTTTAATATCACGAGTGCATTAAAAAGTCAATCGTCTACTTTTAAAAGGCGTAAAATTTTGAATTATGAAATGGAGTTTGTAGCTCCTATTGAAATAAGTTTAGGTACACGTTGGGATAAAAAATTAAACAACAATACCAATATATATGATAATATCCAAAAACAATGTACATTTCAATATATTTCAATAAATAAAACCATTGATGCTTTATTTAAGAACGAAAATTTCAAATCAACATACTTTAATTTTAATCACAAATGTATTGATGGTATCATTTCTAGATTTTGTTGTGCTTCTCAGTTTCATAATTCTTCATTTTTTAGAAACCCACATGCATTACAATTGCAACTCTTTTATGATGATTTCGAAATTGTATCGCCTTTGGGAAGTAAAACCAGTATTCACAAGCTTGGTGGAATATATTTTAGTATTTTAAGTCTACCGTCTTTTTATTATTCGAAACTGGATCATATACATCTCGTTTCACTTTTTTATGCAAACGATTTAAAAGACGAAAATATGATAAACAAAATTTTACAGCCTATCTTTAATGATATCAGCAAATTAGAAACGCAGGGTTTAAATATTGACGGAAATGTTTTAAAGGGAACTTTAGTGTCAATAACTCACGATAATTTAGGTGGTAATACTTTATTAGGTTTTGTACAGTCGTTTCGGAGTCATTTTTTTTGCCGATTTTGCGAAGTACCAAGAGACGAGACTAAGTTTTTAACTAAAGACCGTGTTGAATCATTAAGAACTAAAACATCATGTCAAAATTTACTACAAAATAATATACTTACTGAGAGAAAAGGTTTAAAATTTAACTGCATTTTAAACAATTTACAACATTATTGTACAATTGAAAATGGGACAGTAGATATAATGCACGATATTTTAGAAGGAGCAGTACCGTTTATATTAAAATACTTTTTAAATTTCCTAAAAGACAATAAGATACTTTCCCTCACTAAAATTAATAATAGAATTCTCTCATATTCTTATGGTTTTTTAGATTCCAAAAATCGACCAACAACAGTACTTTTAAATAAAAAATCAGCCACTTCTATCGGATTAAACGCTTCCCAAAATTGGTGTCTAATTACTTTTGTACCGTTTATATTTGCCGATTTAAAAGAAAAAATTAATAGTACTTTGTGGTCAGCAGTGACAAGTTTAATTAAGTTGATGCAAATTATATTTTCAGATAAAATATCTACTGAATCTATTCAATGTCTGCCTAAACATATTGAACAACATTTATTATTGCTTTTAGAGCTAAATTTAAGTCTATTGCCAAAACATCACTTAATTACGCACTACCCTGGTATTATGGCTCGAATAGGTCCACTTGTTCATCATTGGACTATGCGTTTTGAGAGCTATCACAGAAATTTCACCAAAACCGGTAGATATTTAAATAATTTTAATAATATTGCAAAAACTTTAGCATTTAGACATCAGCAAAAAATGTTTTATATATGGAAAACTTTAGGATCTAAATATGAACTAGAAACACAACACAAAAAAGAAATTGATATAAACTTACATGAATTTAAATCTATTTTAAAAAAAAACTAAATCAACCTACAATTTACTCCACATTATTTTTGAACAATGGTTTTATTTATAAAAAAGGTTTATTTGTAGTTAATAATGATATTTCTAATTTTTCGTTTTATAAAATTAAAGAAATATTATTTGACGAAAGCGATGAAGTAATGCTATATTGCAATTCTTATAAAATTAAAAATTTTAATGAAAGTTTTATGTCGTATGAAGTTCTATATGATAATTCAAGTACTGTTATTGATTTAAGAGATCTTGTTAACAAAAAATCTTATGATTCCACTAAAATTAAAGAAAAAATATTCATAATAATAAAAACAAATGTAAATTGAAATTATAAACCAAAAATGTATAAAGACTTATGTATATAATAAAAAGAATAAAAAGAATCAAACAAAATTTTAATTTAATTTTTTCCAAAAAATTGGGTAAAAAAATAAATAAAAATCTTTTTTTGACACACTTGACAACATTTTTTTGACAAACTTATAATGCCATAGTTCGCAATAATAAAATAAAATTTAATTTCGAACAAAATTTTAATTTAATTTTTTTCCAAAAAATTGGGTAAAAAAATAAATAAACATCTTTCTTTTGACACACTTGACAACATTTTTTTGACAAACTTATAATGCAGTAATCTAGATTTTGGTCTCACATACCAATCCCGACCATCAAGATTTCTCCAAATTTAATGTTTCTACTCGTAATCACTTAAAATGATCGATTTTTAAGCAAAAAATATGCAAATTTCCATGTTTTGACACACTTGACGATTTTTTGGACACACTTCCGGTACAGTTATCGAACACATCGTCCTTTCGGCTCTTCCCATTGAGTAAACCTATTTTTAGAAAAAAAAATTTTTGAAATCCGTCCAGCGGTTTTCTAGATTTCGTCGGTTGTGACGGCCGGACGGCCGACAGACAGACACACATTTTTTTTTTTTTTGCTTTTTTAGAATCAGTATGTCCTAAAACGTCGAGAAATGCCAAAAAAAGTGGGGGTAAGAATTTCACTTTGAGCTCATGAATGTAATACTTAGGTCTTTCAGACCGAAGTAACATACATAAAACGATTTTAACTATATATTTCTAAAATTTCTAATACTCTAGTGAATTCTAACCAATTTAAATTTCAGCTAGGGGTCAAATACTACAAACCTGATCAGGGCCGGATATATTCAAATAAGGTTGCAAATCATCGCTATTCATATGAAAATAACGGCAGTAATAAGGTTCAAGTCCTGCAAGTGGAAGACATTAATTCAGACGGTATAATTGTTATACTTTTTATAAAATGCAATTATACATATTTTCTGTTTCTATAGTTTCAGTGGAATATCAAATATTAAATGCAAAAATTGATTCGCTTAACATAAAAATGGATATTCAAGGAGTGCAAATTGCCAAAATGCAGGTTATGATTCAGGAAATCTTTGATATGGCACAAAAAAACTCTGGATTTCCAGAAACGGCCTCGTTAGATGCTTTGTTTGATCTTGAAAGCATAAATTGCACATTCACCACTGTAAATCAAGTTAATGAATTTGAAAACAATTTACGCACCACAGAGTTTAGATTAAAAATAGTAAGTCCTATTATTTTCTGCGATCAACTTACATATTCATTTATCATAAATAATTTTTTTTCAGATGAAAATTTTATCGGCAATTGGTAGGAAAAGTGGCGATTCTAACAGTGTGAAAGTTGCTAACAAAATTTCAGTAAGTCTTTTTACACCTGACTTATTAAAACAATTTTCGTGGACTGGTAAAGCTAGCAAAGGAGCTATGAAAGTGGCATTTTTGCAATATTCAGAAATTATTCAACTATTCTGTTGACACTTGTCAATTATCTAAAATTAAATAAAACTAATTAGTTGTTCATCGACAAAATCTTTAATTTATCTAAAATTCAAATAAGCTAAGTTAAGTTGTACATTGTTTAAATATTTAAATTATCTAAAATCCACGTAAATTGATTATAGCTGTTCATCATTAAAAATACTTAAGTTAAGTTAAAATTCAACTAAAATAAGTATAATTGTTCTTTGTTTAAAGTATCTAAATTATGTTCTATTTTTTCCATTCTCTGAAAAGCGAGTCAGGTATTTAAATTATAAAAATATATGTATATTTACATGTCGCGTTTGTGTTATTCAGATTTGAAAAAATGTTATCTTGATTATCCATCATATTGGGTAACACCATAAAACAACAACCAGTATTCATTCACTCAATAATATTTTGAGCAAAATGAGTTTATGTTTTTTACGTTGTGACTCTGCTAACGTTTTGAGAGAATGGCGCTTTTTGGCTATAAATGTCATTGCTTTGATGTAAATCTCTCTTACTCTTCTATTATTAATCGAGAAGCTAATAATGGCTTTCTCGTGGTTTGTTCATTAAATTAAATTTAAGATAAAAATGTTTTGTTAAAATCTAAAATTAAATTAAATGTTCAATGTTAAAATCAAAATTCAAATAAATAATGTTTGTCAAAAGTTGTGTTTTGAAGTGTTTAAACCTAGTTTGTTTTCTTCAATGAGAGAAATGTTTTTGAGAATATTGCTGTGAACCAAAGAGATTATAATTGCTGTGAACCAAAGGTTTAATCGACGGTATACCGTCGATTAAACTTTTGATGTCATAAGGAAATTATTAAAGAATTGCTAACTTCTTTGCTGTCATTTTTAGGTAGTTTTTCTTGAATTGAAAGGTAAATGACCACGTTATGTGTTCAATGATGTCAATGCTGCTCTCATCGCTTAGTTTAATTGACAGTACATATATGGTTATTCATCGATTGCTGTGCTGCTATCATCGCTTAGTTTTACTGGCAGTACAGATATATTATATTCATCGATTGCTGTGCTGCTATCATCGCTTAGTTTTACTGGCAGTACATATATGTTATATTCATCGATTGCTGTACTATTATCATCGCTGGTTCGTATTGACAGCATATATAATTAATCTATTCAACGATTACTGATGTCAATGCTGTTATTATAATTAATTATATTATCGAATTAGTCTATCTTCAACGATCACTGCAAATAATGATATTGCTATTGTCATCATTATAAATCAACAATTATTGCAACTGTAGTTACCATATTCAACCATTATACATTCAGACTGATGTATTCAACAATTTTAATACAACTTTATTAATGGCTCTTTTACGTCACTTGGCTCTTGATGCGGATTGATGTTTTACAACAACAATACACTCCACTAACTAATCGGCCGCATCATATTCTTTGACGTTGTACGATTAGCTAATAATAATTACACACACTTAAGCTAGAAACACAACACGGGCGAAATCGTCCGACGACGACGTTAGTAATATTAGAATACACAGGATACATACATTTCAAACACAACTACAGCGATAAACGAAAAGGTTTTTTTCGTCGGAGAAATTTTAGATTCTATTTCTAATTTGTCGTCGGCGATGATTATTGCCAGATATCAATTTTATTTTTATTTGGCTGCAAGGGTAATTTTTAGTGTTATTGTGACAGTGCCGCCAACTGAAAAATATGATTTTCTGATGTTTTTCGCGTTTCTGAGGTTGCAATCCTTTTGTTTTGTGTTGTCAACTTAATTTTGAGTTTATGTTCAAAGTTCGGTTTTATTCATTTATATATTTTCATAATTTGTATTTTGCATTTTATTTTTAAAATTAGTTATTAGTAGAAAAATTATTATTATTTATTTATTAGTAAAAATTAGTTATTTTTAAAATTGAAATTTGTGAAATTCATTTTGACAAAGAACAAAGTATAATTTAGTTTATGCAATTTTATTTTTGACAGCTTTTAACGCTGACGCCTTTGTTGTGGTTACAACAGCGAAATTGTAGACGTTTTTTTTAACGTCCGACGTTATCGTCCGTGTTGTGTTTCTACCTTTAGAGAATAGGAACTTTTTTATTTATACTATGTTGAAATATAGCACCATTCGAGCTTGCCGTCAAAAACAAAAATCAAAAAACCAAAAATCAAGAAATGCAGCATTAATTGAAAATATTTTAAGCAATTGTGGAGTTACTGATGAATTGGGAACAGCTAAGACTAGCATAGACATCATCTAAATTGCGCTGATATGAATCATTAAAATCATCGGTAACATTTTCTGCAGAACAATCGTGTAATGTTGCAAAACAATCCATGTTTTCTTTCGTCGGTTCTCACTAATTTGTGTCAACAATGACAAACGGCGAAGAGCAAGTTATTATTTTATTTTCTACTTCTTTTCTTGAAATTACAGGATGACGAAGCTGCTTCATTCCTTTTAAATATTCTTTGTTCTAACTTTTTAGATGTTGTTTCACTTTCCTATAATAAGTATTGCTATTTTCAAAAGTTTTTTCTGGCCCCGACATTTCTGTTTTAAAAATTAATTATAAGAGCAATTTCACGCAAGTTCAGCAAATTTTTGGGAAATTTTGACTTGACCCCTTTTAATTTTGATTATTTTTGGTTTATGGATAGTCTTTCATAAATAAAAAATACAAGTTCTCTTAGAATTTTTTTTTTCGACCAGGGGTCTTCACAGGGTGCCCCTCAATGTTTTGTTTGTGATGTGAGTGCATTTTGACGAGCGATTGTAGAAAAACTACTGAATCGATTTTCATAAATGATACGTCGTTGAATAGGTATTAGAACAAAGTTTTTAAAAATGTACACTGTTAAATTTTTGAAATAATTTTTAACGGTGTAACATAAGAAAAAACGGTGTAATTGAAAAAAAGATGGCATAGCCTTTTTTTTTTTTTTTTTAAACTAAATTGAAGCTTATTTTATATCTAACCACTTGTGAAAGTTTGGCACTTGCATTATTTTTTGTTTTAAAGATAAAATTCGTTGTGCATATGACTGTCGGGAATCAGTTTTTTTTGTTCTGAAGGAAAATTATAAAAATGGCGATTTTTAGATTCGGATTTTTTTTATGTTAAATATCAAATATTTTATTATTAAATGAACTTTTTAAAAAGCAATTTCAGTCAAGTTCAGCAAAATTTTGCGACATTTTGACTCGACCCTTTTTAATTTGGTTTATTTTTAGTTTATAGATAGCCTTTGATAAATGAAAAATACGACTTCAAGTAGAATTTTTTTAAAATATAATAATATAAATTATTATATTTTTAAATATAATAATATAATTATAATAACAATATAATTATAATAACAAACAACAGTAATGCTACGCGTCATTTGGTTGAAAAAAGTAAAACTCTACAACAGATATAAATGTTGTGGAGCAGTTCTATAAAAGTGATGAAATCAGTAGATTATTGCCAGGCAAACGAGATGCAATATCTTTTAAAAAAGGAGATGAGCGCATAAAAACACAAAAGCGCTTATTGCTATGTACATTAAATGAAGCTTATGTGGAGTTTAAAAATAAGTTTCCTGATGTGAAAATAGGATTTACTAAATTCACGTCCTTTCGACCACAAGAATGTATAAAATTATCCCAAGGAGTTCATAATGTGTGCGTGTGTACCATACATCAAAATATGAAACTAATGATTCAACACTCTAAGATATCTGGAATTACTGACGCTGCTTTCCAGAATTATAAAACATTAATTGACTTTGTTTCATGTGGTGAATTAACAGAAGATTGTCATACTTTGAAGTGCAATGAATGTTCAAAAAAACTTAAACAACTGGAAGAAAAATTACTAAATGATTTTGACGTTAAAGGAATCCTTCAAGTCAAATATCAACAGTGGAATACCACTGATCGATGCAATTTGGATACTTTAATAGAAACTGTAGAAGAATTTATGAAAAAATTTATTTACCGTTTACAAATTTTGATACCACACAACTTTATAGCAAAACAGCAATCTACATTCATTGAGGAAAAAAAAATTAGAAGCAGGAAGTGCTTCGTTCAAGGGATTTTTCTGAAAACTACGGCTTCATAATTCAGGATGCGGTTCAAGGCTGTTATCATAATAATTCACAAGCTACTATTCATCCATTTGTCATTTATTTTAAAAGTGCCGCAAGTGAATTTATACAGCACCGAAGTTTTATACTCATTCCGGATATAAACGATCACAACAGTACTACAGTCCATCTTTTCATTACAAAACTTATTGAATTCATCAAAACGCATATAAATTCTAATATTACGAAAATAATTTATAACACTGACAGTGCACCTTCTCAACACAAAAATACACATAGCCTAAATATCTTATGCCACCACAAAAAAGACTTTAAGGTTGATGCAGAATGGCATTTTCATGCTACCAGCCATGGAAAGGGACCTTGTGATGGAATTGGTGGTACACTGAAGCGTGCTGCACACCGTTATAGTATAGGGAGCAAAGATATTATTGATACATCAAAAAAACTTTTCGAATGGGCTTTAAAATGGGAATCTACCATGAACTTTGGATACGCCGATAAAAATGAATATCAATTAACAACAAAAAATACAAAATCGATATAAAAATATGATTACTATAAATGGAACTCAAAAATTTCATTCTTTTGTACCATTAGATACTAAAACAATAAATGCAAAAATGTTTTCCAACTCAAAAGAAACTTTTAAATGTAAAATAAGTAAATAATTTTTAATAACTATATTTATTTTCTTTAACCTACATATATAATTTGTATGATACTTTAAAAAGTTTATTCAATAATAAAATATTTGTAATTTAATGTTAAAATACAATCTTTTACTTTATGACCATAATAACATAATACGAACATAATACTTCTCCAGTCAAAGGTTCCTAAATAGATTTTGTTATTTATACGGTTTTTTTGTTTGCAGTCGAGACTGTCAAATTATTTTTTATAAGAGTGACAAGTGATTACTAAAAGTGACAAATAAACATTTCATTTTTTTATGCCATCTAATATAAAGAAAATAATTGCAGAAGTGTTTTCCTATTCAAAAGAAACTTCTGTTTGTAAAATAAGTAAATCATTTTTAACAATTGTATTTATTTTATTTATTGTACTACATATATAATTTTTATAATGTTTTAAAAAGTTCATCTAATATTAAAATATTTGATATTTAACATTGAAAAAAAAATCTCTTAGTTTATAACGCCATTTTTATAATTTTCCTTCAGAACAAAAAAAACTGATTCCTGACAGTCATATGCACAACGAATTTTATCTCTAAAACAAAAAATAATGCAAGTGCCAAACTTTCACAAGTGTTTAGATATAAAATAAGCTTCAATTTAGTTTAAAAACAAAAAAAAAAGGCTATGCCATCTTTTTTTCAATTACACCGTTTTTTTCTTATGTTACACCGTTAAAAATTATTTCAAAAAAATTAACAGTGTACATTTTTAAAAACTTTGTTCTGATACCTATTCAACGACGTATCATTTATGAAAATCGATTCAGTAGTTTTTCTACAATCGCTCGTCAAAATGCAATCACATCACAAAATAACAAAAAATTGAGGACCCTGTGAAGACCCCTGGTCGAAAAAAAAAATTCTAAGAGAACTTGTATTTTTTATTTATCAAAGACTATCTATAAACAAAAAATAATCAAAATTAAAAGGGGTCAAGTCAAAACGTTGTTGAATCTTCGTGAAATTGCTCATAATCACTTTAAAAGTTATGACAAACCAAATTTAATAATTTTTGAGTGACCAAAAATATACATTTTAAATAAAAATGACAATTTGCAAACATTCTGGTAGCCAAATACCTAAAATTTACACATAAGTAATTATTTAACATCTAATCTCCGATACACATTAATTTTCTGTGATGTTACAACCATTATGAAACCATAAGTATACATTTTAGTAAACTTTTCTTTGTAATTTTGCAGAAGCCCGATTATTGGGAATTGCGTAACCGTACGTTACGGTTGCAATGTAACCATACTAACGAACTTTTTTAACAAATAACATGACACAAATTGTAACCCTCTTGCGACCATTTGTACATATATGATTTAATAAGTAACCCTTTCGTTATCATTAACACACCTTGTTTATTTAATGAATGTAAAATGTCACTATATTCTCTAATTTCTGTGTACAAATGTACAATGTACATATTTGGCTAGTTGGGTTTGGGTACGAAAATAAAGAAATAACAACAAAACTAATTTATGTTAATATGACAAAATTTCACTTATGAAATTTTGACATATTTTTCAAACAAGATTTATTTTATGAAATTTTGTTGAGATTTTTGATAATAAGGAAGTAAACGTATGAGGTGTAAAAGTACCTGAAATTAGAGAATTAAGAAAAGTATAATTTTGTTCTTTTTTAGAAAGTAAGTAATAGTTTTTTATTTTTTGGTTAATAAAAAGAGATTGAACAGAACATCAAGGAGTTTTTCTTCTAAACGAAAATAAGAGGTTTGATGAAGAGGTCAAAAGGCCACCAGAGCCTATGATTCGGTATGACCCTGCAGAGGTCTCCACTCTCCCATCTCAAAATATGATCTGTTATTTTCAGTCATTTTAAGAGACGTTATTTGGGATAACGTCTAGGCATAGTTTATTGTGTCAAAGGACTGCTTAGTGCCGCTATTCAAAGATAATGGTAGGTTAATAGAGCAGGAACGCCCATTCAATTATATTCATTCTTCTGTACGAGCATTTGAAAATGCTCTTGGGATGTTAAAAGGACGATTCCGTAGGTTACGGGCGTTTCAAAATGTTACCAGAGGACATTTACAATCAGAGCAACTGTAGCTGCTGTTGTGCTACACAATATTTGTATAAGACAAAATGACAATATAGATATTACAAATGCAAACGAAACTCAAACAATAGAGGCACATCCTGATTAAGAAGATTTGAGTAGTTTTGCAACGAAGTTTTGCATTGAATATCAAAATATGTAATTGAATATTTAAATAAATCCTAATTTATATAAAAAATATGGCTAAGTGAAGTTGACACACCAATTACACTTTTCTTTAATTATTTTGATGCAGATCGTTTGTGATTCGTTTGGAGAAGATACGGAGTTCAAAATTAACGTTTGTTAGTAATTAGTTTAATTGTTATTAGCAAATCAAAATTTGAATGTGAAGTTGGCACACCAAAATTTTTTATCGTTGAAATTAATAACTCTTTGTCTTTATCGATAGATTGGGATATGGTAATGATACGGCGTTTTATTTTATCGTTTGTTAGTAATTAGTTTACTAATTAAAACGAAAAAACATGAGCCGAAAGAGTTTATATTCCCCACCGACTGAATTCACCATAATTACCCTAAAGGCGAGTTTTATACCAAAATATATTTTTTTTAACAGTGTATATAAGTCGCAATATATTTAAACGTCAAATTATTCAAAAAGCTACTAAATACTAATATGGAAGGGAAATTGAATGGACATTTACATTCGTTTAGATTCTCTTGAAGAGTAAAGACCTGTGGCTATTCGGTTGAAGTATAAATATACTTTAACTGAATAGCCACACCTATAAATTTAAATCAAGTTTATAATTAATCAGTGAAGTGAAAATTAAATAAAAAATCGAAATTTATAAGAAATAATTTGAAAATATGAAAAACTTTTAACACATAATACAATAAAAGTGACTCTTTAAAAAATATAAAAATCAATAATTAAGAATAGTGACATACGGACATAACATGTGCTTCTAAATTATACGTTGTAGATTGAAATCTTACAATATTTAAAAAAAAATAATAAATGTTTCAAACATTTGAATTAAAAATGAAATCAAAATGAAATAATTGATATATAAAACGAAATGATTGGAATATAAAATAATATTAAATTGTGACACATTCACAACACGTGTTCACAGATCATGTTTATTCATATTAAAATTTATTTGTATTATTAAAGAAAATTAAGGCTGTTGAAGCAAAAAGCTGTAAAGCTGTTGTAGCAAAAGTGCACGATGGTGTTGAACTAGGTAGGTAGGTCCCTCTTTTGAAAAACAGGCAATTAATTGCAGCATTTTATTTCCAGAACTACGAACATATGAAAAATAAGCTGGATCATCCAGTACTGCATTATATAATATATGAAGTATTGAGTCAAAACCACACGTGTTTTTGACCGATACCTACAGCCAAATTCTGTAACTGTGAAGCGGTGAAGTGATAAAAATTTCTTCGTTTCTTTTCATTAAAAAACTTATCACTTCACCGTTTCACAATTACAGAATTTGGCTGCAGTACATTTTCCACTTTAAAAAGCGTGTTATTACAAATATTTGCGTTTTTAAAAGAGAACAACTTATTTTTTCCATAATCTTCTGATTGGTTCAACACATTTGCAGTGGTTTTCTGTGCGGATATTTTATCCAAATGATTTATTTCACTCTTGACGGTCTCAATAGCATTGTTACGAAAATTATAATTTTTTTTAAATATAGAACAATATGTATGGTCAAGTTTTACTAAATCTAAAGAAGACTTGGAATTGCAACTAAAATCTTGCACACGCGATAGTTTGCTACTGTGAGGGCTCTTTTTATAAGCACAGTAAGCTGATGATTTCTTCGTTCTTCCTGTAACATTTTTCATATTTTCTAATAGTTTTAAGCTTGTCTCAGTAGAATTTTTTAAATGAAGCTGCACAAATGTTGATGGATGTAAGGATTCATTTTAACTTTTTAAAATAGTATTTTTCAAGTGATTGGAGTAACTGTAGACATATCGAGAAGTAGAATAATTGATGGAGTTAACTAGAACAATGTTTGTCCACAAAAGAAAATCGCCTGCAAGTATTATTAGCATTTTAATGAACTTTGGCGAAAAGTAAGAATTTAACTTATGTCCAAAACTGTTAATTTCTATATTTTCTATGAGGCTATTGATCCATTTTTCAGGTTCAGTTTTTATTTGATTGTCATAACTTTCTTGTTTCAGTTTCGTTTGTTCAGGAACCAGTCTATGACTAATATAATTTTTTCCTAAACTTAAAATTTCATTAATTTTACTTTTTTTTGTTTCAATTGCTGCATCCAAAGATGTTTTTGCATTTTTCGTACTAACTGATGCATTATTATCATGAGTGTCTTCATATGGTTGAAGTCCAACAATGCAAGTTAACGTAAAATATTTTTCAAATTCATTAATGGTATTGCAGTTTACCAATAAAGCGACGCAATTTTGATAAAAAATTTTAATATCTTGCTTTATGGCCTGTTTAAGGTAGCAAACCTGGTATTTTGACTTATTTCGCTTAAATTGACATCTAGAGATTACCGCCAGCATATTTTTTCAATTTTTTTTTTGACAAAAATTTTGCAAAAAAAGCATGGGTTAACCCCTTACCTGTTTTTTTAGCGAAAAAAATCTATCTTTAAAACTGTTTCCAGATTTAATTAGATATATGAAATGTGATAAGTTTACGCGAATATAAGTATTCATACATCGCAAGTTATTGTTTTTTGTTTGTTCCTTTGCCCATGCAAAACATTCATTATTGTAGGTTTCAATTGGATAATTGTTAAACGCTAGAGACATAGAAGATAATAATTCGTATGAATAATCTGATACAGCTTCCAACGGCAAAGGTATCCTACTGGTTTTCCACTGTTTTAGCCAGTACTCAATACTGGAAACATTAATCTTTGTACACACCATACTATGAATATCTAAAGGAGTTCCCTGGTACAAAATAGCTATCGATAATAGTAAGTGGTGTTCTACTTGCCGATCTAAAACTTGAAAATCCTCAAATATTCCATCAGTTAGCTCGAGAGAGATTGTGGGATGGTTTAACACAGAATAATATTTTTTGTAAGCATTTAATTGCACTTGTGATCCGTAAGTAAAGAAAAATGGTATTAAATTGATCACAGAAATACTATCATAGAATTCCTTTCAATGTGCCATTGCTTGCAATGATTTTACCACATCAAGTTCATCAGCTTTAACTAAAGATTTAGGTTTATTGCTGTCATACAGATTTTTTTTACGCCACGTCCACACGCTATACTCTTTTGTTTCCATACTTCAGAGCTATATTGTGGTATCTGATCAGTAGGAAAAGCATCTTTAAATTTTAAAATTATTTCGATTATTTTTTTTTCAGCTTCATCAACGGACAAACGAGCTGGTGGGGCCATTATTATGCACAAAAACTACAAAATAAAATAACACATTAGATAATAGCTGTTCATAAAGAGGACTAAAAGTATTTAAAATACATGTATTCTAACATTAATGGCTAAATATGTATCTATTCAGTCACTATTTGTTCATGAAAATGTTTACAAATTACAGAAAATGTACCTAATTCATTAATTTTAACTCTAGTGGACTATATAAAATTAAATGTTAATATTTTATAATATGAAAAAAGACCAAGAAAAAATTGTATGTTAATCAAACACTGTTTTATAGTAAAATATGGTATATAGTAAAAATGTTATTATTTTATATTGTTTTATATTTCATAGTTTATGTTTTAGTTGAGTGAACTGTGAACTTTAATTTGATTTATATAGAATCCTTGAATTAAATAAATAAATTTTGTAAAATTTGAATGTATCTGAGCAAGAATTGGGCCACGGCCTGAGTAGAACTCCCGAGAGTTGGTCCTGGGGAACCAAAACCTGTTTTTATAATTGCCATGAAAGGCTACGACCTTATATAGTAGACTAGGTTAATATTTGACCTAGTTTTAGTTTCCTGTATTGGAATTAGAATGTAGGTTATTGGTTTATTGTGGTTTGTTGTTGTTGTGGGTGTCCCAAGCCGGTTGCTAAAGGCCTTGGAAGGTCGTCAGGTAAACTAGGTTAGTATTTGACCTAGTTCTGGTTATCTGTATTGGTAATTTCTCGATTTAAAGTGTAGGTTAGTGGTTTATTGTTGTTTGTTGTTATTGTGGGTTTATTGTTGTTGCTAAAGGTCTAGGAAGCATGTCAGATAGACTAGGTTAGTTCAAATGTGAGTTCAAATTTAAAATTAAAACAATAAAATAATGGTACAAATGACAGATAAAACAATTTGTCACGTGTTTTTATTCATTTTTCTTTTTACATTTTTTGCTCTAAAACTAAAATTTAATTTCTTGTTTTATTTTTTGTCTTAAAATTAAAACTTAAATAAAATTTAATTAATGTTTTTATTTTCACCTTCTAAGAGTGTTAAACCGTTTTGAGGGGTTTTTATGAGGTAGAAATTTTCCTCCATAACTAACGCTGTATAATCTTCCTCGTTAAATAATTCATTGAATTTATTTGGTGCGAATAATAATACATCTTCGGTTTCGAAAATCCACTTTTTCCCAAATTTAGTGTCGATTTTTCGAATTGTGCATAATTTGTATGCGTGGTTTTCCTGCAATTCTGCTATCTTCATAAATGGTTTTGATTTCTCCTTTGCTGCGCTTGAACATTTTGCCAGAAAAATTTGTTTTCTAGCCAGTTGATGTTGTTGTTGTTGTAGTATTTGTTGCTGTTGTTGCTGTTGTTGTTGTTGTTGTATTTGATGGTGTAAGCGCTTTCTTTTGAGAGGTGGAGCCGCTTGACAATCGGAAGTTACCAGGTATTCGTTTAAAAAACTGTCTGTTGAACTTTCCATGTTTAGCAAATTACTATGTTAGACTACAATTGTTGATTACAACTGCTTGATATTTATACCAATTTACGATGCTTAAAAGTTAGTGGGGGAACAAGAGTTTGAAACATTTAATACGAATTATTTCTTTATTATTCTTTATCTAAAACGCGACAGAAAAAATAAATCAAAGAACACTTGAAATTTATGGCTTTATATATATTATTACTTTATTCTTCTTTTATTTATCTTCAAAACATATTGAAAATTCATTTAGAAAATTCAGATAAATTAAAAGATAATTGTTGCTAGTTTCTCTATTTATTGTTCACTTAATTTTTCAAATGATAAAATTTATCTTATAAATTAATCAAGACGCAAAAAAGGAAAAATAAACAAAAGAAAATTATTCACAAGAAACATTGAAACATTTAATAAGAACTATTTCTTTATTTTTCTTTATCTAAAACGCGACAGAAAAAATAAAAAAAGAAAACTTGAAATTTATTGCTTTATATATATTATTTTATTATTCTTTATCTAAAACGCGACAGAAAAAATAAACAAAAGAAAACTTGAAATTTATTGCTTTATATATATTATTTTCTTATTCTTATTCTTCAAAACATATTGAAAATTCATTTTGAAAATTCATATAAATTAATTAAGATAATTGTTGAGTTTGTTGTTTCTCCATTTACTGTTTACTTAATTTTTCAAATGATAAAATTTATCTTATAAATTAATCAATACGTAAAAAGGAAAAAATAAACAAAAGAAACATTGAAACATTTAATATGAATTATTTCTTTATTTTTCTTTATCTATCAAAACAAATTGAAAATTATTCTTAATTTTGTTTTTTCATGATAATTTATTTGAAAGTTTAAAATTACCTTGATGGAAATTTGCTTTACCTCTGATTTAGAGTATTGAAGTTTTACAAAAACAACGATGTCAAACTAAGTATAAAAGCCTACCCTGTTAGAAAATTTATATTGTATTAGTTTTGTGATTCAACATTAAAACATGGCAAAAAAACTTCTAATGAAAAGGTTTATAACTTCTGGGGAAGAAGTGGAAGAAGAGCGATTTTTAATCGATTCCGAAACGGGGAAAAATATGCAGAAGTTTAACTTGCGCAGACGCGAAATTAAATTTTCGATAAAACCTGTACCAAGCTATATTGATCCAATTACTTGGATTAAAGGGGCACTCCACGATATTGTCAAATATATTACAAAAGAAGTTAGCCCAAGCGACAAAATTGGAATGACATTTTGTGGTGAAAGCTTCGAGCATCGTGGCCCTGCATGGATAAACTTTCAAACAGCAGGTGGACTGACGTTTCAGCATATTTGGGATGTGATTTCAAAGGTTTTTCAAAGCAATTCCGAGGGTGAGTACTTTTAAATGAAAATGCTGAACATTTTTTTACTTTTTCACTTTTACTTTACAGGGTTAAGTACAGACAAATTTTGTTTGACCGCAACATATATCAATTTACCTTATGGTAAAGGTAGGAAAAAACAATTTTACAATTTTGCTGAAGAATGCAAACAACGCCGTGGTATAATAACAATAAAAAATAAAGATAACTTATGTTTACCCCGTGCCCTAGTTGTCTGCATTGCAAAAATTGATAAAGAGGTCAATTATAGACATATTTTAAAAGATGTCGGAAAAATTCAAGCGATTAAAGCTAAAGAGTTAATCCAAAAAGCAGGTGTAATTATTCCACATCAGGGGTGTGGAATACATGAATTAAAAAAATTTCAAAATTATTTGACAAATTACAAAATTGTTGTCTATCAATATAACACTAGGGGTCGAATTGTGATATTTGAGGGAAATACCACAAAAGATGTAAAAAACCTAAATTTGTTATACCATGAAAATCATTTTAATGTGATTGGATCACTCACTGCTGCTTTTTGTACAGAATATTATTGCGGAAGTTGTCACGTTCCATTTTGGCACAAACATGAACACAAATGTTTAAAAACTTGCCCATGTTGCTGTAATTCAACACCATGTCCAAAGAATAGTATAAATGTTAAATGTAATATCTGTAATAGAACATTTAGAGGGGAAAAATGTTTTGATTTTCACCGAGCCTCATCATCTAACTCAAAAAGTATTTGTGATATAATAAAAAAATGTTTAAATTGTTTGCACGTTTACAAAACAGAAAGACAGCATTTTTGTAATGAATATTTTTGTAAAATTTGTCATCAACATGTACCTTCGGATCATCTTTGCTTCATTCAGCAAGATAAAAAACAGAAAAATTTTGAAAACTGCATTTATGTATTCTACGATTTAGAGACAAGACAGGAAAAAAATATTGATACACAACTAAGACAGCATATCCCTAATTTGTGTGTTTTACAGCAAAGATGTGACATCTGTATTGACGATGAATCTCTAGTTTTTTGTCAAAAGTGTAAATTTAGACAAATAATTTTTGAAGAAAATTATATAATCGAAAAAATGATGAATCACATTTTGAAATTAAGCGCAGAATTCCGAGAAATAATTGTCGTTGCTCATAACGGACAAGCGTTTGATCATCAGTTTATTTTAAACTATGTTTTAAATAAAACGAATGTGGAACCCAAACTAATAATGAGAGGAACGAAAATTATTTTGATGATGATCAACAATGTCAAATTTATCGATTCACTTAATTTTTTCCCGATGGCCCTAGCAAAATTGCCAAAAGCCTTTAACTTATCTACAAAATTAAAAAAGGGGTTTTTTCCGCATTTATTTAATAAACTGGAAAATGAAAATTATATAGGTTCTTTACCGCCTATGAAATATTTCTCCCCCGATTCAATGAAAGAAGATGAGAGAAATGAGTTTCATCAATGGTACACCGAAAATAAAAATTGCGAATTCAACATGCGAAAAGAAATAGTTGAATACTGTAGCAACGATGTAAAGATTTTGACTGAAGCTTGTTTAAGCTTCAGAAGAATATTTTTACAAGAATGCAACATTGAACCGTTTTTAGAAGCAGCAACAATAGCCTCAGCCTGTAACCTCGTGTTCAGACGAAACTTTCTGTGTTTGAACACGATAGGTATAATTCCACGACATGGTTACAGACAAGTCGACAATCAATCCGAAATTGCTCTACAGTGGCTTGTATGGGAGCAGGACACCCGAAAAATTAAATTTCAATATGCTGCTAGCGGGAGAGAAAAAGTGATTGGCGGTGTCAAAGTTGATGCATTTTGTGACAGCACTAAGGAAGTTTTTGAGTTTCAAGGTAATAAAACAAAATTAAAATTAAAAACTCGCTATAACACATTATTAATTTTTATTAACCTTCTAGGTTGTTTTTACCATGGTCATCCGAAGTGCCTAATCCATAAAAGAGATGTATCCTTGTATAATGATTCTAACGATACTTTAAATCAAAGGTATGAAAGAACGCTGGCCAAAAATGAGTACTTAAAATCCCTTGGATATAAAGTAATCGAAATGTGGGAATGCGCATTTCGCGAACAAATGAAAACAAACAAAAATATGTTTTACTTAAAAAACCACCCAATAATTTTTACTGCACCACTAAACCCTCGGGATGCATTCTATGGTGGAAGAACAGGCAATGTCTACACTCATTATAAGTGTAAAAACGGGGAGAAAATTAAATACATAGACGTCTGCTCGATGTACCCGGGGGTCTGTAAATATGGCAAATTTCCTGTTAAACACCCTAAAGTACATGTTGGAAATTCTGTGTGTTCTGGAATTGATTTACAAAAAACGAATGGGTTGATTAAATGTAAAATATTACCACCAGAAAACCTATTTCATCCAGTTTTACCGCAAAAACAAAATAACAAATTGATGTTCTCACTCTGCCAAAGCTGCGGAGATCAAAAAAATCAAAGTGCATTTTGTTTACATTCTAACGATGAAAGGGCATTAACTGGAACATGGGTGATTGACGAAGTCTTACAGGCTCTCAAAAAAAACTACAAAATTTTACACATTTACGAAATCTGGGAATACGAGATTACGCAATATAACAAGGAAAGGAAAGAACAAGGACTCTTCACGGAAATGATGAATAAGTTTATAAAAATTAAACAGGAATCTTCAGGTTTTCCGTCTAAATATCAAACAGAATTGGAAAAACAAAAGTATATTGATTCCTTTTTAAGTTCAGAAGAAGTTCAATTGGAATTTAAAAATATCAATAATAATCCTGGATTAAGGTCTTTTGCAAAATTAATTTTAAATTCTTTTTGGGGAAAATTTGGTCAGCGAGAAAACCAACAACAAACAACTATTGTTAACCAACCGTTTGTTTTGAATGACTTACTAACAAATCCTTCAATAGAAGTTTGTCAAATACTACCTATTAACGAGGAAGTTATAATTGTGAGCTGGCAGTATAAAGAAGAAGCGGTAAATTCTCTATCAACAATCAATGTGTGTATAGCTGCTTACACAACAGCACAGGCTCGACTTCATCTTTACAGCTATCTAGAAAAGATCGGTCACAGAGTTTTGTATTACGATACGGACTCAATCATTTATATAAGTCAAGAAGGAGAATATGACCCACCTCTAGGAGAACGTATTGGTGATATGACCGATGAACTAGAATGTTACGGCCTCGGCAGCTATATATCTGAATTTGTTAGTGGTGGACCAAAAAATTACGCGTTTAAAGTTTTTTCGACTAAAGATAACTCAGAAAAGCTTGTTTGTAAAGTTAAAGGCATAAATTTAAACCATACAACATCCAAACTAATAAATTTTGAAACGATTAAACATGCTGTTCTTCATCCGCAAGATTGGGAAAATATCGCTGTGGTTTCACAAAATATTAAAAGAACTAAAGATCATGAGGTTCATACAGTAACTGAAACAAAAAGATACCAACCGAAATCAGAAAAACGTCGATTTCTGAAAGACCATAGTTCCGTACCGTTTGGATACAAAAGGTCTAAATTTGTGTAAACTACGATTATTACACAACATAAAGGTAAAACAGAAGTCAATTTTAGTCGGAGTAACAAATATTCAGTTTTTTAGTTTTAAGCAATTTTGTAGCTTATGTAAACATAAAATAAAGGTCGGGTTTTTTTCATATTTTTCCCGACGTAAAACAAAAGTTTTAGTGAGTTTTTCTTTAATAATTTCAAGTAAACGAAAAACTTATTTATTTCCAGTAAAAAACGAGGAATTATTTTATACAAATTTATTAATACTTAATTTAGCAAAATGTTTTCAGAAGTTCTAAATTATATTGTTTTTATCTACCCAGGAATTGTGCGATTTATCAAATCCTAACCATTTGACGTAAACTTTATTCCCTTTTCTTTTTAAAACCTGCTCGACAAGATAGGTATCAGAAAATTTTACAGGTGTTAGTTCTGTTTCATAAAATCCACCGGAAATTGGAGTGCTGGTATAATCGGCTAAGTTATACGTAATCGGATATGTATTTTTAACTTTAACCACTTTAAAAATTTCTGTTGACCAGTTTGGTTGATAGCCTTTTTCAAAGTTTCCTTTATTTTTACTGACTCTTACATTATCTCCTATCTTAAATTTAGCTTTTTGAAAAATTTTTGGATGCATGTATAGAGTTCTAAGTATTGATTTTTCATTTTTCTTTGAAACATTTTCTGGGGGTAATTTGATTGTTCTATGCGGTGTTGAATTATAGTTTTTTAACAATGATTGTAAAATTGAGATCCATTTGTAATTCCCCTGTAAACTGAAATTTTTCCACATCATGCTTTTCAAAGTTCGATTAAAACGTTCCACGATAGATGCCTTAAGCTCTGAGAATGTATGATAATGATTAATTTTATTTTTCAACATATATTGTTTAAACTGTCTGTTGAAAAACTCTTTGCCTTGGTCTGAATGAATATTTTTTGGGGAATCCTTTGCTTGCTTGATAATATTTTCAAGTGCTTGTAAAACATCTTCAGCAGTTTTACGTTTGACAGGTTCAGCATAAGCGTATTTGGAAAAAGTATCAATCACCGTCAATAAATATTTGAAACCTTTATTAAATTTGGCATAAGGAATCATTTCGACTAAATCAATTTGCCAGGTATCATTCAAACCCTTTTGAATGAACTTTCTCCTACGAAAATTTTTTCTAAGTGGCCTGTGTAGCTCTGAAACAATTTGTGCTCGTGACATCCTATACACAATACACACAATATTTAGTTTATCTTTCTATATATAGAGGCAGCTGATTCTGAAAAGTTGTACAAAATAGCTAAATTTTTGTAGAAATCCTCAGTCTCCCTACAGAAATCAACTTTTAATATGGAAGCTGATTCGACTTCGTTTCCGTTTACCAACGAAAGTAATGAAAATTATTTTTTAAATAAAATTATACAAGAAAACCAAATTAGTTCAACCACGAATGATTATGATGTTGATGTTGACGAGGTGACCTCGTCTTTTCAAGAATTTATACCACCACCACCATCACCATCGCAATTACTTGAAGAGGAGGAAGAAGAGGAATGGCAGGACGGGCAAAACTGGTTTGACTCTCAAACAGATGATCTGCAGGTTAACGAAGAACAAAATATCGAAGTCGAGCAAGAAGGATATTTCGAATGGTTTTTTAGTAACATTATAGATAGATAAAAATAAAAATAAAAATAAAATAAATAAAAGGCAATTGTTTTTATTTTCGTACAATTTTGCGTAGTTTATTGTTTAATATTACAGGTATCTCGAAAAATAATCTAGAAAAATTACACTGCGCATTGATCCGTTGCTTTGGGATGTTAATTTCTTCATGCAACTTTTCCACTTGTTTTTCTTCACAGGTTTTTATGTATTTTTCAACATACGCTCTTACATTTTGTTCGGAATTTTTATAGTGAATCATTACAGCTTGAAGAAAATCAACAAGGTTGTTAAATATATCGGCCTCTTCTCTGTTGACACTAAGAGTTTGACTACGAATAGCTTGAATTCCTGCTTGAAAACATAATTTGGTATTTTTTATTGTTCGACTGCACAGCAGCTTTTTGTATAGATGGTAAAATTCACACCAATCACGATATTTCAGAACAATTACTTCTTTTCCATTACGATGGAATATGGTTGTGGCTTCAAATGATTCCCCCGTAAAACCAACAGAAATTCTAAAGGTCTGGTTTTTATTAAGAAAGTATGTATAGTTTAATAATAAAGACATCGTGTTTTCATGTCGAATTTCCATTTCTTTTTAACTTTCCTCTAACTCTCGGGTTACAAGACTGTAAAAAGTTGTATTTTCCAAATATTTTATGAAATAGTTTTAAAATCAACCTGTCATTTTCAATATGATTTACTTTACTGAATTGGTTCAAAAAACTTTTCATACTTAAACCAAAACATCTAAACCAAACGTAAACACAACAATATTGCCCGCATACATCTGTAAAATTACTTTGCAACTGTTTATCATTAAAAATTAAACAATGATTCTTCAAATATCTTAAAATTTCAGGTTTAGTTGGTTTCTGCCCAAAAGAATCAAAGTATTCTTTACACCCCTTTTTAGGAATATAAATAGCTAACCAGTGTGTTCCAGGGTCCTTAGCCTTATCCGTGTTAACGATTAAAAGAGATGGTTTTTCTTTTACTTTTGGAATTCTATCCAGAGCGAATACCCCCTTAAATTTTTTGTTTGTACGCTGGTTACATTTTAAAATGTTAGTTATTTCTAAAGTGTTCATAAAATAAATTGACTCAGATCATAAACTTTGCTCGCTTCCTTTACATAATTTACTAAAAACTCTTTTTTAATTAGTTTGTTGGTAATGATTATATCAAAACTTTCTAATATTTGTTTAAACTCTTTAGTTATATTTTCGTTAGTCACAGTTCCAAAAGAATAATTTTCAATATTTTGATTTGTTAGCTCTTTTGTTGGAAACTTGTAAGTAAACTCTTTTACGAACTTCTTACAAGGCTCTTTAAATCCTACTATACTAATTTCTTTCACAAACAAACTGTTTTTGTCGTTACAACAAAATGTAACATCGACAAGTGCACAGGATGAAGACATGATGTAAAATATTTAGACTCACGCTTTTTCATCCTATTTATAGGTTTGTGAATATATTTCGATTTTTATCGATTTGAATGTTTGCATCAAATTCCCCATAAACAATTGCAGTTAATGTGGACGGCAATGGTTTTGATAACTTTGCTTCAATTCTAACAGTTCCTTGATTAAGTAGACCTTGGCACATTTCATTCCCTGATGCATCGGGGGTTAAATCAAAAGCAAGTAAAAAAAATCCATTGCTAAACATTGTTTTTGTTATCTGATGACCTTTATCATTATGGAATATCCCTGTTCCTTGAAAAAGTGTGTTGTAGGCTCTGGTATAACAATTATATTCATCAGAGAAACTAGTTTCAATTGCTGTATTAGGTATCTGTACCCCATTCACATTCAACGAAAATTGAGAAATATCAAAATGTTTAAAATTGTACGGGTTTTTTGATCTTTTTCCTGAATAACCAATATTTTCGGTCATACAAAAGATGATTGTAGTCGGCAATTGACCAATGAAAACGTTGTCGAGCGATATGGATGATGTATTCATAGGAAGAGTATAGGTTTTTACTTCCACACGTTTATAACTATATATAGCATTCTTTTTTTCCAAAACAGCGTTATGTGCTAATAGAACACTCGGATTAACAGTTACATGTCTCATAAACAATGTTGCTTCTAAAATTTTCAATTGAGATTCATCGGTATCGTCAGAAAAAAAATAGAATTCTGGTTTTTCTAGTGTTAGTGTAATTCGAACATCCACGTTGTTTATAAGTAAGGTAGGCTGGTTAAACATATCTACATGTAGTTTACCCATTAACTCAACAACATTGCTATTATTATACAATTTTTGACGGTCTTTCGATCCAGAATTATTAGATTTTTCTATGTTCGCCTTATCTAATGTCCACCCTGAGCACTCTAAATGTGTGGTAGCAGCATCATTACCATAATTTAATAGCGATTCAATATATGCTCTATAGTGATAATTTCCGTCTGATGGTGTTATATTTTTCCCGTTTAATTGAATATTACATTGTTTTATTAGAGAATGTAAAAGATTGTTAACTACACCTGGCTGTGATAGTTCTTTTCCGTCTGCCCCTTTATCATTATTCCATAACCCTCCATCTTTTTTCAAAATCCGTATTTTCAATCTTAAATATGTAGAAGATAAGTCCCTATATGTATCTCCATGACCTAATGAAACAAATTCTATTACCGATGGTTTATCTAATGAGGCTATAGGGTTGTAAGAAACCTCTTCGGATCGTAGAATACTTGATTGAATAGGTTGTGCTTTAAATATATCCAATTCAGATTTCATACATTCCACCATAATTAATCAAAAATATCTTTTTCTTTCTTACGCCTAATAACTTTACGTCGTTTCGAGGTAAAATAATTTAAATTTTTGATCGACGGCTTATTTATAACTTTTCTTTTCCTTTTTCCCGACCCATACATTTCATTGAGTTTTTGAACTGCCCCGCGTCTTACACTTTTGACAATCTCTTTACCGCGATCTTGCAGAACTTCCTTAATATTTGCACCGGATACAATATCTGATAAAGCACTTATACCAGAGTTTACAACCTGCTTTTTTAGTAAATCAGCCCCCGAAGAAAATATTGGTTTCAAATACTTGAAAAGTCCCCCAAAAAACTACCTAGGCCACGTCCTCGTTGATATGGTACAGTCGAATGTACCAACGGACCAATATCCTCAATGCCTTTCCCCGTTTGACTCAAATAGTATCTGTAATATACTCCTTCCATAATGCTTTTCATAAAACACTAAATTGTTTAATAGAATCCCCCCTTTTATTTATATACTTTTTTAAAATGTAATACAATTTTTGTAGGAATACTACTTGTTGCAAAATTAATTTTGCTACTATATTTATCACAGATTAGAATAAAAATATTATCAAAAAAATTTTTCTCAACAGCAAAATATTGTATATTTAAAATTTCTTTTTCCATTACTTCAAATGCATTTTTTGTGTTTATCGTTCTTAAACATCTCACAGTGCTATCACCCACCATATTTGGTTCAATAATATCGGTATAGACAAAAAGCATTTCTGGTTTAATTACGGGTGTCATAGGTAAATATTGCAGAAATGTTTTAAATAAATCTAAGAGTCTTGACTTATGCTTTTTAAAATCTTTAATTTTTACAGTTATCTGATCAAACATGATTTCAGTAACTCTTCGAGTGAGTAGCTATGATCTGCCTTTAATTTTAGCTCAAGTGGTGGTTGATTTATACATATTTTAATAAATTCATTTGTTTCAGGTAGTTGTTTTTCTAATGATGTTGATGAAGGTGCAGCCACGTAATTGGAATCCAAAGATATAAAATCATATATCCCGCAAATTAGTTCACGCTCAACCTCTTTTCTTGAGTAGCCATCAAATGGGTGTATATTCTGAATAAGAGTTGGTAACAAAAAAGATTTCCAATCACACAAATATTCATCCGTGTTATGTGGAATGTACGTCGTCCCAATTCCAACCAAGTGTTCGGAATTACCTCCTATAAAAACTTTTGTACCAATGTGCCAGTTTTTTCCGTATTTATTTGGTTGAAAATCGTTTAAGTAAATCTCCGACAGACCAACTTTCCAGTTTGTACCGTTGATTGGTTTATGTAAATTATTTGTAAAAGCTGATAAAGTATTATCAGGATAGTAATTCATTGAGTTATCACTGAGTAAAGTAACATAAAATTCATCTTTTAGGTGTATATCGCCCATGTTTTCTTACGTTTTGGAAAATTAATTTTTGTTTGACTGTCACCCGCTTTAGCTGGTCGTAAAATTCGTTTTGTAGGTGTTGTAAATTTCTCGCTATTTATATGCTTTTCTTTCTTTTCTGGTGGACTGTCAAGAGGAACCGTTATAACGTCTCCAGACTCGGTTTCAAATGTTTGATAATTTTGATTTGGAGTTAATTTTCGTTTTCTTAAACGCTCACCAATTGATGTGGCAGATAGTGCTTTTGCGAAAATTTTGTCTTGAACGTCTTCATCAAGTTCACTGTCAGACTGTGTTGTTTCTTTAAAAATATTTTCCTGGACGCGTTTATCAAATACTTCATCATCTTCATTCTCATATATTTCTTCTTCAGGAAACTGCATTTCAAAATTTCTTTTACCGACAACATCTGTTTGAGTGTCTGTCGCTCTAAATATGGGTTTTGTACGGAAACGTGTTTGGGTACTTTTAGGTTCCATGATTTTAATTTTTTTCTCTTCAATTTTAGATAACAATCTTTTTTTGTTTCTAATTTTAAATAGGTTCTGACGATACAAATACCACTTCTGAATATCGGACAAATTTTTGTTTAATAAAATGTTTTTCATCTTTTTATCCAACTGGTTGAGTTCAACGTCTGAATTTTGCTTTAGTTTTTCATATATTTCAGGTTTTAATATTATCATTTTGTTAAATGTTGTATTATTCATTTTATAAAATGACCAATCACCCCTGATAAAACTGCACCGAGAAGAGCAGGTAAAAATCCACCACGTTGAATTATAATTTTTCTTTTACTAGTGAGCGACTTCTTACGGCAAATGAGTGATCTCAAGTCCTTTTTATACTTTTTTAGTTGATTGGTTGCTCTTTTATTTAAATGACAGTTACCTTTTAAAATATTTAACGCAATTTCACAGATCGTTTTAATTACATTCGGCTCACATTGTTTTATTATAACTTTTTGAAATTTTCTCTTAGAATTTTTTAACAGGTGCAATATATGACGGTTGGTTTGTAATCGTTTCATATTCCTCACCAAATTGCTCCAATTGCTCTTTTGTACAAAAACAAAAATTTTTTCCAAATATGTCACTTCTTAATCTAAATATATCATTAATATCTTGAGTAAGGTCTATTAAAATGTAACCATATGGTAAGGTAGTTACTTCATTATATACTTTCTCAAATTCGTTGACCTGTTTTGGGTATATTTGACGAGCTAAAGGCAGTATTTGGGATTTATCTCTAGGGTTTTTGAAAAGCACTAAATATTTACAATTTAATGAAATATCTCTTGAAAATTTTCCCTGGTGAAAAACGTTTTGAGTTACAAATATTACAGATAAATTTCTATGGTGCGAACCTCTAGTAAATAATTCGCACACAATCTTGTCGTGAGAATTTAACATCATATCATCTACTATAATTAACAGTGGATCTTGATTATCACAAAAATCTGGAATAGTATTATAATGTTCAAGTCCTTTGATATTTTTCGGGACGGCTTCTTTATCGGGGTTACACCAAATAATCTTCTCAATTGGAGGTTGAATATATTTGTTTTTTTGTTTTATTAAATTAAAAATAAAAGTCGATTTCCCACAACAAGACGGCCCGGCAACCATCATAGTAAACGGATGAAAAAACATGGTTTGCCGAAGAGTATCTATCTAACTATACAAATCTATATGTATACAAAACAGAGGTCGAGTATAAAATTAATCTTGGAAAATTGGACAGACAGTCTCTTATATAGTCTCACAATGGCCAAACGTGTTTTCATAGTTGATCTCCAATTTCTAAGAGGAAACGATAAACAATATTTTGTCAAAGAACTCGCTCTACTTGAAAAAGGAAGTTTGATTCCTATCGTTTATCATTTCAAACCACCTTACCACGAAGAAGAACTAGGTCAAGCAGCACAATATAGCAACCGATATTGCGGCAATAAAATAAATGGACTTAATTGGAATGGCGGATGCATTGACTATGTGGATATAAAATCAATTATTAAATACTATTTAGAACAAGCTGAAAAAATTTATGTAAAAGGCGAACAAAAAAAATTTTTCCTTGAAAAGTATATTGAGAGTTTTAAAATAGAAAATCTTGCCATACCGTCGTTATTAAAGATTGAAAATTTTAAATCAATGTGTCCGATACATCTTTCAAATAATCATTTTAGATGTGCTGTAAAAAACTGTCTTAACATTTATATGCATCTTCGGAAGGAAAAAGTACTATAATGTTAAAAACAAAAAAAGTTACCTTTAACAATAAATTAGATCTTTACGTTATGTATGTGTGGGATTATGCATATAGAGTAGCTCGACAGGGAAAATATGAAGAATATGCACGTGATCGAGATAGATTTCATAGACGAATAAAAAATATTGAACCTATTATCTCTGCAGTTCTAAAAAAACCTCATAGAGAAAAAGTTTTTAATAAATTAATAAGGGTTGGTTAACCCAATAAAAATTAATGTACATAAAATCATGTAATAGTTTTATTTTAGTTTTAAAACAAAAATGTAAAAAGAAAAATGAATAAAAACACGTGACAAATTGTTTTATCTGTCATTTGTACCATTATTTTATTGTTTTAATTTTAAATTTGAACTCACATTTGAACTAACCTAGTCTATCTGACATGCTTCCTAGACCTTTAGCAACAACAATAAACCCACAATAACAACAAACAACAATAAACCACTAACCTACACTTTAAATCGAGAAATTACCAATACAGATAACCAGAACTAGGTCAAATACTAACCTAGTTTACCTGACGACCTTCCAAGGCCTTTAGCAACCGGCTTGGGACACCCACAACAACAACAAACCACAATAAACCAATAACCTACATTCTAATTCCAATACAGGAAACTAAAACTAGGTCAAATATTAACCTAGTCTACTATATAAGGTCGTAGCCTTTCATGGCAATTATAAAAACAGGTTTTGGTTCCCCAGGACCAACTCTCGGGAGTTCTACTGGCCTGTTTGCCAACTTCCCATCAATAAATAAATAAATAAATAAATAAATAAATAAAATAACGACCGTTAACTGAAAAAAAATAACTGAAAAAATATCAGTAAAGTAAACCACTATAAAATTCTAATTATAAAAGTATACATGTAGTTCCCAAAAAGAGAAAATAAAAATCTGTCTCCATTGAACACAAACAAAATATTGGGGTCTATTCAGTAAAATTTTCCATCGAAATTTTCTGCTATTCTTTTATTTTTTGTTAAAATTTAATAACGGGAAAATAAAATTTCGTACAAAAAATAGAAGAATAGCAGAAATTTTCGACAGAAGATTTTACTGAATATGCCCCAATATCTGTTTTCCATATTCGGTAAACTAACAATTGTTAGTAAATGTTTGTTCTTGTTTAAATTATGTGTTCCTAAACATTTTTATGTGTGCAAACGTTTGTCGTGCTTGGTTGTGACCAAATTTATTCTTAAACGCCCCAAATGGCAAATAGTCGTTTGGGGCGTTTAAGGTCGTCATTTGCATATCCCTTTTTCATAAACATTACAACGATTTTTACTACAATTAAGCCTAAAAGACAATAGAAATGCTGCAATAATTAAAACTTTTTAAACAAAATAGTCTATAAGGCCTCACATAGTGATGTGGATATGAAACAGTGTTCGGCTTTTCATTTTGAATTATTCCATAGAGTAAAATATTAGCTGTCTTATAGTTTATAATTTTAGCCTTTTAAAAAACTAAGGTATAAATGCTTTTTCAAAGCAATTTTTTTTTAAATTTAAAATTTTGTTTTTTAGTTCCTTATAACTATGGCACCGCAAGCATGGTTGTCGGTTGATGAAGCTGTGCAAATTATTTTAAAATTTATTGTTTGGTTTTCATCTGATCAGTTCCCAAAATATAACTCTACAGTATGGGTGGAAATGAGTGCAGAATGTGACAATAAATGGACACCTCATGGCTGGTACACCAATGTGACAGAGAATTGCAGAAACATATTTTCTTACGCACGTACATCTATGGGGTTGAAGCAAGATTTTGTTAACCGAAAAGAATCTTTTACTCATGAAAAGACAGTTATGATTGAATGTCAATCTCCAAGTTCAAATTGTGCTTAAAATCTAGTTACATCGGAAACGGATAAAAATAATTTGAAGCAGTTGACATTTGAGATTAAAATATCTTCAATATCTTCAAAAGGTTGCAGTGTTGAACATTATCGCAGAAAAAAGGCTAATAAATGTATGAATCTGGCTGAAATGGAACCACCGTTTTTACATAAGGCTACTATTTATCAAATTAAGACACGTCCTTCACAAAAAAGAAATAAAACATGAATATTAGATCATTAATTTCAATTTATACTCATTAGTCATTACTCATACTTTCTTTACTCCTAATAAAATTGTATTAGATGATTATAGTGAAATCAGTACAAAGTTTTTAGAATTAAAATATGTACTAAGGAATATCGTTTGTAGATAGGAAATGTGTAAAGCGACGAAAAGAAATCTGCTTTCATTTTTTTTTTTCAATATTTTTAGGAATAGGAAGTAAGTTGAGATCAGAAGGCCCACTACAGTTTATTTTTTATTATTTATAATTTTATATAAAAATTTGCGCTTAAGTTTAATAATTTTCTTAAAAATCAGTACTTTCAGTTCATAATTTTAGCAATCAGAAAAATCAGTACCGCATATGTGTTTAAGTACGGAAGCTAGCAAATCTGTATTGTACTGATACTTAAACTGTTACCCTCGTAATATTTTTGATTTCATTTGAAATGTATATTTTTTCTTGAAAATAAACTTATTATTACTAATAATTATATAATGAATTTAAGAAACAAAAGTAACTTCTAAGCCAAACTAAATGTTTTACTGTAACTGATACTATTTACTACACAGTTAAAAAAAATTGAATATGTAATGCAAATTGCTACACATATAGGTCCTACGGAAGTTTCTATAACAAAACAATACAAAGCTTGCTATATAAAGTTAAACTAATGCTCTCTGCATCAATATTTGACAGAGTACTTGGAGTAAAATAAAAAAGCTTGTTGTTTAAAAATGTCTGTTATTTGCATTAAATAAATTACGCGCAGCATTTTTTTAGTATGACATTTTAATGCAAATTACATCATAAGTTCGAGATACTTTGATTATAACGCACCTGCTTAGATTAATCAAATTAAAATAAAAAAATTACAACGGAAAAAATTAAAACATACATACCACCTTAATCACTATTATTATAGACTTTCAGCTGAGAAGCGATAACTAAAACATACATGAAACGATTTTAACTATATATTTTTAAAATGGATAATACTCTAGTGAATTTTAAAATTTCATTAATGTATTAAATTGTAGCAAGGTGCATTAAAACTTCTAGCTGTTCTATAGAAATAAATTATAATGCCAAAGTTGTTTTAAATTTTATAGAAATGCATTGAAATTAGGTTTAATGCAACATTTACTTTACAATTCAATAATAACCTGCAACGCATAGCTCCTATTGCAAGACTTGCTTTAAATATTGCAGTTACTTTTTCAACTGTGTATAAATGAACTACAAAGGTTATTCCTTAGTATTTAACTCTAGAAATTTTGTACTGATTTCATTAAGAAAAAATATTTATTATTTAAAATAATATATGAATTTAGTGTGAATTTGCCAATTAAGGCTGTGAATTATTTTTTTACTATTAAAATTTTGTAACTTAGATGTGAGTTGTTTTTTTATTATTAAATAAATTATTTTATATTTATTTAATATAAGTAAGTAAACTTGAGAATGAACTGTTTGAAATCATCCTTTATTCCTGTCCTCAAAGGTGTTCCCCAGGGCTCCATTCTTGGTCCTCTCTTATTCTCTATCTATATAAATGACATCACCACAATTATTAAATATTCAACTCTTCATTTGTTTGCTGACGACGTTCAGATAGTTTATGCTCTCCCAATCCCCGATCTTAGGCGATGTTTCCGCGAAATCAACTTTGACCTAGCTGAAATCTCGGTTTGGGCCCATAAGAACATGCTCATTTTGAGCCCCTCCAAATCTCAAGCCATTCTTTTTAACTGTCCGCCTCTTCTTCGTAACCACGGACTTACTGTCTCTCTTGGGGGCATTAATGTTAATTTCGTCGAACAAGCTAAGAGTCTTGGTGTCATCATTGATCATAATCTTTCATGGATACCCCACATTAATTGCGTTATAGGCCGCACTACTGCTCTAATGAGGAAACTCTACAGCCTAAATCATTTCCTTCCATTTCATATAAAGAAACTCCTTGTTCATGCATTAGTGATGCCTGTGTTTAATTACGGTATCGAAATTTATTCAGGATGCACTCAGGAGGGGATATCTCGTCTCACCAGATCATTTAATTGGGCGGTGTTCGTTTCGTTTACAATTTAAAAATCCGTTATCATGTCTCTCTCTCTCTGCTATCCACCTTCTTGGTACCACCTTTGCTAATCACATATCTACCCGTCTTCTGTTACTTTTTTTTAAAATTTTTAAATATCATATTCCAGCCTATATGTTGCCCTGGTTTACCTTTAATCCTTCCCTTAGAGTCCAAAAAATTATCCTCCCTTCTGTATCCTACAACTGTTTTGCCTTGTCATACAACATTCGTGCCTCTAAACTTTTCAATTCACTACCCGCCGCTTTAAAGAAATTTAACGTTTCTGCGCATGTATTCAAAACTAGTGTTCACAGTCATCTGAACTCCTTATAGGTCACTTACATCTTTATAGATCACTTGCCTTTATGTCCTTCCTTCCTCAATTATCCTGCTCACATCCCACCCTTCCCTACTTAATTCCCATCCGAATCTACCCACGTCATCTTATACCTATCTTCTTTCCAGTCTCCTGCCACCCTTCCTCTTCAATTCCATTATATACCGTTTGTTGTGAATCGTATTCTACCCTATTTTATTTCTCATCTTCCTTCTATTCCCCCTCCCCTCCTCTCCACGAATCCCTTCCTTCCTATATGGTTCCTCAACCATTCCTCCTCCCTTCGCTTCTCTCCTACCCCTTTCTCTTTTCATGTACTCTACTCAACTATTCCATATATAATAATTATATAACTGAAATTAAACTTTGTTATCCTAATTTCATTAAATTAAATTAAAATATATATATTTATATACATTATAATTTATATGTTCTTTTGTTGTTATGTTTATTCTAGTTATACTTAATATAATACACACACTAATTATATACACTGTTAAAAATATATTTTGGTATAAAACTCGCCTTTAGGGTAATTATGGTGAATTCAGTCGGTGGGGAATATAAACTCTTTCGGCTCATGTTTTTTCGTTTTAATTAGTAAACTAATTACTAACAAACGATAAAATAAAACTCCGTATTATTACCATATCTCAATCTATCGATAAAGACAAAGAGTTATTAATTTCAACGATAAAAAATTTTGGTGTGCCAATTTCACATTCAAATTTTGATTTGCTAATAACAATTAAACTAATTACTAACAAACGTTAATTTTGAGCTCCGTATCTTCTCCAAACGAATCACAAACGATCTGCATCAAACTAATTAAAGAAAAGTGTAATTGGTGTGTCAACGTAGCCAATAAATATGTTGATCAAATAGCTAAATATAATACATATTTTACTTTTCATTAGGTATTAAGTATGTCTTTATTTTATTTTTAATTGTTTTTACATTTTGTTTAGCCAGCTTTTATATAGAGTGAGTACTTTTTTTATTTTGTATAAGTATTTATATCTTTATGAATTTTTACCCCTCCTCGGAAACTATTCCTATATAAATTGGCTCTGTATAATCATATACAACTCAACTAGATTTAAAATGATCATATATGTCAATCATAAAATCACTATATAGGAGAGAGCCCAAAGCATCCATGATCCGACCACGGGGATTCAAAATATCTTTCTTTTTGTAATAGCTGCATTTAAATAGCACTTATGTTGTAGTTACGATACTACTGTCATAGTTCCACGCTTCTACGTTCCATATGGTAAGTTAATGATATCCATTATTTTACGTACACATTCTCAATGTGGTAGAATCATTACAATTAGTTGTTATTCAACTAATCTGAAAACCAATCTAATAACGTTTCAGAATTGAAAAATTCCTATTATTCATCCAGTTATTTGAGTTTAACTATTCACAATTTCTCCCATACGAAATAACGAACAACTTCAATTTAAAAAAAGAACGAAAAAATAGATTACTAGATTACTGAACTCATTAATCTAAACGAAGAATGTATTTTTTCAATGTTGCATACCTTGAGTTTTTGTTAGAAAAAAAAATCGATGAATGTCAAAAAGCACATTTTTAGAAGTCATTCAGTTTTTAATTTTCCAATTTTCCAATAAATAAACGCTTAGAAAAGAGAAAATTAAATGTAAAAATACAAAAAGAATAAAGTGTAAATCTTATTCATTTCAAGTGTAATTACAAATACAAAAAAAAAACAACATTTGTAAAAATAGCATACGCATATGCAAGTATAAATAAATAAATAAGGATTTTGTATAATAAAAAAGGATTATAAATTTGATGAAGAATAAAATGGCGAATAAAATCAGCTAATGTTCGTCTTCTTATTTTTTTTCTAATACCGGCATTCTCTTATTTTAGTAAACAACTGAATATATTTCCCAAAACAAATCTAGAGATAATACATAATTTGGATGACATCTATTTAGCCGTGACAGTAGTAGATATTGAAAAGCAAGATTTGTATCTGTCAGCTGTATTGGTTATTAAGTGGAAGGTATATGATTTGTTGGACATCGGAAGAAAAATTTTTATAAGAGTTTTGGATAGAATATTGGGAGGCAGGATTATTTTAAAAGGAAAAGGATGGAGAAAAGAGGAGTTTAACGCCAGCAGCTGGAGTGAAGAGGACTGCAATCAACGTAAGTCTAAAACCAAATATTGATTTCTTTTGTTTAATTTTCTTTTTATTAATTACATCGATATATATGTATTATCGATCGAAATATGTCTAGAATGTTAGGATAATAACCTAGTGATAAGAGATTCCTGAGATCAGTTCCATCTGGAAGACGGTGTGTACTGTTTTTCATACTAACTTTTTTGTTTTTGGTGTGAATTTGATTTTTTTTTTGTGATACAATGTTGTTAGTAAAAAAGGTCCAAGCCATAATACAAAGAATATTAACAACAAGTTTTCTATTGCGATTTGTGAAATAATATGACGATGATCATGATTGATTTCCTTTTTTTTTGAAAACGGATAATGCAACGTTAACAGAGAAAAATATACTAATGTTTTAATAGCCATCTCCTTCACTCCTTTTCGTTTAAAAATTATTTATAGAATGTTTTTACATTTTTTCCATCAGTTCGTTTTGAACATAATGCAACGTTAGCAAAGAGAAATATACTAATGTTTGAATAGCCATCTCCTTCACTCCTTTTCGTTTAAAAATTATTTATAGAATGTTTTCACATTTTTCCATCAGTTCGTTTTGAATATTGTAAATGAATAATCAGTACGCGAAAAATTTCGAAAAAGTAAATGGTCGAGTGATAACAGCCCATGCTTCACATTGGTGAACAATAAAATAAAAGATTTTTGTTTAATCGTTACACGTACAATACTGATTTGATATGGTTATCGGTAATTTAGTTTCACGTAGTACAATCCACGTCGGAATTAAACCTAAAATTAATTTTTATGTGAATAAAACGAATGATAACAAAGCAATTTTGTTTTGTGGAATGGTCTTCTACCATTCATTAGTTTTTTTCATTTGTGATCACAAAACTGCAAAAAGAAAAACAAAAGAAAAAATCTTGAAGAAGGAAAAATTTTTTTATTAAATGTTTGTTTGTCAGTCGTGATTTGGTGGAAAAATGTGAAACAAAAAATTATTAAGATAAATAACTTACACATTTATAAACACGTGCATAGTTATAAATACAAAAAAAAAAAGTCAGACAAGTGCGAATAAAATTCGCTCGTCAAGGGTTCCGTGAATGTAAAAGAACACAATATCAAAAATTATTGACAAAAAGTTGTGTTGTAATGTCCTTATATTTTCAGACCATAGACACATAACAAAATAAATGTTAAATTGTAAATGTCAATAGTAAATTACAATCAAATCTACATTGATCAAAAATGGCAAAAAAAATGTTAATTCAGGTTAAATATTATCCATAGATGTTTTTGGTAACTTAAAAAAGATTCAATTACACCAGCTTGTAAATGGATTAAATTTGATTATTTTTTCGGTCAATCGAGTGTTGAAATTTAGGGGTGTGGAAAGGCTACATACTAAAAATATTTTTTTTTAATAACACAAAAACTCTGCATTGCAAAATTCTAAAAAAATTGTAACATTTCTTAAATTAAGTGCTCTTTCATATGACACCCCACTCATTTGGGTCAAAAATGGTTTTTTTCCCTCCCCACACCCATCCCATAAACACACAGAAATATAATTATTTGAGTCTTCGATATGATTTTCATTCAAAATTTACCAATATTCCTGTCTCTGTAAATATTTTCAAATTTTTCAGTCAGTCATCGTCGAAAGGTAGGCGGCGGCACGATCTGAATTTAGCCCTTTCTTATCCATAATTCAAAAACTGTGCTGTAGTTTTCATACAAAACTTACCAAATTTCCTAACTCTGTGAAATTTTCCAATTTTTTCTGTCATTTAGTGTCGAAAGGTATGGAGGGGGGACGGTCTGAATTTTGCACTTTTTCAACAGTAACTCAAAAACTGGGCAACGCAAAATTCTAAAAAAAACTGCAACGAATTTTAAATTAGATGTTCTTTCAAATGACACCCCACTCGCTTGGGTAAAAAAAAGTTTTTTTTTACCCCCTCTACCCCGGTCTTCTAAACACACAGAAATATAATTATTGGAGACTTCGCTATAGTTTTTGTACAAAATTTGCCAAATTACCTAACTCTGTGAATTTTTCCAAATTTTTCTGTCTACCAGTGTCGAAACGTATGGGGGGGAACGGTGTGAATTTGCATTTTTTTCACAATAACTCAAAAACTGGGCACCAAAAAATTCTAAAAAAAATTGCAACGAATTCTAAATTAGATGTTCTTTCAAATGACACCCCACTCGCTTGGGTCAAAAAAAGTTTTTTTTTACCCCCTCTACCCCGGTCCTCTAAACACACAGAAATATAATTATTGGAGACTTTGCTATGAATTTCGTACAAAATTTAGCAAATTTCCTAACTCTGTGAATTTTTACAAATTTTTCTGTCAATCAGTGTCGAAACGCATGGGGGGGGAACGGTCAGGACTTTGCACTTTTTCGATAATATCTCAAAAACTGGACACCGCAAAATTCTAAAAAAAACTGCAACGAATTCCATATTAGATGCTCTTTCAAATGACACCCCACTCGCTTGGGTAAAAAAAAGTTTTTTTTTACCCCCTCTACCCCGGTCCTCTAAACACACAGAAATATAATTATTGGAGACTTCGCTATAGTTTTCTTACAAAATTTAGCAAATTTCCTAACTCTGTGAATTTTTACAAATTTTTCTGTCAATCAGTGTCGAAACGCATGGGGGGGGAACGGTCTGGACTTTGCACTTTTTCGACAATATCTCAAAAACTGGGCACCGCAAAATTCTAAAAAAAACTGCAACGAATTCCAAATTAGGTGCTCTTTCAAATGACATCCCACTCGCTTGGGTAAAAAAAAGTTTTTTTTACCCCCTCTACCCCGGTCCTCTAAACACACAGAAATATAATTATTGGAGACTTCGCTATAGTTTTCTTACAAAATTTAGCAAATTTCCTAACTCTGTGAATTTTTACAAATTTTTCTGTCAATCAGTGTCGAAACGCATGGGGGGGGAACGGTCTGGACCTTGCACTTTTTCGACAATAACTCAAAAACTGGCCACCGCAAAATTCTAAAAAAAATTGCAGCGAATTCCAAATTAGGTGCTCTAGGGGGGGGGAACGGTCTAAATTCGCACTTTTTTTACTATAACTAAAAACCTGGGCATCGCAAAATTCTAAAAAAAATTGCTTTGTTTTTTAAATTAAGTGCTCTTTCAAACGACACCCCACTTGACCACATTTTAAATAGTGTTTTTACCCCTCCTCATTTCCACCCCCTTAATAAATCTAAGTATGGAAATATGACACTTTTTTATATTGTTTATTAAAAACGTACTAATTTTTCTATCATTCCAAGTTCATTTGAAAATTTTCGATCAGATAGGTTCGGAGCTAATCGAGGCAAGAAAACGCGAAAAAAACGTCATTATTCAAAATTATACAAAAAAGGGTGAGGTGTAAAATTCCAAAATAAATTTTTATGGAATACTGAAATAAAGCCCTTTCATATGATACCCTACTTGAATCTATAAAAAAATGTATTTTCTCAAAGGTCTCACATCTCAGCCCTGTAAACCATACGAAAACCGCTTTAGTTTTATTTGTATCCGTCATTTCATGTGGACAGGTTAGTTTTATACGCATGCCAAATTTCAAGTCCATAGCATTTATAGTTTACGAGATAATCGATATAATGTGAAAAACACGTTTTACTCTCACCAATAGTGTTCCGTATAAAAAACGGAACCCTAAAAAGGAAATAAAAATAAATAACATTTTTAAAAACAAAAAAAATTTATTGTAGCCTTGAAAGTGGAATGAATAAATAAAAATACCGTTTTTTGTGTGTATCAGAAAGAAAAGTTTTATGTCTATTTTTTTTTTTGGGAAGCTAGATTGTGGGTATTGAGAAGAAATAGCTTCTAGGAAGATTGACCAGTTCTTTGTACACCAAATGTCATCAAGTTAATTTACTTGGTTAATTATCAAACTTGATTTGGAGCTAAAAGAAATAAAATGGGGAATTATAATAAATCCGCGATACTCGAGATACAGAAGTATCAGTCAAAACGTGAAGAATCAACGCTTGAAGTACATCACACTAAACAAAGGAGCTGTTTATTTTTTTTTTCATTGCACACTATCTGGACATCTAACCACACCAATTAGCTTATATTGAAGTAGGTTACTTTTTATTATAAAAATTATTATTATTATTATTGTTGTCTTAGAATTTTGTCTCGAATTTGTATAAGACCATAATGGTTGTCTAGGTTTACCACGTATTGGAGATTTTTTCTTGGCGTAAGCCACACTAGGTTTTGTTTTTCTTTCTATTTAAAATCCAGGAAAATAACGGCACCACGGTATTCGTTATAAAATGGAACTTCTCGGCAAATTGAAATTTCCAAAAATTATTTGAACAAAATTAGCAAAAAGATACAATTTACTCTTGAAATTGAAAAAGACAACATGTTAAATTTCTTAGATTTAACCATATCAAAAAATAATAACAATTTTGAGTTTAAAATTTATAGAAAACCTACTACAACTGATATTACAATTATTTCTAGCTCGCACCATCCTTATTCTCAAAAAATGTCAGCTTATAATTCATTTGTAAATAGATTACTTACTATTCCAATGAATCATTTAAATTTCCAGAATGAGGTAAACATAATTAAATTTATAGCCATTAAAAACGGATTTAACCCAGATATTATTGATAAAGTATTAATTCGAAATTTAAAAAGAATAAACAATCATAGATCTATAAACAGTTTGAACACTAATACAGATTTAAAATATATTTCTATAAATTACACAAACTCACTTCCCAACATAATAACTAATCAATTTAAAAAATACAAATTTAAAATTTTTTTCAAAACAATTAACAATCTGTATAAAAATTTCAAATTCAAAGTAAAACCTAAACTAGAAGAATGCTCTGGCATATATCAAATAAATTGTGATTCCTGTGATAAATTTTATATTGGCCAAACAGGTAGAAAATTTATAAAAAGATTTTCGGAACATTTACCTAAAAGAAAAAACATTCTTAATATAAAATCTATTTTTGCTCAACATCTAATCAACGAAAATCATACATATACAAGTTTCGAAAATAATTTTAAAGTTTTACATTTTTGTAACAAAGGTCCTCTCATGGATTCAATGGAAGAGTTTGAAATATATAAAGCTATCAAGAAGTCACCATTTCTAATTTTAAATGAACAACTTTCATTTAGTTCTAATTTTTTATACAATTTAATTATAAATTAATACCTTTCTTTATTCTTTTGTTCTTGCCGTATTTTATAGTTTTAAATTTTCTTATTTTTGATTTGAATTTTTTATGTTTAATATAGTATACACCAGTGGCGGATTATCATACAAGTTTTAAGGCAACCGCATCAGGGCCCCGCGATTCAGGGGCCCAAGCATAAGCAAAAAAGAAACTAAAATTAGACAAGTTTTAAATATATTTATTTTCAGGTATTAAAATAACATTTTTTTTGTATTTAAGTGTCTATAATTTCATCGAATTTAATTTCGTCCAAAAGTTCATTGTCAATAGAAAGAATGGATACATCGTTCAAACGATCATTACTCATAGTATTACGCAAATAACTTTTGATTAACTTCAGTTTTGAAAATCATCGTTCGCCTATAACATTATCGACAAACATGCATAAAAACATTCGTAATAAAATATCGATATTCGGAAAAGTGGTGGAAAGATTATCATTGAACATTGTTTTGCACATCGATTCATAATTTAAATTATCAAATGTGAAATAATTTTTGGCAAATTGACATTCGTCAATCAATTGATTTGCATTGAGATCTTTTGGGTATTTTGCGGTTATTGTTCTGCAAGAATTAGCAATCTCTTCATCACTCATTAAATTTAGATGTATCAAAAACGAGTACTATCTAGATCTTCATAATCTTTAGCACGCTCTCTCAGATTGAAAAGAAAAGCCTTTATAATTGGCTTGAACAACGATTTTTCAAGGTGGTCTTTTTGTTCCTCTAGACAAAGTGTTTGTGACGTTGAGCAAGATTGAATATTATTTGCGGTTTGAATATTAGATGAAACAGAATTTAAAAGCTGACAGGCATCATCAAAAATTTTGTTGTAATCTTTATTTTCCAAATCTGTAACTATTAAATCAAACAGTTTTTTCTCACCGTGACAGACTTTTGTAATGCTCGATTCACAAAATTAAACTTGGTTAGTACACTTTTCCAGAGGACAAGCATCAAAATATTTTCGAGTTGATATAGTTTTTTTATCAAACCTGTTACCACCGCTTTGTTATCGTCACTGAAGCTTTCCTTATGTAGGAAAGATTTTAAAACATGCAACACTTTTAAATAACAAGAATGTAAAACGTGAACTGATTCGTATCTAGCTGACCATCTTATTCCAGTTGCTCTCTCTAACATGTATTCGCTATTTTCGGTTAATTGTTCTTGTAATCGATTCCATCAAAAAGGGGAATATACGAAAAATCCATAAAGTTTTTCAACCATATCAAAAAACTTAGTTGCAGCAGTATTGCCAGAAACACTATATTTACCGACTAAATTTAATGAATGAGCAGAGCAAGGGACAAAAATTACTGTTTCATTTGTTTGACGAATCAATCTTTGTAGGCCACTATAAATACCTGCCATATTGTAAGCGTTGTCATATGACTGGCCTCTACAATTATCAATGTTTATTTCGTTTTCAATGTGGAATTTCATAATGATGTCAAAAAGATAGTTCGATGTATGACCTTCGATTTCATCCTGAGTGGAATCGACACTAAACGAATAATATCGAGGCTCTATAATTTCCGAAACAATGTGATTTTTAACATGTTTTGCCATGATAGAGATGAATTCTTCACAAATTGTGCTTAAATACTACGATGCTTTTCCTAAAAATATTCCGAATAATAAAAAAAAATCATTTGTCAATGTTACATGAAAGGAGTGTACCTTTTCCTTTATTGCCAAAACGAGAAATATGTTCTTGTAAAAAGGGATCAAATTTAGCCAATAGTTCAAGAGATCCAAGAAAGTTTCCATTGTGTTTTGATCCTAAAATTTCATCGTGACCACGAAAAGCAAGTCCTCGTGATGCAATTTTAGTTGTATTATTAAAAGATTTCTCGAAAGTAAGTTCATTTTTGATACGCATTTTATATGTAAAATTATTGGTCATGTGATACTTAGACTCTTCATACTTCGAACTGTGATGAATTATTCCAATTATTGAATCTTTTTAATGAAAATGCTTGCGATTTTCCATTCAAATCACCAAATAAACGGCATACAAAATAAAAAACTGCTTCGGCTGACGGTGAATAGATTAGCCAATCTCGTTTAATTTTTGTTGCATTTGTGAGTTTTCTATAAAAATGAAACTCGGTGAATTTTCGACCATATTTTCCAGCATTTTTCATTGCATCTATGTTTTGACACGCAAAGGCACCTAAGAAACTAACTGTATAATAGTACTTTATTGTTGAGATGTTTAATGAACAAGTTTATTTTCGATCAAAAGTTTACAATGCGAGCGAGCAATGAGCATTGCAAGTTTGTGAGAAAATAAAATTCATTAAACACGAAAGCAATACGACGTTTTGCTCTTCCGACAGAGAAGCATGTTTTAATTTAAAAATAAAATTCATTGATAAAATAAATAAAACGAATAAAGAGGACATCTTTATAGTAAATGAGTACGGAGGACCTTCTTGCTCCAAAGGAGTACGGTCCTACCGAAAAGAGGACACAAAATAATCTATTGACTGATCACTATACAAAACTAATCGATCAAATTAAGCATGAAGTGAAACTCGATCATAACATTGAGTTAATTGAGAATACAACAGGTGAAAAACTTGTACTTGTTAACAGCCTATGTTATGAAACATATACAGCTAAAAAAAATCATGTAAAACCCCGCCTTTATTGAAATGCAACTAATCGTCCAAATTTTAAAGGAATCGATCCAGTCCTTAAGGAGATTACCTTGTAATGAATAGCCTGGGACGACGCCTGAACGTAGTGTATTATGGTCGCAGATTCATTAGTTGTCATTTGTATTAACCTGTGTAGCTCGTAATAGATTCTCATCCATCCATCATCAATAGTCATATTTTCTTATAGTCTCCGTAACCCATAGTTTTTTTTATTATTTACCTATATAAACATTACTATTTAATTTTGCAACCCCCTAAAATTGATTCATAATACGTTTCCATCTGCTTTATTTTATCATACTACCTGAATTTGGATTGTATAAACACTACCGTTTTTTTTGTTCAGCGAAGTTTTCAAACCTATAAATAGCTGTGTGTATTTGTCCAACCGTCAAAATAAAAAGGATTAATATCCTACAATTTGTTATGCATTCGATTTCCTGTATGGGTGTTCTTGTTAAGTTGTCTTTCCGTTATGGATCTGAATTTCCCTGTAATACTGGTGTAGGTTATTGTTTCGCGTTACATAAACATTCTCAAAATCGATTAAACTTGCGTTTAATTCATATTAAATCATTGATAATTCTTGTTAATGTGTCGGAAATAATTTGTTTCGCAAAATTGTTTTTTTTTGCAATGGTCAGTATTACAAAGTAACCACCCGTTTCGTTTTATCGATAAAAAGATCCTAACATTTATTTACATAATTACTTTACATCTGGAACCCTTACTCGAATCTTTCAAAATCCAAACAGCTGCGCATATTTGCCAATTCGTCTTGCTATCCTAAAGTTATATCTCGCAATCAGCATTGAAATGGTCTTCGAAACGTTATCATCAATACGTATTTTCTTACTGGGTGTAATCCATCCTTTTTCAAAATTCCGAAAAGTTTTATTACCATGTTCGGCATTGAATTTTGTTATAAATACTGGGTGTAACCTCGCCTTTTTCTCTTAGTCTTATACATTTTTCATTTTGTCCATTGTGATTGAGTCAATTAGTTTTTTTTTGGTTGACATATTTGGATCGGTGAGTTGGGATTGTAGTTTTTTTTGATTAAGAAAAAATTCTATCGTGGAGTGGAATAAAGATGTCTGTTGCCAGCTAGGCGGGATTTTTCTATTATTGAATTCGACCCAAGAGGAATGAATATTACCAGTTGATTAGACTAGCGTTGGAAAAATTGCTTTTTGGAAAAGACTTGGGTCGCTTGAGTTAATTATCGCCAGGAAGACGAACCTAGTAACTAGTATTGCCTCCATAAAGGCAGAAAGGAAAGATCGATTTGGAGTAACAGATATTATCAGACCGGATTAACCAGGTAATGAATTTACAACAAAAAACCTTAATTCTATAAATTCAAAGTCATTTAGTTGAAGTTAATGAAAAAGAATTACATAATAACAAACCAAAGATCTTAGTCAAAGAAAGATCCCGATTAAGAATATGAAAAAGATTTATATATGTTCGTGCTGTTATTAAGATAATTGTGTGTTTAGGGATAATCTTGCTTGTTAACTTATTTAATTTATTTTACTGTACAATTCTGTGATATGATAAATTAAAACAAAAATGGTGAAAACTAGCATCATAATTCTAGTGCAACTTAATTAAGTGGAACAAATTCAAATTCGTTTTTGCAAAGATCAATAATAAAAAGATAACTTTCTGATTAAATACGGGATCGGTCAAACAGTGAAACCAAGGTTGACGTGTTTGGTTTTCGATAGTGCATTTGTTCTTCTTGTTACTGTTAATTAAATTTGATGCGACCAATAAACGAATAACCAAGTGAATTATACGAATTAAGATAAATTTAGAAATTTTAGTTGAGTCAAATAAAGATCCCGATTAAGAATAAGAAAAAGATTTATATATGTTCGTGCTGTTATTAAGATAATTGTGTATAAAGGGATAATCTTTCTGATAACTTATTTTAATGTTAGTTCAATGTACCGTTCTGTAATACGATAAAATACCAAAACTGGTGGAAACTAGCATCATAACTCTAGTGCAATTTAATTAAGTGGAACAAATTTAAATTCGTTTTGCAAAGATTGATAATAAAAAGATAACTTCCTGATCAAATACGGGAGCTGTCAAACTGTAAAACCAAGGTTGACGGGTTTGGTTTTCGGTAGTGCATTTGTTCTTCTTGTTACTGTTAATTAAATTGGATGCTATCAAATAAAATGAATTATACCAATTAAGATAAAATTAAAGAGATAAAATATCAATCAATTACAAGTAAATTAAGTTTTCATGAATAGTTAGCCTAAATAAACTTTATATGAGTTCTATCAAAATAAAGGAGAATTAAGCTGTAAATAATATTGTTTTTTTGGAAAAATTTACGTGTACCAGCATCAAAGAGATACGTTGTGAGTGATTTAAAGTCTGTTTATGGTCGATTACTGCAAGGCAAGCGGGGCCCGCCTAGTGTGTTGCTATTCAACGTTTAAGAGCCGCCAGCTGAATCAACCGACATATACTTGCTTATCTGCGATTACGCGTTAAGATTTTAGGCGTGATCCAACCGTGTGGATTAGGATCGGGACCAGTTCAACCGTTCAAGTGGTCAATGTAAGCCAACCTTGTACACTAGCGCTTGTATTCGTCCGACCATCGATTGCGTCTAGTACAGTTAACAGGTGTCTGTTCGTTTCTGCCATTGATTCATTCACCCGTCAACCGCGATCACTGGAATTGATCGTTATACTTACTACTACCAAGCCGTCAATCCTTATTCAATCTTGATCACTGGATATAACTGCTAACGGATCTTATGTATGATTCCTACGTATTTTTGATCCTGTATACGACCATCGACGGTTACTGGAGCGGCCTAAGATTTGGACCATCTAATACAACACCGTTAGCCTATAGGGGAAGATGATCGGCTGAATCCAAAGGAATAGGAGAGGGGACCTGGACAAACCATGTGAGTGTTATTTTGTTTTTATTTTTAATTGTAAGCATTAATGAGTATGGATGCGCGTACATATGAGTGTGAATATGAGGGGTGGGTTCATGGGATGCAGGTAGGTGAGATAAATTTCAATTTTATTTTAAAATGTAGAAATGAAACAGTTTTTCTTCTTAATACCAAAGTTTAATGTTAGGGCTATGCTTTGGTAGACAAAATAAATTTGGTGATAATAATTAATTTTTTTTTACCTATCTAATAACGTCGATAACGCAGTAATAGTTGAAAATAATAAACTTTCGTACACCACAGGTTAGACAAGCCCATGTATCCGTTTCGTTAAAATCGTCCCATGAATGGGAACTTTAGTGTGTGAATGAATGAGTGAATAGAGTGAGCGTGTATGAGGTGTGAGAGAGTGAGAGTATGTTATTGAGTGTGGGGTTGGACGTGCTGATCGTAGGTCTTTCGCAAACGGGGTCGCCAGAGTCTCCATTTTCCACTTGTATTTTTTCCCATTTCTGTGATCTTTCGTAAATTGCGTACATTTCTGCATTTGTACTGGAGCAGCAGGTATCATTCCATCAAATCCACGAGGACTGAGCTTTAGTCGTAAGGCATAACAATCATACTAGGTACGCATCCTGCTATGCCATTCTCATTGGTTCGCCAATGGGAAAGCTCTTCATTACAACCTATTTTGAACAAACGAACATTTACATTTTTATTTATATAGAAGAAGATAGAAGATAGAAGATAGAAGAAGATAGATAGAAGAATATTTATTGAAATTCTATTAAAAGTTTATTGCAACACTAATCTTTATAAAATTGTTTGTGTGTTTTTTTACTGAAAATAATAATCAATAGTTATTTGTTTAACTAGGCAGCAAAGTAGTAGATTGACTGCCGCGGCTGATAGTTCATAGCCGAGCGAGCGAGGCTAGGAATTCAGCCAAGGCAGTCAATCTACCTTGCTGCCGAGTTGAACATATAATTTTTTCTCCGATTAATTACAATGATATGTAATTTAATAATTATTACTTTAAAAATAAAGCAAAATTTTAAAAATGAAAAAAAAAATCGATTAAAAAAATTATTTTTTTAATCGCAATATCTGTTTATTTCTATGAAGTCTAATTATTTTGCTGCCTAGGAAGCAAAGTACTTGCTTTGCTGCCTAGGCAGGAAAAGTGCCACTTTGCTGACTGAAATAAGTCTGCAAAATTTATATTTGCTGTCTATCGGAGAAAAAAGTATATTCTTTTTACTAATTGAAATAAAATAAATCAGACTAAAGTCTAATTTAAATATTTTGTTTATATTTATTTCAATAACTTTTCTAAAAAAAGTGTTACAGTTATTCTATTTTCTAGAGTATCGGTACTACACCGGTAACGTGAAAAACTTTGTCAGTATTGGAAAAACGGAAATTTTGGAAGCGCTACTCTCGATGTAAATATGTTATTGATTACTTTCATTTTGAAAAGTTATCGTTCAGCCGGGAACGGTAACCGTAACAGTATTGACATCGAGCCTAATTTCATAGAAATAAAAAAAATAATCAACAATCTTTACAAACAATCTTTACAACAATCCTTACAACAATCGAATCAACGCTTGAAAACCACCACTAATTCCGACCATATTGTTTGCGTTGTCATATGACTGTCTCTGCAATTTTGTATGTCAATTAAGTTTTCTTCGAGGAATTTTTAAACGATACCAAAAAGATACTCTTATGTTTGACCCTCAATTGGAATAAAAGCAACTAATCGTTCATTGATTTTACCATCTTTTACATATCGAATGCAAAAAGCCAATTAATCCGAATGACTTACATCCAGAGTGGAGTCAACACTAATCGAATAATAAACTGCGTTAATGACGTTTGCTGCAATACGATTTTTGATTTCTTGCCCATTGGTGGTAATAAATTTGTCACATATTGTGCTTGAGAGGTACGACGTTCTTCATAAAAATATCCCAATAACAATCACTTTTATCATTTCATTAAGTTTGCTTCAGATGTCACATACCTTTTCCTTTGTTGCCAAATTTATCACTATGCTCTTTTAAGAAAGTATCAAATTTAGCCAAAAGCTCAAGAGCTCCAAGAAAGTTGCCATTGTGATTCGAGCCCAGAGTTTCATCACTCTCGGAAGTTCGGCATTAAAACTTTTGTTTTTTATTTATTTTCTTTATAAATTATACATCTTTATTTAAAATATTCGAATAGATTATTGCTTTTAGATTGCAAAATAGAGAAATCGAAAATTTTATTTGGAATTATTTATTTGAGAATCTGAGAAAACAATGGAACCCATAGTTAAAAACTGCTGCAACAGTATCGTTTAAACTAGAGGATAAATTCATGATACACATTTCAGAGATTTTTAAGGGTGTTATTGTTATCGTTTTTCCTGTTCTGATTTCAGACATGCAGTTTTGAATCATCAAAAAATCAGTTCTGTTTTTTAGCCATCAAAAATGAATTTTTGAAAATACTTTAATTTACTAGGGTTTTTTTCGAAGCTGATGACCGTTTTATTTAATAATCAATTTTGGAAAATGAGGATAAATGACCCCCAAAAGTTTACCCGCACCAGGGCCCCCTGAACTCTTAATCCGCCACTGGTATACATATTTTTAGAAACAAACTAAAATTTTTAGATTATATTGTCATAAATATAAATTCTTTCATTGATGATGGATATTTATATCCGAAACGCGTCTGAAATTTATATTTTTAATAAAAGTTGTTTGAAAAATAATATTACTTTTAATTATTAAATTTAATATTTGATTAATTAAAATAAAAAAAACTTCCTGTTGTGTTTATATGAGACGTAAATGAAAAAGTAAATGTTAAAACATAAAAGGAAAAGTTATTATCGCAGCCTCAACTCCTAACCTCAATATTTGGTGGTAACAAACTTATGATTGTTTGTTTGAGAGTTCGGGGTATAAATTAAATTAGCTGTAGGTAAAAACCATAGGAAATTAAACAAATGAAATTCAACTATATGTATATTAGTCACCCATATTGAATGTTATATTATTAGTTAATTTAAATGGGAAGGCTATTTTACCAACTAATTCATGAGGATAATTTAAGCAAATAAACTGGATGTTAATATAATAAACTTATCGATAATATATGTACTTGCCAAAAATTCAACATCAGCTTTCGCTTTTGATTAAAATAAATGAGGCTAAGGCCAGTCTGATGGAATGGAGATGGGAGTCCGACGTCATTCAGGGGTGAGTCATATTTTAATTTTAGTCTTATTTTTAGGTACGCATGATTATGGATATGCGTGCATGAGCGTCTGTATATGTACGTGTGGATGTGGATACGTGTAGGTGAGCGTGTTTCTGGCCTGCGTAATTGTAAACATGTAAACAAAAATTCTCCATAAATATTTTATAACCAAAAATTTATTGATAACAACTTAAATTTAAATTTATAAATAACAATGGATGATATATTAATATTCAATCAATCCAAGGGTTGAGTTGGTCGTGGGTTTGATGATGGAATGAAAAACTCAACTTTGGGAATTAGCAGTAACAAATAGATTGTTGGTAGAAGATGTTACGGTTGAACAAGAATATCTTCATTCTAGTGTTATTTTACCAAACATTTGGTCCGATGGTGACCTCACAACGGATAGTGGTCTGTTAACTCGATAATTCTGGTACTGCTTTGCCATGTGATATTGATTTCAATATGATTTTTGAAAGATATTTTTTGGGGTATTTTTTTTTGCGTGGAACTAGAGATGTTAAAATACCGTATTTTATTTTTTTTGTATAATACAGTGTATTATACATTGTATTATACAAAATAAAATACCGTATATTCTGTACAAAATTGTAATAGCCGAGATAGGATGTGAATGGTATAACAACAAAAAATGACTTCCATCATCATTTTGAATTACATCTAATTCATTTTTTCTAAATATCTGAATTTGTATATCTTATCGTTATTTTTATCTATATATATTCCTTAAATAAATGCTAAGAAGACCTATATATTCATTTGACCCTAATTCATGTGGATGGTCTGATCAAAACTATCTTGATGCTTAGTTTCAATTTATTTCACCTTCATTAACTACCTGCTGCTGTAGGGATTGGATCCCTACCATTGCCCATGAATAAACTGTTAGAGGTCTTAATCATGTTTAACATAAACGAGATAATTACTTTTGGTATTATTTTCTACATGTTTACATGTTATCTGGGACTACTCAAAGTTATTAAATTGAGTGACAAATCCATGTTTCAAAATTTTGATTTGCTGCTCCAAAAATTCACTGTAACGGTTGCATCTCAGCACCTATAATCGATTGTTGATGTTTGTGTTCTGTTGATATTAGAACAATCTTGGTACAACAGAAATTTAAAAATTACTTAGAAAGGCACAATAGCAAGGCGTACAAAAAATTCATTTCCTCGGCGTCATTTATATCTTATAGATGTAATCGTAGACATATTTTTACAGCTATAAATTCTTTTAATAATGCACGCACTAATTTTAGTCAAATGGCTACTTGCTACTTCGCGCGCCATCAGAATAAAAAATAATTTTTATAGTAAAATACCACGTATTTTACAACGTTTTGGACAATACGGTATTTTACGTATAATACCGCGTATTATACAATTGTATTAAACACTTTTACATCACTACGTGGAACAAACACCGTAGAATTGTTACAATGACATTTAGGGATGTGCCTCTCATTTGTTAAAACTATGTGTGGTCCTGATGGGATTTAAAAAAAAGGAAAACAAGTCCAAAACATGTAGGTATACGGACGTCGTTGATGGATTCATGCAATAAGTTGCCGAGTATGATCAGTCTATGCTGGTATAAGCAGTTGAACAGCTTTTGGTAAATCATGATGTACGAAAGCATTACACTCGGTTACGGAAAAGTTTAATCAAGATCCACTCTTATAACGAGGTCATGCACTAGCCTTTTGTTAAACATAACGTTTTGTCATTTTTTTCAAGCCAACAAACACAAGATCTTGCGGCCTATGATCGTTTTTACATGATCGTTTTATTGTTTTGTTTTGTTTTATCCACATAGTTTATATTTCGGTTGTACCTCTCATGTGGTACATATCAACACTCACGCGGGGTATAGATGATGGTGTGTATGAAGGTACGTGTCTTTGTGTGTGTGTATGTGTGTGTGTGTGTATGTGTGTGTGTGTGTGTGTGTGTGTGTGTGTGTGTGTGTGTGTGTGTGTGTGTGTGTGTGTGTGTGTGTGTGTGTGTGTGTGTGTGTGTGTGTGTGTGTGTGTGTGTGTGTGTGTAGTGCGAGAGCGTGTGAATGTGTGAGTGAATGTAGGATTGGACGGAGTGATCGCGGTTCTTTCACATAGGGGTCGCCAGAGTCTCATCATTTCACTTAGTTCTTTTTTTTTCTTGGTCCGATTGTTTAACGATACGCGTACAAATTCTGATATTTCTGATGGAATAGTAGGTAATCTCGTCCCCACAGATTGCAGCTAGTTTGTGGCAATAAAACAATCTCGCTAGGTACGCGGCCTGCTGTGCTACTTCGGTGATCTATACCGAAGAAGCTCTTCATTACAGCATGTTTCAAGATTGTTGAGAAAATCTGACTTATTTAGAAAGGTGGAAGAAGACCCATCGTATATGTACAGTTATTTTCTTCTTGGCGATTCGGCTTATGTTGTAATGGTATTTAAAGACCATTTACTCATGTATCTATTTTTAAGATAATTATTCTTAAGTAAATTCTCAATCTAAAATAAAAAATTTCAGCCTAAAATAAAAAACATCCATCATACATAATTGTCTGCCAACGATTGAAATCATAAAGTTTATGACACAATTTGCTAATTAAAAATATTGAAGGTTGAAATATTGTTGTATTACAGAACTAGAAGGTGCCCGCACGGCGGTGCCCGTGCTTTCCAAATAAGTGGTTACAAACAGTTTTTTGTTGGAATAAATACTCGTATAATTTTTTTTTTGTCATTCAATTTAATTTGTTTTATTAGTTTTATAAAAATGTTGAAAAAAAATGTAATATTGGTATCATTTGGCAGTCAGCAAGAGCAATTAGGTAAAGGTCTCCAAAACTAAATAAATTTGCATATGAAATGTATGTTAAAATTAAAACCCATTAGTAGTAATTGGTTTACACAATAACTATTGTAAATAGATGGCAAAAGATGTAGATTATTAAAGGGTTAAAATTTTATTTCAAAGATTTAATTCAAATAATTTCATGTTTTCCGGTAATCCACTTAATATGTGTCACGAACAAATAGGTGAACGTCAAAACATTCGTTTATTGGGTGTCACAGTTGTCAATGACTTACTCTGGAACTGTGATACTTGACATACAAAATATGCACACTGGTTTAGCGTCCCATTTCATGTTGACTAATTTCATTTATCAATCCATCCATATTATGTGATGTTCTTAAATAAGGTCAATTTGAATTTTCAAATATATTTTACCAATTATTTGCAAAACTCTACATTGATGCATGTGTGCGCTTTTAGTAGTAATGGCGAATATGTCACTGAAAGAAAACCTGCAAGAACAGACCAAAATATGCTCTACATTGTTGCATGTGTGCGCTTTGTGTGCTTTTAGTAGTAATGGCGAATATGTCACTGAAACAAAACCTGCAAGAGCAGACCAAAATCTGCATAGAGCGAATATTTAATACTAATCGAAAAGCCGGCCTAAAAATTGCAGTAGTTTTAGTGAATGTTTTCGTTTTATGGGTTTTGTTGATTTATGGTCATCGTCTCATTTCGACCTACCTGCCAGAGTTTTAAAAACAAAATTTGGATACACATAATAATAAGACTAATTTGTAGAAGTAATTACTAATTTGACTATTTTCTAATATAAAAATAATAAGTATAATATCATTTATAAATCCAGACTTATATACTATTCTAAAACCGTAAAATCACTTCTTTTGTTGACATATTTGCATATAATTGACCGATTTCTTCAAATAACCTACATGATGCATGTGCATTGTTTGTTTTTGAAAGTAAAGGGGAAGCATATTTCCCTTAATAAGTAAAACGGCTTTAAGTGTAGCTTTGATATTATAGTTCATAATCGTTTTCTTCAATACAAAGGTCCCATTGCAAAAACTTGCTGCATCAATCTTTCTAAGAAGAGGAAAAGAAACGTCAATCTTCGATGTTTTGAACATATATTACATTGAACATGTAAACCAATTTGAACATATAAACCAAATGAAATATGTATTACATGGTAGCGATTTTGTACCATTATCTGTTCGGTTATCTCTCTATTGTAGAGAATTATTTCTCCTGGGGAAAAATAAAAAAAGTCTACATATCCACACTCAAATTTCTCCTCAAGATGAATTCATTGGAAATAAATTAATTTAGAGGAGAAATTTGTTATAGTATGACGATTGAAACAAAATTTTTTTTATTTAGCAAAACGTGAGTGATAATTATTTGGTTAATTATTCTTAAACGTGTTAAAAAATTTTTGGTGATTAAAATAAAAATGGTACGTATTAAAACTAAATACATATATTAAAATTTAAATGTTATGTATTATTTAGAAAACTAATGTTTTATGTTTTGTTTATTTTTAATTGAAATTAATATTTTGATACAAACCAATTTAAATTTACGTCATAAGAGTATAGAAGCAACAGGTGACGTTTTAAATGTACTTTACGTAAACATTCGTAGTTTGCGTAATAAATTCACAGATCTAAAAAATTTGATTGGATCATATGACTTCATAATTCATATAATAATTCTAACGGAGACTTTTTTGTATGTGGACGATGAAGAAAATTTTCAAATTAACAATTATAATGATTTTTTTGCTAATCGAGAAGGTAGAGTTGGTGGTGGTATTGCTGTTTATATTAATAATACAATTATTTCGAAACAAATTGATTTAACATCATACTTTGTAAGTCATGTACAAAATAATTTCATGATTGTAAATCTTCCAGTTTTAAAAATAAATATTATGGCAATATATCGACCACCTGATTCAAATAAAAGCGATTTTCTCAAAAAGTTTGTTATGTAGTAGACTGGAGAACGATGACGTAAAGTTCCCTGATTCATAGATTCTCGGCTTTATCAGATATCACAAATCTGCATTTCACGCGACTTTCGTAACAAATTTTTTTTCGTACTTAATTCATAGTCATCCGTTAATATAATTTTCCGCTACACCAATTTATTCTTCGCATATAAATAATTTCACCATACTAAATTAATTTAAAATCTCCGTCGACTCAAACCATAACTGCCATCTGCTATAGTTGTAGTCAAACCTAAACTAGCTGTGCATATTTATCAATTCGTTTTCCTACCTTGGGGTTGTATCCAGCAATCAGCATAGAAATTGTATTCGAAACATATTTGTTATTATCGATTCTTCTTTCCGCTATATATGCAGGTATATTCTTATCCGTGAGATTCTACTGTAAAACAATTGTAGTTTGCTATTTTGTAATACGTACTCATCATAAAATCGGTTGTATATTCGTTTTAATCCATACTCATGTTGAGTACACGTATATTTTTTTTTCAAATGTTTTGTAAATAGTCTATCTAACTTGGAAATACTTTTCGATTTCTATTGCAACCTAATAACCAGTATTTCGTAATAGGAGACATAGAATAACGATAATGTTCAAATTCTACAAGAGACTGCGTTATCGATTCTTTCTACTATTCACCTATATATAGCAGAAAAAATCGTGGAATTGCTCTCTTAATTTTGATAGTCCATTGTGACTGGCAGTCAATTATTGTGTTTTGTGTTTGACGTTTGCTTGAAAAAAAAAACATGGGTGTAAATTGTGTTTGGATCCCACGGGAATTGAAAAATTAAACGGAATTCAAGTGAAAACTAACCAAAGAAGAGTCGAATAATTCAGCCTACACTTAAAAACCCCTAAGTGAATAATAACTTGTGGAAATTACTTTCGGAATAAAGTTTTTCTGACCTTGTCAGAACGATTGAACGGGACACAACACAACAAGTTTGTATTAAAAATTCCACCAAGTTTTTCTTTCAAAAGCAATTTTGGGTAACACAATTAACCTATTAATAAAAACCAAAGTGTTCTGGTCGGTTTGATGATAGTATTCGTGTCACGTGCCATCAGTGAAATCGAAAATGTGAAGTGTTCACATAAAGTAAAGTCAAAAGAAAAAATTTATTGTTGTTCCTATGTATGTGTATGACTTCCGTACTTAATTTCTTTTACGATAAATTATGTTAACAAAGTTAATTCCCAAAAATAGGGAACGCTATTTGGATTATCAAAATATTTAAGATCTAATAGTTAAATTATCGTGTGTTTGTGTAAATACAAATTAAATGTTTTATTGCTTAAAGTTTCTGATCAATAAATGTTAGTAAAATTCCTATAATACGGTGAATTATGTTCACAAAGTTAATTCCAAAAAAAATAAGGAACGCTATTTAGATGATCAAATACTTAAGATCAAATAGTTACTTATCGTATGTTTGTGTAACTACAAATTAAACTTTTTTTTTAAATTATTGCTTTAAGTTTATGATCAATAAATGTTAGTTAAATTCCTATAATATGAACTATTAGTATAAATACAACAAATAAAGTGTGATTCATAGTTTCAAGTCAATCCAGAATTTTGGTATTTAATTGTGTATTTACAATCGCGCTATAAAACCGTACCCTTTGTTTCCTCATCATAAACAACTATATTACGTATTACAACAACAACTACCTGAATATTAAAACCAAAGGTCACAAGGCACAAGAATTGCGTTTATTTGTTGATCTTTATCGAGTACGTGATCAAACATATTGCTTCTATAAATTGTTCGCGCTGGGCAGTGGCTAAAAGAAATGGAGTAAACTATTGAAGAGGATAGATGATGGACGAGGAAGGTTCCACACCATGAGGTGAGTGACTATATTAATTTTTTTTTTGTTGTTAGTAAGGGGTTTGGGTGGTTGTGAATCTGTGTGAGCGAGTGTATTTAATGTATAGCTGGAAATATATATATATATATATATATATATATATATATATATATATATATATATATATATATATATATATATATATATATATATATATATATATATATATATATATATATATATATATATATATATATATATATATATATATATATATATATATATATATATATATATATATATATATATATATATATATATATATATATATATATATATATATATATATATATATATAT